>OY770143.1:3610000-3972519 GCA_963669345.1 Gortyna flavago | reverse complement strand
TGATCAGTTGCAAAAGCGATTCTCTTTCAAGCCTTGAGTATTTCCAACACTTGATTGAATACGTCGTATTGTTAACCAACTGTGTCAACAATGTCTATAGATTCGACACAGCTACATTAGGTCCTTTTCTTATCTAGACAATGTTCTACAGAATTCCATACAGAGAAGTTTTCCTATAAGGAAAATAAAGGTAGCCTGAATAGTAGTCTACCTTTTGAGGAAAGGCTTATGTCGAGAACGAAGCCAAGGGCAATTAATCTTGAAGTACCGTATTTCGTAGATATGTCAGCTTGGTAACAAACAACAGCTGTGAATTGAATAAGCTGTGGCCAGAAGGATTCTGTATACAGTCCATGTTAACATAGGTATCGATCTATATCTATATAAGAGCAAAACTACATTGTAATTAATAAAGATGTCGCATTTTGATAATCTTACTGCGATCGTTACAAAAATATTTTTACTTGGATCAATATTCTCAAAACTGTCACAAAAGTAGCTATACCGGATCAAAACAAGTAGTTCATTAAATTATGATAAACAAAACCCCAAAAACACACCTATTGAGCAAAACCCCTATGACCTTTGGTAGTTACATATTTTGCTACACCCACGGATCATAGATCTATGACGTCATTCATAATAAGTAAAAAAAAAATATAGGGGCGAGGCTTTCCAAAAAAATTCTACGAAACATTGATTTCGCGACATCGACAGTGTTTGTATTTAAACAAGTGTTTTTTATCAAAAGAATAAATTGTATTACTTCGCTTTTTGTCTTTAGGATTTTAGTTTTATTGAGTTACATGACAAGAAACGGTTAATATTACATTAATACACACACAATTTATGATTCACATTCCCTTCTGAATCTTTCAGTTTATTGTAGGTGGGTTACACACCTACATCTAAAAATAAAAGTACAACTGCAATAAGCATGCCGTCGTCGTGCGTATTGAAGGAGCTGCAGCTTTAAAAATACCGTAGGTATAAACAAAAACAAGAGTGACCCAAAAACACTACCTTGCGGAAGGCCATAATTTATTTCCCTTTACGAGAACAAAGTGAAACTATCATTGTGTGTTTATAAACTCACACGTATAAAAACATTGTTTTGTCTACAACAGAATGCCAATGCAAACCCATTAGCAAATAATACACAGCATTTTTCCTACTACTACGGTATAGAACGCTTCATAAACAACTTTGACGTACCTACGGATACGGCGTCTATAACTCTATTGACAAAACTTCAATATTCACAAAAGAACAGTTGGACAAACAGTCGCTGATCAAATAAAAATACGACCACACAGCATCACAGTTACGTAGACAAACATATCTTAAATATTCTCTGTGTCGTAATAGTAAAGAAAGGTTGCATTCTATTATGCTTCTGACTTCTCAGATGTTTGATAACATGATTTTTTGAATTGTCAAGTAAGGTTGGAGGAGTTAGAATATGGCTGAGTTTTAAAGACTACTTGAATATGAATTATCTTTAAAAAAGCTGGCAGAGGATAGGCAGCAGTTTCTGTTTTGAGCGTTTATAATAACAAATCTTTCAGTGTTTCAAAATTCGCAAGCCTGATTATGGTAATATTTCCATACTCATTACGTGGAAGAGGCTTATCTACAGTACTTAGTAGGGTTGCGTGAGACGTTTCGAATGAAAACGAAAATTCTATAGGTCCTACAGTTGAAGTCTATACACATACAGCTGTCGTTATAAAAATACTTATCGCTCGATATTCGATCTATGTTTTCACCATCGACCAAACTATTGTTCAACCGCAACTCGATCCTTTAGTACGCAATTTCAAGAACCTATGCAAATACTAATTAGACCTTAGGCACATTTAAAACAATACGCATACCATTTGTTGCAATAAAACTCCATACGAAACTTGTATCGAAACATTAATCTTAGGCTACACAATTGAGGTGTCCAGTTTCAGAGGCGATATATGGGTAATTCTATTTAATATGTTGTGTGTGGCAGCTTTCAAATAAAAACATTGCTGGATGAATGGTCCCGCTGTTTCCTTCGAACGACCTATTACGTACTGCGATGGCGATTGCAATTACTCTTTCCATAGTAACGAACAGCTACAATTGTTGTGATTTGTAATCGACCGACATAGGTACTTTTAACTTATTTTATCGAATGCATTTTCCTTATTTTATAAAAAAATAGTTACCTTTATTTTTAGTGAGTGAATCTGAGTTCGCAACCCGTAGCTTTGCTACAATTATTAGAAATAATAATTTTATAGTGTTTTTTTAGAAGGAGGCGTTATGATTACTCTTGTATTTTCCCTTTATCAAATATTTTCTATATAAAGATGGAAATTAATAATAATATCCGGAATACTTTCTAGCTACGTAAAAAAATCCCAATAAGTAATCTCATCTTCAGGGGGAAAACCGCACGATGTATTACCCAGTTTTTAATAAAACAACAAGGTACAAGATACTAGAAATCATAAACACTCATTACTTACCGAATGATTCAACAATGTCACCGCCTGATTCTTTGGAATCCTGCACCGCCGAATATGAGTTTAATATTATTATAATGAATCACCTGTCTTATCCATCAATTGATAGGTGTACTCAAGATAAGAGAGTTAGTTAACAGCATAGATTATGTCTAATCATTTATATCAGAGTAATTTTTCCGAGCATATACACTAATATACAGCCACATCCACACAAAAAAATCGTTTTTCCTGATTATGTTAAATATTAGTGTTTAGGTCGCTTTCCCCTATAGATGCATGCATTATGTCAATAGATATGTACCTCGTTAATTATATAGCCAGAGTCATGAAAGGGTCACCAAGATAATATTAAAATGAGTGAAGTACGAACGATTCATCTCGGTGTCTATCTTAGGACATCCCGTTAGAATAAATAGGCTTACTTGCAGAAGGCAGTTGCTTACTAGTCCTGCTACACATCTGACAAATATACGGAATGTCTTGATATTTGGGTCCTGGATTCTCTCAGCGAAGCTTCCCGTAACAGGCATGACTGAAAATCAAAAGCCACGTATTTCAAACAAAACACCGTCACATTTTTTATCTCATCTCCACAATAACCATAACCATTACCATCTCAAACACTATTACCATTAATATCAACTAGTTTAATAGCCATCAAAACATACGACACGTAATAGGGCCGTTGGTCATTCAGTGTAGTCGATCGCGCAATGACCCCGCTTCTGCGCTCGCGCCGGGAAGCCGCACCATTTGTTTTTGGGATATAATCGACCAATAACTGTTCGTGTCGATGACTTGCGTTTGGAGGGTTGGGGAATGGAGCTGTTGTTAATTAAAAATGCAGTAAAATTTGGGTTAAATTTAACTTTTAAAGTGGTTTAGGTTATCCACTAATATCTTTGGCATCTTTACAATGTTTTTTTTATTTTACATGACTTACAAGATCTAACGTGACCAAATTCATTAGCACTTGCACCAACTTACTCCTTAAACTTTTTCTCAACTATGTATGTTAGGGTCGGCTAATTACCTACATCATAAGAATGTAAGGATTTTTACGGTCTATTTTATAGGTACTTCTGAGGCTTGAGAAAGCACTTTAAATATCCTATAACTACCAATATCAGATGCTATGATACGCAAGATCTTGATGCGTTCACAAGCATCACTACGCATCTCGATTTCGGGATAATGATCTACAAATGACTCTACGGTTTCAAGTTTTATGACTATGCAGTAGCAAGGTTGGAAACTCAATTCAATTTTTGATTTAAAATGTGAAATAAACTTTACTAGTTAAATGTATCTAGAGTTAGAAGATTCAGGTAATACATGAAACCGATAAAATTTCTATCAGACATTTAGTACATCATAATAATGATCTTCTTGTAGCAAGACTGCAAAATATTCTAAAACATTCAACGGTAGATGCATAAAGCACAAAATCATAATTACAAGCACCCAAAAAGGAGAACATGCATCATACATATATTATAACGTGGGGCGACAAGATTTGAAAATTATGTAAATATAAACCCGGATAGGAAACGTGTAGGATTTTAGGTCTTTAGAATTGCATCAGGAACTGTCATTCCAATAATATAAGTTCCGCCATTGGATGAAATCAGTAAAGGATAAAATAATAGATACTTACACTGATAAAGAACAATAAAATAATATACAATTTTGCCCTTAAGCAGAGCTTGAAAGCTGGAAGAACATTTGAGTCCAAGTGTTGGTGATTCATCGCTCGCGGGCAAAGTGTCGGACTTGAAGATTGCAGATGAGCACGGACACGATTGCTAATTCAATGTTACTACCGAAAGAGAATATAGCATAAAATTTTATTACAATTTCATCTTCTTCATATAAATTCTTCATTTTCAAGCGTAAACTTGGGAATATTTTGAGTGAGAAAGAATGACTTTTGAGCTCGTAAATGTTAAGACAGATGATAATAGAAAAAAACACAATGACACATACAAAAATAACAATACTCTAAACTTAATACTTGCAAATGAATCAGCACACAAAACTTACAACAGCAACATAACCGAACAATTAACATAAATTACAATAACAATCCATTGAAAGCAAACTGATTTCAACAAACAACTGTTGTTCTTGCCACAGGGATTCTGTTGAATATTTTAAAAGTTAGGGAGCTTGTTTTATTTTTAGGATTAACTGTATAAGTATCGACGCCCACGTTCACTAGGTTACTTGAAGGGTAAACATGAAGGATAATCTGTTCAGTTGTTCGCATTCTTAGCTAACATAAAGTTAAATAATTAAAAAAAATTCAACATGCAAGAAAAACAGTCAAATAAAATCATGGGAATAAGAAAAACCAAGTGAGAGAAGACAAAGCGCGCCTTAAACAACTTAAGCAAACTACAATCATATAGATACAAAAATAAGAATTTTAATGACTAAGCCATATATGGAATACCACTGTTCTATTTTAAGCCAACAAAGACTTATTTTTACCAAATAAAACTAAAAATAAAGGCCAAGAGAACCTAACTCCTTCTTCGCCATAATTGGTCTATTAAAACAAGCAATTAATCAAACTTATAGCACAATTGCTCAACAGGGTACAAGCAATCACCATTGATCTTAATTCAAGTCACCAAGTTATGTCAGTTTCATTACAAAAATAACTGTATTGATGCAACAGTTATTTCTAACTGCTGCCTTTGCAAAATTCAAAAAGTGAAATGGGGCGGAGAACTGAGAACATCGAAGATTATCAATTGTCTTTAAAATGTAGGATCACCTGTGATTAAAACTAGTACATACTGTACACTAACCCCTTAAAAAATTTCACTCTAATGTACTTAGTTTTATGATTGAACTTAAAGACAAAAATAAAGTTAAGGAGAAAAATAAGTAAAGCTTTTGCGATATTAATAATTCACAAGGAGCCACTAGATAAATATAGGATTTTTACTTTTATTCATTATTTTGTGGAAACTGGACATAAACAAACAAACATGTGTCCACAATAGGAGTCTATTTTTCAATTGGACACCCTGAATTATATGCCGACACCAAATGAATACTAATCTAACAAAGGCCTTGCAAGAAATCCAAGAATTTGTTATTTTTTCATATTTAAAGTGGACCACCAACCGCATCACTTGTAGATGATACTTACGTTTTGCATATCAATAATCAAGAAGAAAAAATACATGAAGTGAATAAAAAAATCGTCAATCACGAAAGTCCAAGCAAAGGCATTCCTGTACAAAATTACGATAAAACTCAACTAGCCGTTTGAGACTAGTAATAGAAGATCATTAGTACTCCATCATGGCAACATTAGGAAGAAAATAGCAATTGAAATTACAATATTGGGTCGGAAACTTTTAAAATGTATTCATAGCCAAAATCATACGTGATTGAATTGTTTGTTGCAATTTGATTGACTATAGAATTAGAAACAATTGATTGTATCATAGTATATGCCATAAATCAGTCCAAAATATGGCCGTTGGGTCCTGAATAACAATATTAAAACGCAATAGTATAAGATATTAGAGCGCGTTTCGTGAATTTTAACTAAGTGGTCATTTTTGGACGGACGGACATGCAAATATGAAACGTATGGATTTGACAATTAAATTAAGTCAATGCGTGTGTTCTGGCCCGTATTTACGTAAATGTGGACGAGTGATAAATCTGAAAGGAGCTAAACTTGCATGTTGAATATTAATTGTGTGGTGGGGTTTTCAAGAAACACCTACATATTCTCATAATGGTCTCACATACTTATATCTATAGAAGAACCCTGGAACAGGTTGTAAAAGCAAATTCAAGTGTTAGGTAGACCCACCCAAATCTATATTTAGAATAGAATAGTATATAGTACCTAAACAGGTATCAGGTAGGGCTCCGTGCCTCAGAAAGCTGTCACTTGTGGATCTTTGACAGTGGTTACGAGTAGTCAGAAGTATTAACCAGTAACTGGGTCGTGCAGGTCAGATAGGCAGTCGCTCCATGTAAAATACTGGTATTCAGCTGCATCTGGTTAGACAGGAAACCGACTCCAACATAGTTGGGAAATGGCTAGGTAGATGATGATAGTAAGCTGTATACAGCTGCGATACAGCTTGAAATAATAAAGAGAGTAGAGAAGCGAGCATAACTTATAAAGTAACATCAAAACGGAAATTACTCGGATTTCTCTTCTCCGCAGCTGGAAGACAAGCCATACTCACACGCCTTTACGGGATAGAACCAACTGCCATATTACCCATTAATTCATCTTTTATCATCTATAAAACTATCTCGACTATACATCATTCGGTTTCCGACTATAAATATCAGAGTATATCATAGTGGTTCTAATTCACGTTTCTATTCACACTACAATAAAACAGTCGTTAATATACACCGCCTTTATGTCCCCCCTTGTGGGTAGTTATAAAACGACCACATTAAAGTAGAGAGTTTGTTCAGTGAAGAGAAACGAATCACTGACACCTACGCTAAAGGGAGTCATTTGTTTGATTCCAAGAGAAGATATGAAGTTATTGATGCTTCAATATTTAGACATCTAACAAGGTAAGTAGTTGCATTAACTGCCGACGTGAAAGCATTATTTGAAGCCATGGTAGTAAAATTACGTGTGCAGTGACAGATGGCAATGTAACCATTATTCATAAGTTGAATATAGAAATCAGCCAAAAGCCAGGAAGGCGAATGGGTTGAAATTGTGATATGATTTACGAACTCCTAGATGCTGTCGAGCTGTGTCTTTGTTGTCAAAGAATGCAACAAAGGCCGAAGACAAATTCATTATATTTTGAGAATAAGAGGCAAGGAGGAAGATATGTTATATCTATACTTATACATCATTTACATCAATGGTCACACATCAGGCTTTTTAACCTTATCATAAGCATGTGGCAAAACGGCAGTTGCAAAAAGCCTCTCGATTGTTTCCTTTGATTTGTACTCATTTTAGATTAAAACAGAGGTTTGAGCAGTACAACCACTATCTACAGTTTAAAGCCATCAAAACCACGTGCTCCGATATAATGTTCTGGATTTACAGATCAGGGTATTGTACCGAGATTTGTTACTCCTTTACGTTCAAAAGCACTTAGGTGACTCATACAGCTGAACGTGACAAGGGCCATGTCCAGGTCAATATTTAAATTATTAGAAGTTGGATCAATAACCTACCCTTTCTCCACAACTAAGTGAAACTTCAAACTTGTACGTAAAACGATAGATATGAAGTTACAGTGTTTTGACGTCAGCCAATGATTAGCGAGTATTTTAACCGTATCACGTATACAAACTACAAAGTCGTGCTGCATTGGGAAGCTTTTTGATCCTTTGGAGCGGAACACTTGAAATATATTCTTGATTAATATTAACAGACTAATAAAAAATCTAACCATTTGAAGTTGTCTAAACTTTCACTTAAAAACTGTTATTTTTTATATTATTGCAAAAAAAAGTTTTTCAATAAACACAAGAATTTTCGAATTAGAAAAATACAACCCAATTAAAAACCTCAAAACTGAAACCATTTAACATAAGTCATAGAAGGTACTAACAACGGTAAAGAATTCCGTTAAAAAAATAAACAAGCCACGGCGGATCAAAGTAAAAGTTTTAATAAAAATACGAACAATAATCAACATCTACTTAATAAACGTAACATTAATTACAAGCGGTAGGTAAGTAACATTGACATTGGTACCGCTAATGAGTCAAAAGCGTTGCGCTTGCGCTCCTCCGATAAAGTATAGTGTACACGCCCACTGATGCGTAACATAACAAATTATATTCCCCAGATCCTTGTTTCTGATTGATGTTATTTTCACATATACAAATAAATCTTCTTTTATGTAGTGTAGATAAAATTGATTCCAGAAGTACTAGAATATTTATTCGATAGGAATAAATCATAAAAATGTGGAAACAAAAGTTTAGGTAAGTATATGGCTACTAAAGTAATTTTTCTAAAAACACATATTTACATTTTTATTTATGTTTACATTTTTGGAAATGAAATCGCGAACGCAGTACAGGGAGTAAAAAATAGACCAGTGGTTCCGAACTTGGGGGTAATTACCCCCGCGGGGGTAAATCAGCTATTCTGTGGGGGTACCAAAGAACCTAATAATTAAGACCTAATCTAATAAAATACCTAGCTATAAAAATAAAAAAATTATATATCGCCGCGTAGTTAGAACCGCACGTGGCATCTCTTTCTAGCTGTAGTCGCGGTCGCTTCGCCATGTCTGTTTTATCCTGTTATGGCTAAGAAAGCTTTAAAAATGCTAATACCCTTTGCCACCACCTATAGATGTGAGAGCGGTTTTTCAACTTTGGTCCGTCTCAATATGGCGATGCGCTTTAAGCAAACTAAACCTAACATAAAAAAAAACTTGTGAAGGCAATACCAAATCACACTATTTTTACTAAAAAAAAAATACGTACGTAAAATACTCGCATTGACGTGGAGTTGCGGACACGAGCCCGTATTATCTATTAACTATTTTTACTTAATTCATTGTTTATTGATAACATTTTAAGGTCAGGGTGAAATCAGTTTTCCTAATAGGTCCAGGGGTAACAAACAATATTGAAAAGGTTAGGAACCACTGAATTAGACCATACCTGTGAAGTAGGTTTGATAATGTTTGACATCTGTATAAGTGGTAGGTATGAACTTGAGTAAGTATCTATTCATGGACAGGAAAATGAGGTTGCTTAGTACCATTATTTTTCTGAAATTGGCTAAATATAGCGATTATGATTATTTATAATGGAGGAAAAGAGGTTACTTCCTTATTTCTATTATTTACGCCATTAATTAATTGGCTTACGGTCAATTAAAAAAAAAAATGATAGCCCTGATAGTTTTTTTTATTATCATTTTCTTTGAGCAAGTGATTGAAAAAAAACAAAAAGTGCTCATAACTTTTGAACCGTAAAAAAATTCACCGACATTCTCTGGGTTAAAAAGTTTGGAAATGACTTTGCCCACGCCCCTATTCGATTTGATCCATACTTGCAGGACACAATCAATCGCCGTTTGTTAGTCTCGAAAAATTCAAAAATGGCTGGAGCGGTTATGATGAAACTTTGGTAAGTTATTGTGTGCGCGCCGGAGTCTTCCTAAGAACAAATAAATGAAAAAGGCATTACAACGCATGCCGAGTATTAGCTAGTCCGAAATAAACGAAATATGAATTTGTGCAAAATTAATCAAGAGTTAATTCTTCTCTTAAATCAAAATGTTTCAAAATCAACTACTGCAACTCGCCTTAGTCAACGCTTAGCTTTATACTGATTAGAAACACCATCCACCGTGTAGCCAGGTAAATTCTCTGTCAATAAAAACATGAGAAACGATGTTATCACTTAATTCATATTATCATTGCCATTATCAATCAGCCATGTTTTACGACCAATTACTTTCTTTTAATGGTTATTTACTTTATTGTCTTCCGCTGCATCGTATTTTAAATTTAATTTATGTTTCTATTTGGATCTTGCCTTTCTCCTCCCATAAACTTTTTTCCGAAAGCTAAGTGTCTGATAAAACTATTTACAAAGCCATTAAAATGTGCCATTAAATTAAACCGGCTAGGTAATTATTTTATTTATCTACGCTTCTTCAGGTAGCTTATTATAAGTGCCGATGTGTCGTCATGATACTACTTTCTTGGAGTTTAGGATATAATCTGTATGCATTACGTTCATATCAAAAATATCATCTTTATCGTCATGCATTCCGTTTCAATGTTCATTGAGAATCTTACTAATAAATACCTTAATTCTACAATTTACCTAACCCTTAATTTCCCTTGTAGAAGCTTTTCAACTATAGGTATATTTTCAATACTGTTCGTTGCATGTGCCGCATTATCCATACTAATATTAATAAAAAATGCGAAAGTGTGTCTGTCTGTCTCTCTGTCCGTTACCTCTTCACTCTTAAACCGCTGAACTGATTTAGATGAAATTTGGTATATAGTTTTTATCCCGATATTCTCACGGTAAACTTATGCGGGTGAAACCGCGGGGCGCTGCTAGTAATCTATAAGTCGTAGAAGGCGGTACAGGCGTGTCAGCGTCGGCCCCATCATTAATAACCACAGTCATACCTACTGCAGATATCATCAGGGTCTGTACCAATTGTTCGAGTATGCTGTATTGTATTGGAACCATAGGCCACAACGACAGTTATAGTTTCTAAGAAAACTTTGAAGACAATGCCTATTGGAAAACTTTAGTCAGAATCAATCATTTATAATTTTATTATTTGGTTTATCATTCACGAGACGAAGCAGTGGATCCTACCGAGAATAAGACAACAAAAAAGCTTGTACATAACGTAGGCAAAGGTCAAAACCGTAATGAGTTCTCGAAGTGAAAAGTTGCAGCTACCTCCCCGGCAACAATATATAAATAACTTTAATTGCAAAATTTGTCTCTGTCCCAGAGTATAATTTGCAAAATGAATCAGAATTTACAAATGGGCCACACGGCACACCTGACAAGAACAAAACATTGTAAACGCGTTCTGCACTCATTCATTTTGTCGTCGGCCGCAAATCGTATTTCATGGCGTCTGAGCTAAACACCTTAAATTATGCAATCGTTTTACTTTAATCTTAGCCCTTATTAACAGGCTACAGAGTGCACTTTATGCAGTTGAAGATTCTCAACGCTTTGGTCCAAATGTACTTGAACAGATATTGCGATAAGGGTAAGTTCGAATCGCGTGGGTGTAGCATTAAGAACTCATAAATCTTACGCAGGGCATTAATTATTTCACATCTCGGAAGACGATGCTCAAAAGAGTTTTTATTTCATTAGACAGTGAGATAAGACCCGATGTTGATTTATTGATGCTGATCGGATCTTTGTCGTAATTTAACTGGACATTTCCTGCTAAAGGATTTGGCCCTTTTTTGGCAATTTTGGGATGCGTATAGTTTGTGGGTTTTTCTTTTATTTCTACAAGTTACTCTAATAAAATCTGGTTTGAGAGATTAAGACACCTGTACGTTGTCGAAGACACAATAGGTCCACCACAGGAATTTGATAATCGTCTCAATTAACAATGAACTTTTTTGATCCTGATTTCCGTTCATTCTTTATTGAGCGGTCAACTTTTTTATAACTTAACATTTTTGGTTGAGAGTATTGAGATTCGTCTGCGTAGGTAATATGTATTATGTGAATGTAACACGTCATTATAATAATACACAGAAAGCAAACGTTTCGCTGAATAGCATTTGTTTGACAAAACATTTAAACCAAAATCTACAGGAGACGGAAATAACTGGCGCCCTAGTTCTGAATTTGCCAGAATCTATCCAAATTGAATTTATGTTTCTCTCATTCTACGTTACTAAAATGCTTTTAGCGTGACACAATTTTGATATTTAATAGCTCATCAACTTTATTGCTCGCTTCCTCTCTGCCTTTCTCATTCCCTAGTTGCTATGACAATTAGATCCGCGGATGTGATCATTTCGAAACATCCTCAGGAGTGGCAAATGTGGTATTAGGAGCAGTATAACGTTGTGAATTGCAGCGAAAACTGAGATAAGAGTAGGTAGGCTTAAGTAGTGAGTACCGTACGTTGGATTACGCTAATGCAGCATGAACCTTGTTTACAGGCGCGGGCGCCGAGTAATTCAATGCTCACGAAGAGCGAAGTGGTGAAGCTTTTTTTTTCAAATAAATTATAGCGTGCTATTTATAGCAGCCTAGTTTTAATTGATTGCGGAGACATTAAAGCGGCGGGTAAAATCAATTAATGCTTTGTATTGGCAATCAACATTTTAATGGAGATGAAAATGAGTAGATGAATATTAAGATTTAATAAGCCTGGGGAGGTTTTGAGGTACCTACTACGGCGGCGCAGCGTCGGTAGGACAAATAAGAGATGAGCCAATTGGTTCTGCATAATCCAAGCAAAACCGCAAGCACTAATGCAGTTTCGGACAGCACGGAAGCTGATCGAAGAGACCAAACAAACGTACTTATCGGTAATATGTCTGTATGCTTTCAAACAATATTTGTAAACAAAACATTATATGTTTTGTGTACTAATATTTATCTATGTGTCACAATGTGATTACAGCATGTGATATAACGGGAAACACTTAACTAATATCCATTGACACAAATGTTTCTACGCCAAATACTTAGTAGACAACTTCCGTAAAAATATTTCGTTCTTTACAATCCAAAATAATTACTTGAGCGACAGCTTTTTTGTCAATGGGTGTGCCAAAAGTTGATAACGAATTATCGCCTTTTTAACGAGACACAATTAGGTCTTGCGCAGTTGCGCAGGACTAGCCTCCAGTAGCTACATGTGCACCTTTCTAAGTATCTCGGCTTTAGTGCCGCTATGCGCTTTATCGTCCATATCTTTTTATTAATCGGGATCCACAACGATGTTATCGGGTGCTGTCCATCCACTTCATTGATTTAATTATCGATTATATTGGATAGGACAGGACAATGGTAAAAGTGTAAGCCTATCATGGAGATCCCTTGCATATACTTATGCCAACCAACCTATATCTGTTTACTCTTTCCCTCCCAATTGGATAAGGATATTTAATTTCCTCCCATTCCATCATTTAATTGATCGAGTTCAGCATGTAATTTTACCCAGGATTCAGCCCACGTAGCCAGGAAGGTATCGTTTAGGAGGCACACCATCAATTGAGAGCAGACGCAAAATTGCAGCAGATTGAATAGGATAAATAAGGATATGATTGTTACACTGACAAAGGAGATAACAGAGGGAAAATGGAACAGCAGTTCCATGAAACGTAATCTGCTCACAATACAGCGACAAAACAGACATCTAAACAGCGAAAAAACAGACAACTTTTCGTGAATTAAAAGAGTTGTTGGGGATAACAAAGCTGTTAGATAGTAATTATATATTTACAACTGCAGATGGAGGAAATAGTACCAAGAAGCTCATGGCTCTTGATTTTGAGCTAAGGATGCAAAAGGCGGAAGAGCGTGTAGTCCTATAGTGAATTAAGAAAGTTAGTATTTAAGTCAACAGCTACAGACATATTGCCATCATGTACAAAGCTTCATGTCAGCTAGACCACCGCAGATATAAGGTAGACCACGACCAGACATAAAATAGACCACACGCAGACAGTCCAACCAATATCGATGGTGATCTTACATATCAAATAAGACCACATTCCTAATTGGACAAGTGTTAAATATGGTCGATTAACTTTTGGATGCAAGCCACGCAGGTGTACCTAAGTGTAGTGCGTAGTGCGGTACGGATATCGCAGCTGATAATGCAGGTAGATACAAATATTGATAGAAGACACATGACACACCACGTGGGAACGAAGTACTGCGCTAGTATGTGCATGGCAAAGATTAGAAGATGCGGAGAGGCGTGAAATGAATGGAACGTTACGGTAAAGAAAAAGTTTTTTTTTTTGTTTCATTTGTTGCATTTTTTTAAGAAATTTTGATAAACTGATTGAAAGTTCTGAACTGTCAGTGTTGTTGCAGGAAAAATATTATTGCTTATTTAAAAATAAATATCTGTTACATATGCTCCCAAAATTATGTTCATTTCAAGATAATAACTGACGCAATTTGCAGAATAACATTGTGTGTTACTGTATCATCAATTGCTAAGAAATCTTATCGCAAATAAAGGTCAGCAGAGACATTAAAATTAGTCTCATTACTAGCGTCAATAAATAAAATTGACACTCTTATATAATTAATATTACATGGTGATTAGCACGAATGCTGATATGTATCACGTAACAAGAGACACGTGCTCTCTATGTCTTCAAGCAATCTAAACGCTAATCATTATGGTAAATAGTAAATACCTAGTTTCCATTCAAACAGATAAGTGCGCATGATATATTTTATGTTTGAGAGAGCTAGAAGTCAAGTGAGCCTTAGTTTTTCCCTCATCGGGAAAACTGTTGTATTATTGGTTTTTCTGTTGGATAATTCTGAGAAGTAATCAAGAGCTTGCCAAAGTAAGTCAACGCAAAATTTCAATAGATGGCACGGTACAGTACAAGGTACAGTGTGGTGTCATAATTCAAGGAGATTATTCAAATCGATCGAATAGAATACCTTTCCTCACTATTTCTCATTCTGAATGACTGATTGATTAACCCAAAATGATTTAGGATAAGGATTCATTAAACATTCTTCTCAAATAATTTCTGGTCGGCGCAGAATATTTTCTTCTTTCATGCTTCTCTATCAGCCGTTTACTTGTTTGCCTATACATATCTGCCATTAAAGAGGGAAAAGGCTAATCTCCTACTGGCTTTTGCCTGCGACTTCATCTGACTGCGGCTTCTTAAATTTTTTGTTTAAACATAAAATTATATCCTTTTACACTCAGCAATACTGTAGATTCCCCATTAGTGAAAGAATTTTCGGAATTATAAATCACAAACATATTACAAACTCACTTAGCTCGTTGTAATATTAGTACATATGAAACGAACGTTACACTGCTGCCTATTCGGGAAACATTCTCATGACGTGTCATACACGTAATAATCACAACAGAACAATGAAAAATATATTACAGTAGACGTTCGACATCGTTACATAATTAATATCCAATAAAGCAGACTTAAAAGAAAACTAATTATAGACCTAACGAGATAATGAGTCAGATATTAATTGCTTTAAGTATTGAATATCCGTAATTGATTTATGCGTGTGAATTAATTACCCTGTACTTTCTCGGGTCATGATTTTTTCGTATTAATATGATTACATTATTATGTAGTTAAATTAATATTATGAGTATGTATTAGGAGAGTACCTACTTAATAGTTTTGGCTTAGCTAGGAACCTGCGAAGACGAGCTAAGCGGAGCAGATACGTGCAGGAATCGACCAATCACTGTTAGAGACGTGCAGTAATCGACCAATCATTGTTAGCTGCACGTTACAGCACATCTACTCTGTAAAAATCTCACCGTGAAAACATAGGTAAAGTGAGCTTGAAGTGAGTTGTCAATGTCTGATGGATTGACAACTGACTTCACCTAAGTTTTCACGGTGAGTATTTTACAGAATAGGACTGCAGGAACTGATGGCCGCTAGTGATGGAGCCAAACACGTGGCTGAATTCTGGGCCGAGTCCATTTATATTGCCATCGACACGCTAAGAAGAAGATGAGACGAGGCCAGGGCTGAAATGTGGATTTCAACTTCAACCAAAGTAGTGTCGATTCCTGGATGTCTCCGCTACGCTCGACTCCGCTCCGTTCGGCCCCGCCTCAGTACAAACGCAACTAAAGAATTAGGGAATTACCATTAGATATTTTCTTTCAAGACAGATTTTGCATTATTCAAGAATGTAAACAAATACGATTAGCTGAGCTCTACCCATAGATTAGGCAAATAAGGGTCATAATCTAAATTAAACTGCGTTTGCGTACCAACCCATTACCAACACATCAAAAATTGCACATAAATCATTAAGGCCAAGCTATTAATAAACATAATTAAGTACTGGGATGTCTAACTATCACTTACAATTGTTATTACACATTATAGTTATGTCAAATGGACTAAATAGGACATCTAATGACGTCACAGGCGCATAGAAATCTATCTAGTTGAACATTATTTACTTCCAGTTACTGGAATCATAATCATGCAGCTGGAGTTTGTTGCGCCACTTTTTCTTCCCAGCTAAAGCGGTGACGAAGATCGGGCTCTGTAATTTTGAAGTTCAAAAAGAGCTGATTTTCAGCCTAGTTTGAATATAATGACTTTTGATTTTGATGCATATTATTTTTTTTTAATTACTTACTTTAAACATGCCGTGTGTTCGATGACATTCCCATCGGCAAAAATGATCAACTTTCATTCCCAATTCAAACCCGTAAAGGCAAAATTTTCAAAAATTCTTCCTTAGGTCTTGTCTTCGCTTTTCCCCGGGGTCTGGATTTGTGCCCGGTTGATGTCAATGTGCTCACCCCCAATTATATGGAACATGGATGATGGACATGGGTGTACAATAGGGGGTACTCCTCTGCCTAACCTTTTGACGATTGCAGGCGTGATATTATGTATGTACCTATTAAATTGATACCCCGGGACCTGCAGGTTTCGCATGAAGCTACGCAAGACACAAAACTATCAACAAAATGTCTCCTCCACTAATATTTTTTCTTAATCTTTGACAGCGTCGTCGGCATCGTCAAGGAAAGACATGCCGCCTAATTATTGTACACGCAGCACGTTTGAGTGAAATACCGCAAAGCTGCTTGCAATACCGTGCCCACTTAGACGTGTTAAGTAAGTACTTAAGTTTTGAGTACGACTTAACTGTACATTAGCTGCGTTTCGGAGAAATCCACTGATATACAGGCATACTTAATTACAGACAGGTGTGTAGGAGATAAAGGTTTCAAGCGCTTTCTATTTTGCTGCTTTTTAAAGTTAGCGCTATGTACAGATTTTAGAGTTGGTTATTTCTTTATTAAACTTAGATACACACACTATCTTTACAGGATGACCGAAATACAATAGTGGTTTCCAAACCCACACCAAATAATTTGAAAATGAACTTACGGCTAATACTTAAAAATCTAAACTTTAAAAATACAAAACAACACTAAACTTAACCTAAAATATTAATCAGACTTTTCTTTTCACAGAACATTAGTTATTTAAATATAACTAACAAAGTTTGTTCAACAAAACTCTTGCGAATTCACTCAGATTGCACGAAAATATGTCCAGTCTCTCATGCACTTCGTTTATTACACATAATATTGTGGAGGTGAGGGGTGTTATGGTGTATCTTGCCTTCATTTTCAATAAGAGCTTACCATATTGTATGCCGCACCTTATTTTTGGAAATTATATAATTTAATGTCAAAATGTGCTGCTAATCGATATACAGATTTATTCCGTTCTGATCCCCTGAGCAGCCCCCCTCCTCGATCCCCTGCTAGTTCTTCTTCTCATTTAATCTCTGTCTTATCCATCTTCATGCTATGTCCCCAAAAGCCCAATTTCCACCGCTTCATTGTTTACCTGTATCTAAAACAAGGTTGATTGATTCAATTTTCAAAGTCAGCGCTGCGTAAAGATTTTGGGATTGTTTATGGTGTACCTTGATTTTCAATAAGAGTCCATGTTATACGATGCACCTAATACTTTTTGTAATTGTATTACTTTATGATGAGATCGTAGCAATGCGAAGAAATTTAAGTGAATTACGCGATAAGTAATTTGGGTATTTTTTTTAAACTTTCTCACGTCAAAATCAAAATCGACGTTCGTAATGTGCTGAGTAACTGCTGAGAATTGACACTACTTATAGGTGAAATGAAAATTAAAATGGGCATCCCCAATTTTCATCACTAAACTTCTTTAAGTAAAAAATTAAGCTGGTAGGTTCAATGACACCACCAGTTCGTGAGCATATTTTATGTACAGAGGCCAGCACATCAAGCTACCCCAATCTGTCAAATTTTCCCAATTGAATATGTACCTTATTCCTTTGTGATAAAGTTGAAAATCTATCAAAACAATTTGACAGATTGGGGTAACTTGATGTGCTGGCCTTTGTACGAAAGGTTTTGCCTAAGTTAAATGAATTTTATTATAAGTAAAGGACTGGCGATGGCGTACAGAAATAAACCTATTTAGATCAAAACAAACAGCTAGCAAAATAGTCCTCGTAGCCCTTTAATACACCCTCAGGAAAACCACCAGCCATCTATTAATTTGAAAGGAAATTGCACACAAGAGCTACACGATGGTTCCAAGTAACCCATGTGAACGCATAGTTAAAGTTAATTGCTGCATACGACGAGGATTCCTGAAAGTACTGCAATTAAACTACCACCAAACGACTTTATAATGGATGGATGGCCATTTATTTATTAAATAAGAAGAAGGCTTCAAAGAAGAACTTGTTTATATTCCTGGTATTTTATTTACTGTAGAGGCACATGAGAGGTAAGGCTGATGGAGGTGGGAAAAGAGTTAATATTTTGTTTTCACCAAACAAAACCTAGACTAGAGTCAAGAGCAAACCCATTTCAAATTAAAAAAAAACAGTTAGTTACTGTGGGTTCAATGCTTAGAGCAACGCGGCCTACCGGTACTACCGGTATATGGTAGGCCGCGTTGCTCTAAGGTTCAATGTGATTGATGGATCGTTAAATTGGAACGTTGCGCGTTGTACAGACGCTGTACCTGGCCTTATTTCTGACAGAATTTAACTTGACACATGTCACGTCAAACTTATAAAGTTAGGCCTTTCGAAAATATACAGCTTTCCACTTGGCTTCCCCTGAGGGGACGCAGATAGTGGAATATCGAAAGGTCAGTAGTTAGTGCGGAGAAAGTTTGCAAATCAAAATCAAAATCGGCTAGTACTGAATGTAGGGAGACGGACCTGATTGAGATATCAAAGATTACGGGCCTGTTTGACAACGTTCAGATAGGCAGTACTTATCTAGCAAATAAGTTAACTGGAAGTTGTGCAGAGGTACAGTCCGGCCGTCTCGAGAGAATGCGTTCCAGACACCTGTCAGTGCGACAATTCTAGTAGCAAATAAAGATCAAATTCGAAAAACACGTATTCGTTTGTATGGAACTGACAGGTGTCAATGCATTTTCTTGGCGGCCGCACTGTCGTGGAAAATCCAAAACTCCACCAGAAATGAAGAAGCAGTTTTCTTACCACGTCTTTCACAATCAAAACGCCAGCCAACAAAGAAATACCGCGAGATTTAAAATTAAATTGGAACGCTTATTTTTTTTTTTTATTCTCACACGCCACGGCATCCTGCCTGTCATATGCGAGCCTACTTAACGGATACGTTTAATCTGACAGGTCGGACGCGTCGGATGTTTTGACAGCGAGCCAATTACCTGCCACTTTGTTTGGCGGGCCCTGTACGCAATGTTTCACATCCTGCGAACCTGGGATTTGATCTGGGAAGAGGTGGGTAGTGAGTAGTGTTGCTAGATGAGCTGTGGGTTTTTCTACATGGATATTTAGACAGATTTTTGACATAAGTATCTTAGATAGTAACTGTGTAGGATAAAATTGACAGTTTTTTTTTTATTGATCTTCCGTATTGTCAAAGGAAATGAATTTGGCATCGCCAGCTTCCGGAAAAATCACAAAGCTGACAGAAAGTCAAGATAATAACCTACGTTACCGAACAAATTCCTAGAAGAAAACACGCTAGATTTTTGTTATTTTCCATAAAACGTCCATGGACAAAGCGTGGGAATACAGAAGTGAATGGTGGTGCTAAATAGCACATTACTAAACACAAATACTTAAATAACTAAGCAACTTAGCTTAAACACGCGATCTCGTTTGCGTATGTATGACGGTTTGTTAAAGCTGTCTACACACGTAAATTCGAGTCTGTCATGAATGCCTGAAGATTTGGTTCAAACTTGCAAGATCGTCTGTAGGAAGTTTTAGGGTGGTCGCACATCTGACGGAAGTAACGTCGCGTATCGTCGGTCGCGTAAAGCCAGAACACAACGGACAAGTAGATAATAAGACTTTCAATCTTACACACTCAACCGATGATGCGTATTGCGGTATTGCTATGCCAGCATTAGTGTGTCGACCGTATCTACTTCCGAAGTTAGCCCAAGTCCGCAAGGGCGCGTTTTTCCAGCGGCGATTTTTTTTCGTGCACTGGATTTTCAACGCACAGCTTAGCGCCGAGAGTTGAAAATCCAACAGAGTATTTTTTTGACACGCTGGGATTCGCTCTGTTGGATTCTCAATGCTCGGCTCAACACCGAGAGCTGCAAATCCAGTGCGCGATAAAATCTCGCCGCGATATTTTTACGTCCGTGCGTAGGTACGTGGGATTACGCCCCCAACGCATCTTCCGTCAGACGTGCGACCACCTTTAGATCTTTTATTTTCATGCCTCGAGCTCTTGACCTTGAAACTTGTGAAAGATGACCTAAGGAGGATATTATCAACAATATTCTTGGAACTCCCGTCCAGAGCTTACGTGATAAAAAGCAGTCCAACAAAAAAAAAAATATTACTTAAAATAAATGATAAGCCTACCAGATTCTTGTTTTGGTAAACATGTTATCTAGAAAAGTTTCGTAGGTACTTACTTACCCACTTTAATTTTAAAGTATTTTTCCTTATTGTAACATTGACAATGATTTGTTAATGAAAAATAATTTTTAGTACCTACCTAAGACTGCACATATTATGTTAAACGGATATACTCATATACCTACATATTATGTTATTCTGAGTACCTAATAAGAAACATATTGGCAACTACCTTGAACTAAAATTGCATTTATAAAACCAGATATTCATTATTTTTCTTCAAAGTTCTAGCAGTGAAAAAAATAATAATTTAGGTGCCAAAATAAGAAAAACATGATCAAAACCTCAATACAAAAATAAATTACATTCATCTAAACTTTTAACAAAAAAACCTATTTTGAATCTAAAAATATCCATACATCAAGCAACAATATAACAAAATGGAATATTTCCAAGTACAGCATTTGAATGGGAATGTGACTGGTCAATCAATGGGCTCACTGTCTTGGGACAGTGCAATGCAACCATCAGTTTAACATGTTAATGTGTCAGTAAACTCTGTTATGTCAATCGTTATTGGCTTGAGGAAACAAGGAGTTTGCATTTGTTCACATCAACCTCTTTTGTTCAATCATTGAATAAAAAACTGGCCAGTAACAAACTTATCGTAGCTTTTAAATCTAGTATTTTTTAAAGAGTTTATTTTGTTTTTTTTTTTTTAAAAGCGATTGCTATACAACTAATATGCTGTTTGCCTAGGTAACTATTGATATGTCATGTTAAAAATACCAATAACATTGACATATACATGATATTACTTTTGAAGTCATTGAACAATACTTAATAATAATAACCAATGACGATTTTTATAAATTTCAATGTTATGTGAATGAGGATTATAATCAAATTCAGTTGTACCAATACCTAATTTATAAATTTGACATTATATAATTTAAGGAGTGCTTGATATTAATTTTCTTATACAACTTACAGGTCGATCGGTCAGGTTAAGCTACGTTTGCCGCGGTTGGTCTGTGGATGGGTGACCATCTTTACATACCGAGACCCCTCCGTGCCTCGGAAAGCACGTTAAGCCGTTGGTCCCGGCTGTCTTTGACAGTCGTTACGTGTAGTCAGAAGCCCGAAAGTCTGACGACCAGTCTTAACAAGGGGTATTGTATTACCCAGTAACATGGGTTGTAGTTTGAGAACCATGAAATGACATGTGTTTTTAAATACAAAATGTTGTTGCAAATATTGAGTATGAATTGTCTATCTTTCAAACGTTGAATTTAAATTAGACGATTTAGAAGTGATTGTGTTTTGTTTCAGTATTTTGTATTTCATGTAAATAGTCTAAACTCAGATCTTTTATTGGCTAGACTAAAATAACAGCTGCTATCAACCTTTTTTGGCAACATGACATTCTTTAGTATATTTCTTTTTTATTACTAGCTGTCATTTTGGTCTAGAAGACTAGTATTTTTTTTTACATTAGCGTTTTGGTTTCAGTGTTGAAATAGAATGTTATTTATACTTTTAGTTCTGAAATTTAAAGTTACCATTACTTAGTAAAGTATTGATAGTTTAATTTAATTATTTGTTGTATTTAATTACGTACTTGGTTGATACTTAACTTGAATCAGAAATATTTCATACAATATAGATCTATTAAAATAATGTAAGTAAGTATAATGATTAATGACATTTAGTAAATTTTAATTACATAGTTCTAGTAAGGAATGGTGATTAGCACAGACATCCAAAGTATGGCTTTTTAATTATAATCTACTTACATTCGTAGGTTTAAAAAATGGTCAGAGGGTCATCATAATTATGGGCACAAGTATTTACATCATTCAGTCATAAAAAATCTTCGTCAATGTTTTTAATATGTACTTACCTACAGACCTAGCTAGTAATAGCGGAATAATTAATTCGAATGACGTATTATAAAAAACATTGGTAGTAGGTAAGTAATACGGAAAACAATATTGTTATGTTAATCATGTAAACATAATTTGCGCGATAATATTATATTAGGAACATAATTTGCGCGATAATATTATATTAGGCACAACTGTTACGATAAAAACAAATTGGATTCGTAATTTCCAATGTTTTATTCTGCCTATCACTCCACACCAATAATACAACTAATCAAAATAAACAAAAATAACTCACCAATAAATAAGATGGAGAAATCCAAAACAATTTTCCGCAAAATAAAATTTGATTCTCTGTCTGTTGTGATCGTATGGGTACGAGAGTTCGTTTTGCGGTCATTTCTTTCCATTTTAACTTATTTTTATACTAAACTACAGTTATACAACAATAAAAACACTATCACTGCGAACAAATTTACGAAATATCTAACGTCAAGACGTTGAAATAAAATTCAACAATAATCACACGTCAAACATCGGGCGCATGCGCTCGGGGACTGGTCATGGTGCGTTCGGAAACGAAACAGCCGGTGCGTTCGTATCGCAGAGCTCGCTACTCTATTCATGTCGTTTATATTGTTGATAATGGTTGACAACCGGGACTTTCAACCTTATTGTAAAACAAAGTTTTTGCGAGATAATGAAACAAATCCAAATAATAATATATTCTAATGCCCTCTATACTACAATATTATTTAAGGAAAATTTAATTAAGACATTTTTTATCAAATTCTTCACTTCAACAATACTTAAATAAAAGGTCAACTTTCATTATTTGTACAGAAGGCCGCATGGCATTGTGGTAACAATTATACCAGTCTAGACTGGCCTCTTATTTATTTAGTCTACATAGTGAAACTCCGTAACCACGCTAGGCCATAGGTCACCACTGTGTGCGGTCGACTGTACAACCATGTACACACGGCTACACATCAAGCTATGCATTTCCAGTTTGAGTTGACCTCGCATTGTTTAGGTTTTTCGTACAATCAGAAGTCAGCTTATCTGGTTATGTATAGCTTGATGTGTAGCCGTGTGTATGTCGCAGCCAACTGGTTAAATTAGCCGTTCAGTTAACCGCCTAGCCTTTTAACTAAACGGCGGCTGTTCAACTAACGGCCTGAATAATATTCAATTACAGTTTAGGTTGGAAGTCTGTAACCAACCACGCGCGAGCTGAATTGGTCGCAGTAACTAAGGCAGGGCACCCCGACCAAATGGGTTAGGTTAGGTTAGAACTGTGATATACCGCGTGCGAGCCGAGAGAGCGAAGCGAGGCGAGCACTACTTCTAAAGGCCAGGCAGTTAACTGAACGGCTAATTTTACCAGTTGGCTGCGACATACACACGGCTACACATCAAGCTATACATAACCAGATAAGCTGACTTCTGATTGTATGTAAGTAAGTATATAATATACCTACCTTCATAAACTTCTTAAAATTTTTTAAAACGTTTATTGGATTCCGACGGAATTTCGCTTTCATGTTTCGACAATTTTCGGCCGAAATATCCATACAAAAGATATCCATAAGTAGTCACAATAGAAGCACAACTAAGAATAAAATGCTTTTTGTCGCATACCTACTTAATAACAGATTGTTCGATTACCTATTAATAAACTAGCTTCTGCCCTCGACTTCATCCGCCTGAAATTACTTGTGCCCTCAACTACACGGAGTAATTTACTCTGTGCCCCCAACCCACCTTGTCGCATCACATCACCTGCCCGCGCTATCACTTCGCATAGTACCTATGCGTTCTTTCTGACTTTTTTTCTTTTTGCACGGCTTCCAAGGGTCCTGCCTACAGCCTTCCTCAAGTATTGGGCTTTCAAACGCAAAAATAATTTTTCAAATCCCACCGGTAGTTCCAGAACATCAAGCTACTACAATCTGTCAAACTTTGATATATTTTCAACTTTATCGCTAAAGAATAAGGTTCAAAGTTGATTGGGAAAATTTGACCGTTTCGGGTAGGTTGATGTGCTGGCGTCTGTACCTCTTATTATTATATACTTAGTTATAAACAGATAGGTAAGTCTTGGAAGAAAGTACAAAGTTTCGAGTGATTTCAGTTTGAAACACAAAGTAAATAATATAAGTAGGCAGATCATAAAATATTTTCAATAATAATTAAGGCAACTAGGCTACTTGTCTATGGTAGGTACTAATCTACAGCTACACAAAAAAAAACTATACAATAAAAAAACTTAACCCCAAGAATGAAGCCATAAAATAAAAATTTTCTAAAGTAAATTGAAATTGATTACATTTCATGCTCATAATATTCTGAACATGTTAACGCATGACTTATTTTTCTAGTTTCAAAAATCCCAGACGAACCGTGAAAGATTGGATGCGACAAAGACCTTTTTAATCCTTTTTTTTAAGTTGTTTTTTTTTGTGAAGGAATGCTGCTGATCGGTAGCTATTGAGATGACACCTGTGTATTTATTATTATTAATTTGTTGCCTTTTAGGCCATGTTTTTTATCTATTTAGCAGTTAGCTGCCCCTGTAAAAAGGGAAGCGAAGGTGCTTCTGTATTTTTTAGGTAGGTACCTACTTAGTTAATTTTTATTTTATATTTTTAAGGCAAACTTAAAATATAGTGTTAAGTATCAATATCGAACAAAGTATTTTATATAGTCATTTATTAAAAAAAATTGGTACTTACCTAAGTAAGTCCATTATGTAGGTAATAATCAGACATAGTCGCAAAATAATGTCGCTAATTTAGATGATTTTAGGGGTTTATGAATATAATTATGATGACCACCACGCCTGATTGGTAATTATTAGTGAAATCCATTTAGATAGTTTTGGGTGAGTAACCAAGGAGTGTTTAGATTTTAGTTTGCAGGTAGGTACAATAATGTTAATAAACAAAAAAAAAACCGCCAAA
This sequence comes from Gortyna flavago, assembly GCA_963669345.1. Classification (NCBI taxonomy): domain Eukaryota; kingdom Metazoa; phylum Arthropoda; class Insecta; order Lepidoptera; family Noctuidae; genus Gortyna; species Gortyna flavago. The sequence continues at coordinate 3,947,058 of OY770143.1, read as the reverse complement.
GTACGTGTCGGACCACGCACAATTAAGGGTTCCGTAGTTGGAATGAATTTATCCCAAGAACAAACTTAACATTGTAGTTGAAAAACATGTTCTCCCATACATTCCAACTGAAAATGTAAGTTTGTACGCACAATATTGAGAGATTTACCATGTTGTTTCAAGATCATAGACTTCTTATTAATTTTCCTGTAATTTATAGGTATAGAACTATTTTCTGTATTTTTTTCAAAATTTTAGGCTCTGTAGTTTCGGAGTTAAGGGGGGGTATGGTAAATTTCCGTCTATTGTCTTAAATAACTTTAATACAATTTACTTTAAAATTATGAAAAAAAAAAATTGAGATCCTCACGGTAAGCTCTTTCATTTGATATGTCACACGGTACAGATTGCGAAACTTTTTTTTTAAATTGTCTATTTACCAATCAAAAATGACTCCCATTTTCAAAACTCATTTATTTACGTTACACGTCTGTGTTTGGGTCACAGAGATTCATATGTGTACCAAATTTCAACTTAATCAGTCCATAAGATTCGGAGCAAATTGGCTGTGACAGACGGACAGACAGACACACGAGTGATCCTATAAGGGTTCCGTTATTTCCTTTAGAGATACGGAACCCTAAAAAACAATTTCACTTTTCACAATGTGATTTTGTTCTGGCATGTAGTAGGTACCTACATACATAGCAGATAATCTACCCACTTAGGTACCTGACATTTGTAGGCACATGGATAAATTCTAAGTTTAGCGGTCTCTAAAAAAATATTTTAATTTTATTAAGGGCTGATTTTACCAAAGTTAGATTTCATAAAACCGTGGAATAAAATTTACGTATGACAGTTCTAGTACCTATGGCATAATTACTGTCAAAAATTCAATAATTATTCTCAGCTTATGACATATTCTAGTTATACCTAAGTACCTACCTCAAAGTTTGGTGAAATTCGCCGCGCCGACCAAATCCCGACCGCCCAGTGAGTGGCGCCCTCATCATTTGTTTGCTCCACAAGATTTTACGATAATATTACAAACGGTAGTATTACATTGTTTAGTTTTATTAGAATCATTAAAACTGAAAATAGTGGCCACTATTATTGCAAGTTGTCCCGACAGACGTTGTTCCCTCAAAACAATACGGTCTTGACTTGAGATACTTACGAAAACCCTATATGTAGGTACCTACGTAGAAAAGAGCACTTCCAGTTTTTCTAGAATTTCCCAATTTTCTAAGCAACTTTTTATTTTTTTCTGTCCATAGAAACCAAATTAGGACAAATAGGAACATTTTTAAACAAAAAATAGCCAAATCGGTGCAGCCGTTTTCAAGTGACGCTCTTACCAACGTACAAATTTTTATACATAAGTGCTATATCATAGTTCTTTACTGTAATAAACTGACCTACTAAACCACATTTTAACCATAGATCAACATACTAATTTTAACTAAATTGCTGGTGAACGAGCCTACAGTTACTGCTGTAAACGCATATTTTACCATTAAAACCTTAGTACCTAAGTAACTAAATATGTGGGTATTTAGAAAATTACGATAAGTAAGTATTATGCCTAATGGTTAACATCAGCATGTAAAAAGCGTAATGGCAATAATTAAATTCAACAAGGTAGATTAAAGTAGATACAGACGCCAGCACATCAACCTACCCGAAACTGTCAAATTATCCCAATAAACTTTGAACCTTATGCTTTAGCGATAAAGTTGAAAATCTATCAAAGAAATTTGACAGATTGTAGTAGCTTGATGTGCTGGCGTCTGTACTTTACAAATTAACCCTTTTTTTTTTTTAAGAATGGGAAATCATCAAATGACGCCTCCCGCTCTGGGTGGAGCGGAAGGGAGTGTCAGACTCTTACTGACTAAAACCCATCCGTGTTCCTTCCTTAGCCTTTTATGTTCCGGGGCAGCGGTAACCCTTTCGGACAATCCCGCTGCAACAAATTAAGCCTAGCTTAGCAATTTCAGAATCATAATTTTGTTTGAAAATTAAATAATTGAGATCAGCGCCATCTATTCATCTTTCCATGAACTATTGCCCTGACATTGTCAGTAAGTCAAGAAACTACAAGTACAGCTTCACCGACTAGCTACGTTTCTAAGTGAAAATGGTTTTAGACAACAGATGGCGCTTTAACAAACATCCTTGTTTACTACTAAATAAAATAGAGGGCACCACTTATTTTATTTTGTGTTAGTTTCAAAAGTTGGGGAAATGTTACTTTTAGTATATTATAATAAGTAGGTATTTTAGATTTACAAGTGTGCTTATTTAAAGACGAAAAATAAGTTTTTTGTTGGTTATGAAACCAGCAGTACAACCGGTTTCTATTCAGAGTGTAGTTTCATGATGAGGTAAATTTTATAATCAGCATTTGCGAATGATTGTAGGTACCTGCTACCTGCCTAACGTCGCGAGTAGACGCGCAGTTTATTCGCAACAAAAATTAAAAGAAGACCTCCCTTGCAGACGTGGGGTTCGATTCCCAAGACGTGAAAACTATTATTGCCTACATAGGAGTGTAAAAACTTATCTTGGTAACTGGGAAATTATGGGTGAGTGATTATACCTAATCACCGTTCGCGATTTATTTGCCAAACATGTTAAAAAATATGAGTAGGTATTTGAAAAAATAACTTTCAGTTTACGTTTACGTTTTTTAAGTAGTGCTAGTCACTCTGAAATCAACTTAATAACTACTGAAATAAAGTTGATATTCGTTTAACTTGAAACATAACATAAATTAGAAACGTACATTGAAATAGAACTTAGGTGATTAGGTAGGTATTTGTAGTCACATAGTCATCATCATCAGCCCACAGCAGTCCACTATTGGACATAGGCCTCTCCAATTGCACGCTATTCAGCTCCATTCTCGGCAATTCTCATCCAGCTGCTACCAGCCACCCGCGACACGAAGACTGAAAGAACTGCGAAGACCCACATACTAAATCATTAACCGCAAAACTCACTGTGACGTTCTTTCTGTCCTAGAAACCCATCGGGATGAAACTCATAACATCACACATCCGGACTCACGCATAACTCCGACATCTGTATCATCTGTCACCCGAGGCACGATAAAGCAGTTTGCTGCTCCCAATGTAGGTAAGTATCAATTTACTCAGTCTATTGCAGTCCACTGCTGGACATAGGCCTCTCCCAGGCTGCACCCTGTCCTCCGCCTTCCGCATCCAGTCCGTCCCAGCCACTTTCATCTAGCTTGGAGTCTCTAAGTAGCTACCTAAAGATATTCCAACTGATACAAGCAAAGTGGATGTTAGATCATAAGGCGAGTAAAGTTTGCTTGTCTACCGCCAGGCCGCCCTAGATAATCCAGCTCAAGAGCTAAGCTAAGCTAAGCTAAACTGAGCTGAGCTGTCTTCGGTAGATATTGAAATGTTTGCTCTTCACCGTCGCGTCGTCGGCCATAGATGGATTACCTCAAAGTACCTATGTTTACTTTGTGAGTATAAGTTGAGTAAAATATTTTATAGGAAAACAGTGTTGTTTGTGGTTTAAACTGATTTTAAAGCCTTGAGCTGTAGGTAGCTAGGTTGTGTAAACCGGATCAATGCGAAATATTAACTCACTAGTTTCTAGTTCTAGTGCCCGTGACTTCATCCGCGTCAACTTTCTTGTTTTAAGTAGGTACCTAACATAAAATTACATATCCTGTAGCTATGCCCCGTTCCTTTGTTTTTAGGGTTCCGTACCTGAAAAGGAAAAAACGGAACCCTTATAGGATCACTTTGTTGTTCGTCTGTCTGTCCCTTTATCTCGGGATCGCGTGGAGGTATTGAGTTTAAATGGAAACCACATAGGTACCTATTCAGGTCTACAGTAGCTGTGAAAAAATCAAACTTAAATGTTAAGAAAAAAAAAAATTGCGCGGTTAATTAATGCGAAAATCGGTATGTAACTATTCATCTTTTGATAATTATATCAGAAGATGAATAGTTAACGTTAGTTATAATAAACGTAACTATTATATTAATAATAGTTACGTTTATTATTAGTAGGTAAGGGGGTAAGTATATTCGTAAGATAAGTACTCTGTGTAGGTAATTTATTTGCGACCACACTTTGTTAATCATTAAATTTCTATACTAGTTTACTTACTTAACTATATGACTGTAATTTACGAGTATATGGTGTAAGGACATAATAAAAAGTATTTATATTCTAAATACAATACACCTTGAAAGCGATTGTCACTTGTCTAGACTTTTTAGGGTTCCGTACCTCAAAAGGAAAAAACGGAACCCTTATAGGATCACTCGTGTGTCTGTCTGTCTGTCTGTCCGTCTGTCACAGCCAATTTGCTCCGAATCTTATGGACCGATTAAGTTGAAATTTGGTACACATATGAATCTCTGTGACCCAAACACAGACGTGTAACGTAAATAAATGAGTTTTGAAAATGGGAGTCATTTTTGAGGGGTAAATAGACAATTAAAAAAAAAAGTTTCACAATCTGTAGGTAGGTACCGTGTGAAATGAAAGGGCTTACTGTGAGGATCTCAAATATATTTTTTTCATAATTTTAAAGTAAATTGTATTAAAGTTATTTAAGACAATAGACGGAAATTTACCATTCCCCCCCCCCCTTATTTCCGAAACTACTGAGCCTAAAATTTTGAAAGAAATACAGAAAATAGTTCTATACCTATAGATTACAGGAAAATTTATAAGATCTTGAAACAACATGGTAAATCTCTCAATATTGTGCGTACAAATTTACATTTTCAGTTGGAATGTATGGGAGAACATGTTTTTCAACTACAATGTTAAGTTTGTTCTTGGGATAAATTCATTCCAACTACGGAACCCTTCATTGTGCGTGGTCCGACACGTACTTGGCCGGTTTTTTTATTATAGGTATTTATACGAGAATGTAAAAAAATCTGCCTGCATCAACTGTACGAATGTGGTAACCGAGGGAGAGCGGCCTCCCCTAACTTTATTCCTCTTTCTTCATCTGTGCGTTACTCGTACAGTACTTACTTACAAGTTATCTATCTCATGAGGGACTGATTTTGCTCTCATTAGGAATCTCAAGAACGGCAGCATTATTGTATAACACAGTTATTAGGTAATTCACCTAGATATCTAGCTTCAATCTTCATTCCTATCATCATCTGCCTAACCTTTGCCCAACTTTATTGGGGTCAGCTTCCAGTCTAAACGGATGCAGTTCAGTACTACCAGTATTTTAAGTGGAGCGACTGCTTAATAATCATTAATCTTAATCTTCATTCCTACCTTCCTAAAATTATGTATTTTAGCCATATACTTGCGCAATTTTAGACTTGCACAAGTCTGCGTGACACGGAATGGCTCGGATAGGTAGATACCTACTTGTGCTAATTCACTTGTGCAAGTTTAATTTTGCACAAGTAGGTGCCTACTACTTACATACCTATATCGTAACGTGAGTGGCCTGCATGAGTAGTGGGATCGACGGGAACATTAATAATTTTATTTTCATCTCTTTGAAAGCGTATAAAAATATTATTCTCATCAAAATACACCTTGCTATGGCTCATTATTTACAAAAGCGGAGATGAGCGGAGATGAGCGGAGAGGAGCGGAGAGGAGAGGAGAGTCTTAGCAGCGAGGGTGAATCCACCGATGTTTTCTCTCGTCTATTGCGCGCCGCCCGCGCCCTCAGCCTGCGAGACTCTGCTAGTCACAACTCAACTTTGGTCGTGTAAGTTGAAATATGAGACATCTCCTCTTCGCTCGAATGAGTATCTACTAGAGCTTTAAGTATGAGAGAAGAGAAATTAGGAATTGATTGATTAGTCCTAACAACCAATTCCTAATTTAGATAAGTACATCTCTAGATAAGTACATCTCTGTTTTTCGCCCATCCTTGCTTTGAAATCCTAAACAATAAGTTGAAATTAGACAAGCCTTCTAAAGATCCAAAATGAGAGTCACTAATATGAGATCTACCTACACACAAAATAATCCAATATTCATAATAAAACAATGAACAAATACGTGACAATATCGCCACCGAAATCCCAAACCAGGACAGAATAAATAACGCTCTAACCGAAAGCGCTGAACACAAATAAGCAAAAATATTCACCAAATCGTAACTTTGTATCACAAATTCTGTAGAACGGAATCCCGCGAAAATTCGTTCATTAAAGCCAACAATGCCTTCAGACGGGGTATATACAAATAACCAACCGAGTCCAATTTAAATAACAGGCTCGCAAAGCTGAAAAACAAGCCTTAACCGAAGTTGGGAATAAATTAGCAACCCCCCTTGAACACCCCCTTACCCCAATGTGTACATTGTGCAAAATATTATTTGCCTTGCCAGACAATAATAGGATCTAATGCCACGCCCTGACATGTTAGCTTATGGGAGCTCCGCCCATGGAAATCTCGTCCCCAATTGGTCTGCCTTTATGTCCATCTCTGTCTTTGGTGTCTTCTGTCTTGCTCGCTCGTGTAGCTTTTCCCTCAACGCCCGAGGGGTAAATGTTATGGTAGGAAACATATACGAGGGTTTTCTAGTACCGCGCTCGCATTGTCATGCCGCTTTCACGAATATTTTTTACGCAACTTTTATTTGAAGATATCTACCTGAATGGTGTACTAGAATTCGTTTTATGAGATTTTTTTCAATAGGTAAGTACGCGACTCTTTTAACGGATTATGGGATGAGGATGTCTTTGTAAACAGTTTTTATTTGGAACGTGTAGGATTTTATTTTATCTGGCTGTGAGTTTGAGTACCTTAGCGTTTTAGTAGAGTTTATTAGTATTAATCTGTACTTAGGTAATTAATTACTGAATTGCATGTTTCATTTGAAAGTTTTATTATTAGTAGGATCATACCTACATTCGTGTATGGAAATGTAGGTAGGTACTATGGAATTAAATTATAATTATCAATCGCTTCAATTATTTTAATCGATCTTCCAATAAATCTTTGAATAAAAATCAATGAAAATGAAGAGTACCAAATAGGTATGCCAGTGAAGGGATTACTGCACAAAAAAAAACTAACATTAATGCAAACAAACCCACACAAAACTAAAAATTAATACAACAACAAAGTCGAATCGATAAACGTGAAGCTGCCTAATAATTATTAGTCGACGGCCTGAAATTCATGCACAAAGCTCCGACCCGCAGTAATAATAACGACAATTGTTGTGTTTAGTGGAACGTAAACGCGGGCCGGGGCAGGGGGAAGGACGGAGGGGGGGAGCAGGGGGTGCGCCGGTGGGCGGAGCCGCCGGGGGCAGAGCCTCCACGCGCGAGGGCGAAGCCGCAGTCCGCGCCGCGACACGCGCCACAACGCACCTCTGACATGTGACCGAAAGCATGGAAGATTGTGATCTTGCCCAATACCGCGATATGATCATCGAGGGCGAACTTCCGCTGGACCTGCGACCGCCGCCGCGTCTGTACCTGCCGCACTACCTGCGCGACGACCGCGACCCCGAGTACCCCCAGGACGACACCTACGTGTCCGTTGACGAGGACACTCCAGAAGTTCCACCGGCGTCTAGTGACTCAGAACGGTACGACGCCTCCAGCCCGACGGAATCAAAACCATCAACGCCAAAGAAGCCAAAGCAGAAGTCCTCATCACAACTCATCAAACCGCCTTACTCCTACATCGCACTCATCACTATGGCCATCCTGCAATCTCCACACAAGAAACTGACACTCAGTGGGATCTGCGAGTTTATCATGACGAGGTTTCCATACTACAGAGAAAAGTTCCCCGCCTGGCAGAACTCGATCAGGCATAACTTGAGTCTGAACGATTGTTTTATAAAGATTCCGAGGGAGCCAGGGAATCCGGGGAAGGGGAATTACTGGACGTTGGATCCTTTGGCTGAGGATATGTTTGACAACGGAAGTTTTTTGAGGAGGAGGAAGAGGTATAAGCGGCCGGCGCCGTCGCTGCAGCACGCGCACGCGGTTGTGGCGATGCTGGCGCGCGAGGCGTATGCCCCGTTGCTGCCGCTGCCGTGTTACCTGCCGCCTACGCCGCTGCTGTCGCTGCCGCGCCCGCCGCCGGCGACGCTCCGGCCCGTCCCGCTGCCGCCGCGCGTCTCCGAGACAACTGAACCACGAAGTAAGAGATCTCGAAACGGATTCTCTATTGAGTCCATCATTGGTTCCCAGGATAGTTCAATGAACGAGCCAAGGAGAAGTGCTTTCTCGCCTCTTCACCAAACCAACTGTCCGCCGGACGACTGGGCCAGATGAATGTACCTAAACGGGTACGGTTCCAGTCCATCCCCGTTTTAAAACGTCTTGTCGGTAACGTGATCCTCGCAGGTTGACTGATGTGTTCCGATAAATGAGGTGTTCGAACAGTGATATAGGTACGATAAACAATTGTATAAAATATTGTAAATTTTTAGAGGGGTGTCGATTTCCTATGTTTGATCGGGACTAACCAAATAATTATAAAATGTTACCATTCCATTAAATAATGCCCCTAAGTCGGTATCTGTGTAAGTTTTTCAGCTAAAATAATAGCGTAAAGTTTATTTTTTGTGGCTTGATAAAATGTAAGATTCCTCATTCAACAGATTTCCTCGTAGTTCTGGGCATTTAGTTACCTACATAAATATAGCCAAAAATTTAAGAATTTAGCACTTTTTTAACAAAACTTACAAATTCAGTTTGACAATAAACTTATATAATTTAATTTCTAGAAATAATCCAATAAAAACTGTAGATTCAGGTTAATAGGTTTTCAAGATAAAAGCTTTTTTTAGCAAAACATTTCTGTAAAATCATTCGCCGGTTTTTGTTATTGTTGTCAAATAGTTTTCTTTTGTAATAAATACGTTTTAGGACCTAACAGCAATTTATTTAACGTAAAGATATTATCGATCATGATAATTTTTTGTGTGGTTTTTTCGAAGCTGTTATTTCTTTGACAAAAGTTTAAAATAACTATTGTCGATTGCTTTTGAGACGGACAACAATGTCGTATTATCTATAATTTGTAATTTTTAATCAAAAAGATAGTGATCTATAAATAAGTCTAGTCATTCTATGTACAAAGTAGTCTCGAGTTGTAAATGTAAGTATTAGCTAAGTCCTACTGTAAATATTAACTTTACTATTGTAAGTAAATATTGTCAGTGGACATTAAATGCGGTGATTGTTTGAAATTATATTGAATGGCGCAATATTTTTATATGGCAACTTTTTCGACTTAAATGTTTTTAAAGTTATAATTACGAGTAATTTAAAAAATAAACTAGAATATGTTTGTGACTTCAAACAGGAATGTTGAGGTTATTTAATTTAATTTTTGCATTATTTTATCTATTTATTCAAGGGTTATATCATCATATTTATAAGGAATTTTAAAATAAAAAGCCTTGTAGATAATTTGCGTCTTTGCACCGTATTTAATGCCAACTGTCACCATTGCAATATTTCTTGTAAAAACACTGATTTGGTTCAAAACGAACTGTGTATCTAAATGTTATCATAAACTGTAGCTATTTTGTGTAACGTAACATCGTATTTTTAAGGGAGAAATATAAAATAATGAAAATGATATCTTTTCGTTTAATTTATTTTGCTTTTCACTAAGATTTAAATCAGAAGATTCGCCTTAAACCGCGTTAAAAGATAGTCGCCTTTCTATTTCATTGCGAAGCCATCGGAGTTTGCGCATCAGCCTTTTCCCAACTATGTTGGGGTCGGCTTCTAGTCTAACCGGATGCAGCAGAATACCAGTATTTTAAATGGAGCGACTGCATACCTGACCTCCACAACCCGACGTCCACTGCTGGACATAGGCCTCCGCCAAGCGTCGCTACTTCGACCGGTTCTGTGCTTCTCGCATCACGCTGATACCCTGCGCCAGATCATGATCATCGGTCGACTTTGGAACGGTATAAGTAGTTGATAATTGCTGTATCTATATTTTTTTAAAGCCACGAAAGAGTTTTTGCTGATTTTATTTTGCAAAGATATTTTAACTCGTATTTTTAAGCAATTCACTCGATCCCGTGGGAATATCGGGATAAAAACTATCTCTAGGTAGGTATACCAAATTTCATCTAAGTCTATTCAGCGGTATAAGCGTGAAGAGGTAACAGAAATTTCATCTAAATCTGTTCAGCGGTTTAAGCGTGAAGAGGTAACAGACAGACAGACAAACACACTTTCGCATTTTTAATATTAGTAGGTATGGATATTCCTCTGGACAAGCTGTATTTTAAAATTTTCATACTTAACATGATATTTACGAAACTTTCCTCATTGGTCTTGTGACTGCCTCGTTAGTCTAGTGAGCGCAAGCGCAACTGCTGAGCTGAGATAGTGAGTTCGATTCCCAGGTCAAGCAAAGTGTTATTGTTTTTTTCCATCAGGAATTTCTTTGTAGCAGCCTGGAGTCTGGGTTTGTGCATGGCAATAGGCTCGTCCTCTATTACATGAACATTAAACTTTGGAGAAATGTGGGTCTAAAATTATATTTCAAAAGTTTAGAGCCCATTCACTAACTGCCTTACAACAATGGTATTTATTCACAGACACAAAAAATTCAATTTGCAAGCTATCACTAAAATGTGTCATGTTAAACGAGGGTCATACTTTAAGGGAGTGTAGTACCTACTCATGATGAAGTCGGTTAAAAATGAACAACTTTTATTATGGGGCGGACTCAAAAATATGAAAAAAAAAAAAAAACAGCTGTTCCATACATTTTGTCCAGTATATGCGAACATAAATGTATAGAGCGGCTGGTTTTATTTTCTCGATTTCACTGATGGTCTCTTAGTAAAAGTTGATCATTTTCATGGGTACTACACTCCCTTGAAGTATGTCCCTCGTTTAACGTGACACACTGTATAGGTACCAATATTATTTACAAGTATATAATAAAAAACGAAAGAAAAAGACAGGAGCTCATTGGGCATCAAAAAATTCATCCGCATCGCTATCATTGGGATAAGTGTCCAAAAGGCTGGCAACATTACCACGTTGGATGGCAATGCTGATTCTTTTGCTAAAAAATAGGCCAGCCCTCTGGTCACGTGAAGGGTCAAACAAAGTGAAAGTCAAAGTCTCCTTACAACTGAGTTGGTAAGTTGAATATAACCACCTTTAAGTAACTTTAAAATAGGTCGATTTTTCAAACGCTATGTAAATCTATACTAGTAATAGAGCTGAAGAGTTTGTTTGTTTGTTGAACGCCCTAATCTCTAGAACTACCGGTCTTATTTGAAAAATTGTTGTTGAATTTGGTAGCCCATTTCTTGAGGCTATTAACCTCTCACACGTTTGCCCGCATACTCGAAACACCGCATGCGTCGGAGTAGTTGATATTAATCACAGTAAAGTCATTGTTTTAACAATGACACTGTTGTGTACACTTGGTGTACCGTTGACGGTTCGAGCACTTTCTCTTATGTACACTTGGTGTACACTTGACGCTTGAGGAGTTAACATCACGCTGTGACCCTTAGGAGCTGGGCAAAACGAAAAAAGTCAGAAATAACGTCAAGCAAAAACGAAGTGATAGCGCGGGCAGCATAGTACCTATGGCGGGCAGGTAATGCGATGCGACGGAGTGGGTCGACAAGAAACAGAAATATTATGCGGACGAAATCACGGGCAGAACCTTATAAAAACTTAATTCGTGAAAATTTATATATATACCTGTTTAAAATAAAATACGAAAAACTCGCCAATATTTGTTTTTCAAAACTCGAAAGGAATTTGAATAAAGTTACGAAAATTCCATTCCTCAAGGTAAAATAATCAAGTTTAAAACTAAACCCTCAACGTGTGAGGTGCTCATAGGCAAACACTTCAAGTCCGGGACAGCAAAAGCTCCAGGATTACTGAGCTTATCAGCGCGGGACAGTGATAAGCGCGAATTACGTCACTAGCGTCAAATACTGGCTATTGGGTGGTCTAGAGGCCTAACAAATAAGTTCAGTAGCTGGTTTTATTGATGTAAATGATAGTATAAATTTTTCAGCAAACAACTGAGACCCAGTTGCACCACCAATGATATAATTAAATGCGTTTAGCGCTCAACGTATTTATTTAACTTCGTTCTGTTTCTATCAATCGTTTGAAGATGACATTGGAATGATATTTTTTAAATATAGCGCTGAACTCATTTACTGATTTATGGTGCAAGAAGGCGTTTATGTATTACGTCAGTTGTTCGCTTGTAGGTACTCGAGGCTTACTTCAAGTCAGAATCTGTTTTTCGGTTTGAAAATGCATGGTTTGTTTTTTTTTTATCGTGATATTATTTACATAAGCACGATGCCACGATTTTATGAAATAGTCATTCAATAGGATAATTTGAAATAAAAGAGCTACCCTAGCGCATCCTCCTAGCCTATACACATGGGGGGCGAGCTGGACATCTTTAACAGAGATTTGTCCTTTTGCAGCTCTGGGCAGAGAGAGGTGGCAGGAAGAATCCTATATCTATCTATCTATCTTCTATCTATCTTCTTCTATTCTATATCTATTCTATCTATATCTATTCTTCTTCTATCTATCTATCTATATCTATCTTCTTCTATACATATAATAAATCTGTAGACGAGACGTTTCTGTACATAGAAAATATTTCCAAAAAAAATAGTTGGGGTGCTAAAGGATAACCAACAGATGCCATTTCATCAATTTTTGGAATTTTTGTCTGTTTGTCGGTTTGTCTGTTTGTCTGTTTGGATGTGACAGATTATTGATTTGAACAGGGTCAACGTAAAAAGTACCAAACCAATACGGTTACTTTTTATACTGAAATATGGTGTAGAACTCGGAGTAGTGATTAGTTTTTATTTCATCGCAATCGGCTCACTCTATCAAAAGATATAATCAATTTAAAGTATTCTAGAACAACTTTTTACGTTTTTTAGTAACACGTAACGACATCTATTGGCGCGATATAGTACCTACTAACGAAAACATATTGTTGTTGTGATGTGAATAATCACGTCCTATTAGTTTGACGAAATAACACAGATACCTACTTATGTCTATGTTATTTTAAAAAGTAATGATAATGATTATAATATTAAACAAAATCGCTTTCCATTGATGGTTTATTTAGTGGCGCCTGTGGCGCTAAAATTATTTTAAACAAAAAGTGAGGATAATTTAAGATAATAATAATTAATGTGGTGTTCTGAGCGATAAAGAAGTTAGATAATTATTGATATAGAAAGTTGAGTAACGCAGAGCGTTTTTTAACGAAGTTCTTATATGGAGCTTGCGGTAGGAGTTCTAAGGGAGAAATCATCAAATAACGAAAAAGCGTTATGCCTCATTTTTCAAAGTAATAGGTAGATAGAGACACACACACACAGAGAGAGAGAGAGAGAGAGCTATTTTTCATGGTTTCCGAGGATCCTAACCCCGGTAAGTGAGGTCAAAAAGAAAATCAAAGATGGCGGTTGCCTAAATTTTTAACTTTTTCGTCATGGGTGTCGTTTTCATGGTTTTCGAGGGTGCTGAAGTCGAGAGTCAGGTCAAAATGAAAATCCAAGATGGTGGCTGCAATTATTTTTATCATGTTTGTCGTTTTCATGGTTTTTGAGGGTGCTGAAGTCGATAGTCAGGTCAAAATGAAAACCCAAGATGGCGGCTCCATTTTTTTTTAATGTTTTGTCATGGGTGTCGTTTTGATAGTTTTCGAGGGTGTTGAAGCCGATAGTCAGGTCAAAATGAAAATCCAAGATGGCGGCTGCAATTTTGTTTTGATTTTTTGTCATGGATGTCGTTTTCATAGATTTCAAAGGTGCTGAAGCCGATAGGCAGGTCGCCGGGAAAAGTGAAAGTAAAATAATAATAAGACGTAGTCCTTTATTTCTGTGAAAAGGGTATAAAGTAACCTAACCAAGCCTAACCTCGGGGTGCCCTTCGCTCGCTTTGCTCGCTCACTTGAGCCGCCATCATCCCTTCGAACCCTACCTGTCCGAGTCGGGGTGCTCCAAGTCCCGAGCGCGCTTCGCTCGCCCTTGCATCCTTAGTTCTATTTGACATGGGTCAAATGTTCTTTGGGTGAAAAGTTATTGGTCAAAACATTCTGTTGGTTAAGCATTCACTGACGTAGAGTTCTGTTGGGGAAACGTTCGTGGGTCACAAGTCCTTTGGATGAAAACTTAATGGTGTTGACCAACGGTCCATGGACCAATCGACTGTTGGTAAACCGTTTCAGTACTGGTTAAAATGAAAGTCCAAGATGGCGGCTGCAAATCGAAAAATTCGTAGTGTGTGTCGTTTTCATGGTTTTCGAGAGTGCTGAAGCCGATTGTGACGTCAAAATGAAAATCGAAGATGGCGGCTGCAATTTTCTTTTTCTTTTTTTATCATGTGTGTCGTTTTCATGGTTTTCAATATAAACTTACACGACTTTGTGTGAAATAAAATAAAATACAACCGACTTAAAAACACACTTCAAAGTGCAATAGACCTTTGGTTTCAGAAGTCTGTAATTTCTTGCCAACGCGCAACGTCTTCCCAAACTAAGGTTATTTTGCACTTTGTAGGGTTTTTTATGGAAGTCGGTTATATTTTTTTGTAATTATCTTTACAATTTTTTTTCTGGTTTTCGGCAGTATAAGGTCTAAATCAAAATCATGTCTAAAGTTTTCATGGGTTTCACCTTCGTAGTTTAAATGGCGGCCGGTGTCAAATATAATCAAAGTTAAATGGGTTGCTTTTTACACGGGCAACTTTATGTAGAAGCTCTTACCATTAATGTATTCTTCCTTTTATCATCTAGATATCTCGATGCTTTATAAGGCATAATATTGGTAGGTATATATGATATCTTCAATACCAAGTTAAGAAATTCTAAATTTACCGCAGAGAGGAAACCAAAACTTAGAAAAACTAACTTCAAACTTCACCTACTAATCTCATTATACTTTAGATAAAATGGTGATATGATTTTACAAGTTGGTATTCTAAGACAGACGCAAAATAAAATGGACATAATTATGGCTGTTTGGTTAGATAATCAGCCTCGAGCAGGCGCTTTTATTTTAATTTATTCTCAAAAATCAAGGTGACACTTCGTCGCATTGTCATTATGAACCATGAAGACGCAGTGATTGCAGTCGAAAGGGCCGTGGTAGCGAACCCTAGGTAAGGAAAGCGTTACCAGGCAAGATCTGATGATTCTTCCTTTTCAATGAAGGAGTGGCAATTACACCTTTCCTAAGCGACACATTACCTATTGTTTTCCGACATCCACGCGAACGAAGTCGCGGGCACAGCTAGTGGATTAATAACATGTACACGATATTTAGGGCTCGAGAATCTGGTAAATCGAGAACCAGGTAAATTGCGAATCTGGTGAACTGCTCATGAGCCGATATTTAAGTGATGTGTTTTTTTAATAGCTGTTGCCCGCGACTTTGTCTGCGATCCAGGATGAAAAGTAGCCTATATATCCTTACCAGGTTATGGTCTGTCTGCGTGACAAATTTCATTTAAATCCGTTAAATTATTCTATTAATTGAATAGAGTTTGTTTGTAATACTTTGCATACCTACTCTTGTACAGGATCAAGTTTTTCTAACTGAATAGATAGATTTGCTGCTGGGGAGTTTGTTGCGCACTTTTTCTTGGGCATTTTGGGGGACTGTCTTGCCTGGACTGTGAAATTTTGACGTTCGAAAAGTGCAGATTCTCAGCCTAATTTGAATAAATGACTTACAAAAAACCACTGTATAAACATTACTCGGTCAGAGTGTCGTCTTAGGGGCGGATTACACATTTTCATTATCATCGGTAAAACTGAAATATGTAACCTTACCTTTGCCGGATTTGGCTGATTAGATAATTACTTGACCCAGTAATTAATACTGTCCAAAATTAACATACGAGTAATATCACGCCCATTTTCGTTAAGAGTTGGGCAGGGGTAGAGGTACAACAGAGCCACATTGCGCCAGATATGAAGTTACATGTAAGTACGGCGAGACTGTGCAAATAATCAACGCAGATGTTGCCATAGCAGCGTTAATTTAAGTATATTTTAACTCAGTAAGCTCCGCTAATGAGACACAATTGATTTTCTATTGTATCGTAACACATAGGTTTCGCGCGGAGCAAAAAATTTAAGTAGGTACCTACTTTTAATTTTGTACACTACTTAAAACAGATCACAGACTACAACGCGCCACGCGACGGGGCGCAGATAACGCACCCCTGCGCGTGGTTTTTAGGGTTGTCAAGTTGAAATTAATATCAAATACTCAGGGTTGCAATTCCTTGAAGCAGTGAAAAAATCAAACTTCTAAATCAACGCAATCAAAAGATTCGGACGTTTATGTTCCAGAATCAAAAGCTAAAAGGGTACTTCCCGTTGACCTAAAATCATGAAATTTAGCAAGAAGCAATGTCATGTAGCACAAGTAAAGGAAAAAAATCTGAAAACCCGGTTTTTTAACATACCAATTCAATAAAAACGCGCTTCCGACAGAATTTGACTCCGTTTCCGTCGCACGTCGCATGGCGCGTTATAGTGTGTGATGCGCCTAAGTGATGATTTACAATATTATCTCGTTTCCATAGATAAATTTCACTTCATTTGGTCCGTAAATATATCTATTTGGAAATAAAATTAAAAAAGAAACGTATTTAACAAGCCACTTGCGTTAATTTACTTAATTAAAACAATATCAGTGTCCTTGTGTATGGAAGTTTTAAATAAATAATTTTATGTTTAATATCCACTACTGTTTGCTTTTCCCATATTTTGACTATTCATTGGCAGAGTATACAGCTGTGTCATTAAAATATAGGTAACGTTAAAATCATTTGCAAAAGTCAATTCTTCCTTTCATTTTCATTCAGTTTTTGTTATCAACTTAACAAAATACTAGCGACCCCTGCTTTGCGCAGGTGCAATGGACACATCGCTCCTTTGGAGTAACATCGACGTAAATGTTTTTATTTTAGGTGCATCGTCTTCACATATTATTTAAATGAATGCAAAATATTTGTAAAAAATTTTAAAGAGTAACGGTGGAGTTTCTTGCCCATTCTTCTCCATACGAAAACTACATTTTGGAAGGGGCGACTAGAATCAATTCTATTTCATTGTAATTTTTGACGTTCAAAAGTGCCTTTTTATGTGCCTATTTGAAATAAATGCTTTGACTTTGACTTTGTATTTTTTTCCAAAAAATTTGTTAAATATGCCAAGAACCAACCAATAATATAATGATAATCAATGGAAAGCAGACATAATCAGCTTATAATGTTCCCACTGCTGGGACACAGGCCTCTCTCTGTGAGAGGCCCACTCCGGGCGGGAATCTACCACGCGGGCCCAGTGGGAATCCAGCGCAGACATTCGAAGTCCTGCTCCGGGGGAAGACGCACTTTCACTTGATGCTGACTCACATTTATGACCTTACATACTGTTGCCTGATCAAAAACTTAGCTGCTAAATCGTGGAGACAACATTCACCATTTAGCAGGCAGTGGTTTTTATTGATTCATATTAGTCAACTTTATTCAAATCTGAGTTTTCGTAACCCCATACTAGAGTCCAAAGTTCCGGCTCACTACCTCAAAGGTTTCCATCCGGAACTATCGGTGGCATTCGAATGCAGAGCGTCGGGTCACCACCTTCCCGGAAACCCATATACCATTGAGCTTCGCCCCGGGAACTTATTTTATATATCCGCGTGGCCGCGTCGAGCTCAACGGGTCTGGCGAGAACATCTGCCGACCGGCACCTCACCTGACGTCTACAGCGTGGCAATCCGTACGGTCATCGCCACACCAACCTGAGTCAGGAGATTGCTGTGCTACTCCCAAGGGAATGTAAAGACCCTACCTACCCCCAATACTCATTTTCATGTTGACAATTTACTTGGCTGCTATTTATCTCCCCACGTAAATCTCTCACGTCACATTGGCAATCGGTAGTAGCCAATGTAAGGTCATTTTTATACTCTTTATAGAATCGTGTAACGAATTTAGATTTGTTACTTATTTAAATTAATAATTAAATATGAAATTATTATTTCATAGAACAAAAGTGTTAAAATTTCAGTCTAGATTTCTAGTCTTGTGTTTATTTTTATAACATATGTTATGAATTTGTGCCAACTTATGTTTATACAAGAAGATTTTTTTGCCACGTTCCAAATTTTTACAGGGTGTTCTACCCATGAATATGAACATCTTTCACTATGGGACCAACTACGAAATCACGAAAAAAAAAATCTGCTTTTTAATACAAAAGTTCAATACCTACTTGACCAAAATGTATGAAATAGCTGATTATACCGTGACCCCTTCATGTCTGGGAAAGCACAGATCTTTAACAGTCGTTAACACGTTCAGTGCCGGGAGCCCTCCTGGAGGGTTCACTCAAATCGCATATGGGATGCCGGGAGCCCTCGCGGAGGGCTCACTTTAAATGTACGTTTTTCTTAGCGAATATAGCATTATAAACTTTGAAAATAAAATTAGTCGTATATTTTAACAAGATTTATTAGTATAATCGTTGGTTTTCAAATACAAGCATTTTTATTTTCAAAAATAATTGGGAGCTAGGATGCCCGTATTTCAGGGATGGTAAACTGTTTTTCGTTTAGGTAGGTACAAATATTCACTAAAAATAAAAATATTTATTTTGAGATTATAAATTAAGAGGATGAGTTTAAAAATAGAAGCTTTACAGGGTTCCGTATCAAAATGGTAAAAACGAACACCCATGGTGAAACTTCGTTTGTCTGTCTGTCCGTTCGTTTGTACAGCTGCTCATTTCAGGAACATACTTCGCTACATTCAAGTTGTTTGGTTTTGTCATTTTTTATATTATCTATGGTCATGTATACAATGTGTAACATAATTAACGCAAGACCTCATACACCCCAATTAGAGTATTGAGTTAAAAGCATGCAAGAACCAAAACTTTTTTTTTTAAAGCTAACTTCTATTATTATTAAGAAAATCGTGTTGACCGTAACACTAACTTATGCATTTAAAATATGGACTTATTGCTTTGAAATAAGTTTTATTTTTCTTTGGCTCAATCACCGGTCAGTATGGCAAACGAATAATAAAAAAAAAATGTCGTTTCTCAAACATGCTTGGAAATTTGAGCATTATTTTGACAACCTTCTTTGAGATAAATCGAAATTGCTGTACTGGCCACATACATGCGAGCAGCGGCTGGCAAAAGTTGTATGAAAATCCATATCTGTCCTGGTTTAGCGGCCAAACAAATTACATAGTAAACTCATTTAAGTCGTGTTGATCTTTTACTTCGAAAAATGGCAAGCAAGGAAGTAAAAAAAAAACAAATGAACACTTTAACGCGGGAAAAAATATTGTTGTGCGTTATTCTTCATTGATTTTGAAAAGTAATTGTATTTTAATTTCCGCGCATTATTTGAGAAAAGTACTATACAAGCCTTGGCCACAACTAGGCATTGATGGACTTACGTATGTGTGCCTCGGCTTCGCCTCGGCCCACATTTACACGTTCGTCCTTCAATGCCTCTTTTGCTGGCCGCTGCAGTAATGTACTAATATTAAGGGGGAAGCGTTAAGGTAGCCCGCGAAATTCATTTTTTTACGGTTATCGCAATTTGCTGGTCAATATTAAGTTGTATGTTGATCAAAATTGATTGGCGGCCGTAAAAAAAAAAAATTTCGCGAGCTACCCTGGCGCTTTCGCCTTAAAAGTTACTGATATCGAGTCAGTAGTCAATTATGAACAAACTACTTTCAGGACTTGCGTTTATTCTGTTACGCCTTGTATGTGTATCACACCAATAGGTAGTGTGTGATTTCCGTTTGTCTTCTTTCACGTAATGAAGCTACCTACGGAATGACGCGGTGACGTGATGTTTGTAGTCATAGTATAGGTATAGCTGAAAGAACTTATGCTAATGAGAGGCAATAGAAGCACGGGAGCGAAGCTACAGGTAAAAGTAGTTAAAACATAAATTTTTCTAGTCTCAATCGGAGTTTTTTCGTCATTAATTTATACGTACTTTCTTAAATATTGATTATATATGAATAACGATTGAAAGTAGATAATTCCAGAGTGAATCATGAACGTCAAGTAAATAATAGAACACTAAACGTTAATAAACTGTTACAAAATAATAACGTTTTGATTACATAAAAAACTACTAATACTTATTGCATATTGTAATTGTTGAAAAAAAAATACATTGTATGAAAATTTCAGAAGAGGTTGGACACCCCTGTCACGGGATCAAAGCGAGCGATTATACTTTTTCTTCATATTTTTATTTTTTATATTTCTCGTTTCCACCACACTAGCACATGTAAATACCCCCAGAGATACTAAATATAGCAACAAGACGTTCCGAAAACACTAATTTACTTCTTTTTACAGTGTTTTATAATACGGTTTCAAACCTAATGCCGACGACCCTCCTCGAGGGTTCACTTTAGCGCAAACGTAATGCCGGTGACCCTCCTGGAGGGTCCATTTGCAATATGTATGGCGGCATGGCGTATGAGCTCTATGAAAAGTGGGCGGAGTCGAAAGTGTTAAGGGTCTTCAGATGCCCGAAAGTCTGATAACCAGTCTTACCAAGAGGTATCGTGTTATCCAGATGTGTTGTGGAGGTCAGATAGGCAGTCGCTCCATGTAAAATACTTGTATTCAGCTTCAGCTGGTAGACTGAAGCCGACCGCAATATACTCGTAGTTGAGAAAAGGCTAGGCAGATTTTGATGTATTTAAAATTTAAAGCCTTGCTCGTCATTCTTTTGATAAGACGTCAACATTCCCGAGATGGGACCTGAAATTTCGCAATAAACAAACATAACACAGAAACACGTAAATAAAACTAGCCACAGTTTAGTGTTGTTCGAAAAAACAAACCTCGCTGTTTGTTTAGAGATCTGTGTACTGGCGGTGACAGAAGTTTTCCATGAGGATATTAGGTATAACTACTTATTCAGAAGGCCAATTCTCCTACCTACATAAGACAGAGCGCTGAGAACGATACAGTGACGCATGCCAAAACTACATTCCGCTCTGTGCATACACGCTCACACGCTCACATTTACAACCATTTATAATAAAACTACACCTCACTAAATGCACACATGTTTACGAAACCGGCTTCACTTTACTGTTGACAGCCCTGTTGACAGTCTTGGTCTTTTATTTGGTCTGATATTCAAGTAGCAATCTCATCTCAGCGACAATCATCGAGACATCGATCGCAGCTGTCATTTTAGTAATGAAAATTAAAAATCAGAGTAGGTATATCGAATGCGTCCGTTGTATTGTGAGTTTGTCCGTTGTATTGTAAGTTTGTAACCGACTGTACAGTACGCAATGCGAGTAATTTAATGTTAAACCAACACAAGCAGTGTTCTCGTTTTAAAAACATTGTGACATTTCGTGACATCTCGTCGAGTTTTTAAAGTTTTGATAGTGTGTCGTAGCGCAGTTTTCGTTTCAGTCTTCTAAGAAATGTTCTAATTTTTGGGAAAGATTTGGTCAGTAACATTATGATTTCATGTTCCTATTGTGGTTTGGCAATTTAAAGTCATTGATTATTTATTGGAGGTGTCTTCAGTAATTTTTTTTTATTTTGCAAGCATAATAACATAATCAGCCTAAAATGTTCTGCTGGGACACAGGCCTCCTCTCTTCGAGAGGAACTAGGCTGTTATGTACCACGCGAGCTCAGTGCAGGTTGATAGATGTCACATCTCTTCGAATTTTCGGTTCTAGAACACGCCGGTTTCCTCACGGTGTTTTCCTTCACCCTTTTGAGAGCAGTGGTGATGAAATTATTTACACAAAGTAAAGCGCCTGACTGGTTTCGAGCCCCCGACTTAACGGCCCCCCGTTGCCACCGGGCCACCACTGCTAAAGTATATAAATATGATAAGAAACTATTGTCAAAATAATAGTTAGTTGCTAAATTAAATAAATTTCACACAAAAGCCTTCCTCACTTTCCAAGACCGCGACGCAATGCATCTACCGTGCATTCGCAATTTATTTGTCAAAAATTTAAACAAATATGAATTAAAGGAAAAATTACTTTAATTCCTAAACAATAAAATTCAGTTTACGCTACAACTTCAAACATTTTTACAACTTTGTCAATAGTGCTAGTCACTCTAAAATCAACTTAATACGCATTGAAATAAAGTTGATATTTGTTTAACTTGAAATAGGGTAGGGGTGAGCAGCATTGCGCAATTTTACGTTAGGCAGAAGATTCTGATAAAGTCAAAAGTGTTTATTTTCTCGGCTGCATGTGAGAATCATCAAAACCCACAAAGAAGTACTTATAAAAACACTGTGAACCAGCACATTTGGTGCGATTACTTAAAGTACATAGCTAGTTTGCGTGTGTAAGTATCTTTATTTTTCGTAACGCTGCAGTGAGAGCAATGTCTGATAGTATTCCAGATTGACACACGACGGGTTTGGTAAGACAAACGTTTTGTTCCACTTTATTTTTTTGTGGTATTTGCATGTGGAGTAATGATATTTTTTTTTTTTTTTGATGAATCTGTTCTGAATCTTGCGGATGACAACTTTAATAATATGTTAAGTGGTACTTACATATAAACAGAAATGTTTAACTGACACATACGAGTTGAGATCTCCGAGGTCGAAGATGGGACGTCATCCTCCATCTGTTTTTTTTTTCACTAAATACATTTGCAATAGAAAACCTAGATCAGTCTATGATGTTCTCACTGCTGGGACACAGGCCTCCTCTCAATGACAGGGAGTAGTACGTAATCCAACACGCGGCAAAAAGTATTTGAAAGCAAGACAGATTTTGGAACCGTTCCTTACTTTGCACACTTGGTGAATATGAGCTAGACGATTTTGACCATTACGACACTTTTGCTATAATATGTGTTACTTTTTTATACCCAAAGGGATAAAGGTGACCCTATTACTAAGACTCCGCTGTCCGTCCGTCCGTCCGTCTGTCACCAGGCTGTATCTTATGAACCGGGATAGCTAGACAGTTGAAATTTTCACAGAATATGTATTTCTGTTGCCGCTATGAATAAAAACTATACAAAAAAAATACTAAAAACAGAATAAAATAAATATTTAATATTTATTTATTTCCCATACAACAAACGTGATCTTATTGCGGTAATTTTATATGTAGTGTTAAATATTGTATGGTGGTGCGGAATCCTCCGTGTGCCAGTCCAACTCGCACATGGCCGGTTTTTTTTTCATTTATTTTCCCTCAAACGTTGTTAATTTATTTAATTGTGCCTCTTATTTAATACATATTCATAATTTACTAACAGGTACCTACTTTAATTCCTTTCAATAGCATAAGCATAATAGCAGAATCAGCCTCTTTTCGGTGAGAGGGTGTGGGCCATAATCCACTACGTGGGCGTTGGTGGATGTCATATGTCTTCGAATTTTAGGTTCCAGGAAATGCCGGTTTCCTCACGATGTTTTCCTTCACCGATTCCTTTCATTACACCTAAACTAGAAAGTATATCGAACTAATCTGAATACTTAGTGCGAATTTATGTCAAGTGCTTTATTTAATGCCCCGGGACGCTTTCCAGCTAGATAGACAGACGACCTTAAGAAATTGGCTGAGACAGACTGGATGCGGAAGGCGGGGGACAGGGTGTTGTGGCGCAGCTTCGGAGAGGCCTATATTCAGCAGTGGATTGCGATAGGATGAGTTAATTGGTTTGGCTTATTTTGGTTCCGTACCCAAAGGGTAAAAACAGGACCCTATTACTATGACTCCACTGTCCATTTGTCACCAGGCTGTACCTCATGAACCGTGATAGCTAGACAGTTGAAATTTTTACATAATTTGTACAACAAATACAGAATAAAATGAAAATTTAAGGGGGGCTCCCATACAACAAACGTGATTTTCTGCCGTTATTTTATAATTATGTAGTATTAAATATTGTATGCTGGTACGGAACCCTTCGTGTGTGAGTCCAACTCGCATTTTACCGTTTTTTTTTTAATTCGTTGTTATATCAGTCAACAAATCACAACAGCTAGGTAATTTGAGATTTTATAGGAACTTCCTGATCATAGAACTATTGATCAAAGGAGATTGGGCGAACCTGCCCTGAAGCCCAGTAGTGTTAAGACACATACCAAAGTCGTGTTTGTACGAGAAAGCTCTTATAATTGATGTATACCTTATGGTTATTGAACGCCAAGAATTCCTTAACTTCGGTGCCCAAGTTGTCACCTGTTTAGGTCAGTAACTCGGAACTGACTAACAAAAATCGTGTTAGAAGCAAAGGTTCTACTTAAAAAGCTCGTTCTATTGGTATCTATTTTATGGCTATTGGGCTTCAGGGTAGAGGCCCATAGTACGGTGCCCATTCTCTTTTCTGAAAGTGGTTTAGGCTCTTAAAATTTGAAATCGAAATCAAAAGTGATTTATTTAAATTAGGCTGAGAATCAGCACTTTTTGAATATCTAAATTACATAAGACAGTCCCCCAAAACGCCCGCCTTTCAGCGTTCACCACTTCCTAGTGCTTTCGCTGGCCACGTGATCGTGTTTCTTCGTAACATCAGTACATCACACAATCATAACGAAGAGATAAGGAAAATAAAAGTACCTACCTATAATATTCTATACTTTTCTTGCACTCAGTCACTAGCAAAACAATTGATAGTCTCAAAGTAAACACGCCGTGATAATATTTGTACAACGTTGTAAGAACTTTTATCATGTATGTAATTCAAGGTCAGACATACAATGTTGTGTATTTGTGCATACTAAACATACCTAATACTTACTTGTAATTGTAAGTAATTTATAATAATTTTACATGCGTATTTGCTAAATGGACCCGTACCACGTTTTCCATCACAGTTCACAACACTTAAGGGGCGTTAAAAAGCAAAATTTTGAACAAAAAACTGAGCGTTTTAAGGTCATTTTTATTATTTTATTGTTTTTCCATAGTCCTTGATAACCAGTTCAGTTTAGCCACCCAAACCCATAATCCAATATTTTGTTTCCATGTCTTGCAATAGTCCTACACCAACCGCGGGTTGTCCTTGGGTGCACTTGCATAGTACGTACAGGGATAATCGTCGGCTGGCGCCTTATTTCTTTTAAAACGTCTAACGGGCCTCTGCAAGTTGGCTTTGGCCCCTCGTACGCCTTCCAAAGGTCCGGGACCACAGGGTCCCGTGATATGTCAAAGATTCTTTCCCAATAATATTAATATCTCTAACCAAAATGACGTTACCCCATCGCAATTTTGAATACCAGATGGAAACCCGCTTTTCTCTAAGCAAGAGTCAAATTGGCCATGATTAAATTACTTTTCCTCCGGAATTTTACAACCCAATTTCTACTCTAAGAACTATCACAAACAAAACTAAACAAACGATAATTTCTCCGTTGTTTACTAAACAAATATTTAGCTATAGTTGTATGTTAAGACAACAGGCATTAACAACATTGTAACAACAATAATAATTAAATTAGAGTTTATTTAGACACGTCGAGTGTGAAGCGTTGCGATAGTTGTGTTTGTACTGTAATTGTGAGGAGATGCGGGGTGTTGCAGTGGAATCTTTTGATGTTTGATAATTTTGTGTGACGGGTATCGTCGCCGAGAGAGGCCAAGGAAATACTGGCGTGTTGACTTAGATGCGTTAACGGGAGATAGGCTGGAGAAGGCAACACACAAGGAACAATGGAAACTTGGGGGAGACTTTTGAAGTGCGACATAAAAAAAAACTTAGTAAAACGACACCACTTCACGATAAAGGACAAAACAGCGAGGAAAATAGACAGGACCAATTTGTTGACTGCATCAACCGCATGAAAATACTCCTGCCTAGTTGCATCACAAATTCGCAACACTCAGCATTATTATTTCCGGTCTTGAAATCTATCTTTACTATAGATACGCATCAAATTGAGTATTTTAAGACTCCCCACAGTTTCCGACACATATCTATCGTAGTGCAAATAATTTGAATTGTAAAGTTAACGCAATGCGCGCACAATTGATCGGAGCAGGGCTTGTTTAGTGCGCATAATCGCTTTGTGTTTCGGATTGGCATAGATTAGGTGTGCGCAGATGGGATAGGTACTGACTAAACACAGCAGCGTTACAACTAAGGGACAGAGTGATTTCTATGAATTCTGGCACAGATTTAACTTGCGTTTAGGGTGCCAGCGTCCTCGCCTATAATTTGAACATAATATAATTATCACAGTTTATTATTATTATGATAACTACTTACTAGTAAATGTATAGATGCATTATTGGCAAGATTCGCCTACCACAATTACCAGTACCAGTATTTTACATCTCTGAGCTCCACAACCCAGCATCTACTGGGTAACACGATACCCCTTGGTAAGAATGGTTCCAGACTTTTGGGCATCTGATTACCCGTAATGACTGTCAAAGATCTACGAATGACAGCCGGTACACACGGGGCTTAACATGCTTTTTGCAGCACGGGGGGTCTCGATATTTATGGTAGCCCATCCACGAACCGACCTTACGCTAAATAAAATCCTCACAGAGTAACCGACAGAATTGTACCTACTTTCACATCTGTAAAAAACCGCCCCTATACTTACTTAACAAATTATACCCTAACAAATGTTTCTACTATATTATGACGTGTGCACTCGAGTGGGTACAATTGTGCTCAAGCGCAGCCGATTGTACTCGACCACATGTACCATATCTTATTGAATTTGTTGTTTGAAGATGTTTTTTTCGTACTTCACTGGTTTGAGGACGTACTTTGTTCAGCTACTGTGCATAATGTGACTATAATGTGTATGTCATTTTTTGTATTGAATGGAGTTGGTGGTTGAGTTTTTATTTTTGATTTTGTAAGAAATTGAGGGTAATAAGTTAAAGGAATATTTGGTAACATTTGTATTAGAAGTAATTTTTAAAAATTAACTTTACCGGTGCCATGCCGACGATGGTGTTCGTATGTAACCCCAGACTTCAATGTCCCAAATTGTATTCTAAGACTTTTATAACTACTTAAATACAGATGATTTTTCCAAGGCCGTTTTTCCAGACATCATAGAATTATCAATTACTTAAAGAGTTAACACACAGAAATGATATATCTAGATACTGCAATGGTATCTATATAAAATAAAACGAAGTCGGGTTAGGTACACCATTTATAACCCAAGAACGGCTAGAGAAATTTTTATGACCTTTAATTTTTTGGATTTGCCTCTGCCTCGAATAGCAGAATAACTAAACAAAGGAAAAATGTACTAAAAAAAATATGATGGAGATAATTCATTTTCTCATACATTCGTTCTGAGGCGGTACGAAGTTAGTAAGTACTATATAAACCCACAATTGGCAATCGCAGTGATCTACAATGACCCTTCATAAATTGCACAAATAATTGAATACAATATTCAAGATCTCTCTTCCCGTGCGGGTAGGCAGAACCTACAGATCGTCACCTGCTGCGATCCTTACATAGGTACTCCTTTTGCTTCTTTACGTTCATACATGACATCTATCTGTGGGATCAGACCATAATAAATCCACGCAGTCCGATTGCGAGAACTTTCTGAAGAACATCACCAAGGTCACTATAGGTATGTCCTTCTAAGGCGTTTCCTGCCGGCGGCGTTTCAACTCTCATCTGCCTTGTAAATACCTTTTGTTAGTCGCCTTTGACTGATCCTCTCAACAAACAATCTAAGCATACTCTTTTCAATTTATATCTGTCTGTAGTCTGTACATAAATCTGTCACCTCTTAGCTTTTAATGTTCTCACTGCTGAGTCACAGGCCTCCTCTCTGTGAGAGGGAGTGCGACGTAATCCACCACGCGGGTCCAGTGCGGGTTGGTAGATGTCACTTGTCTTCGAATTTTTGGTTCTAGGACATGCCGGTTTCCTCACGATGTTTTGTTTTGTTTGCTTCACCGTTTTGAGAGCAGTGGTGATGAAATAATTTTTACAAAGTAAAGTGCCTGTCTGGGTTCGAAACTACAACTCGTAAGTCACGGCCGTTCCCACTGGTCCGTCAACTCTTGTTTCACCTAAAATATATTATTTTCTTCTAATTATATTATACTACATCAAACACGTTACATTGTTCGACACATATTCTATCAATTCGTCGGAAAATTGTTTTCCGGCAGTCCCTCGAAGGGATGTTCATTAGATTTACCGAAGGGCCGACATCCCTTCCAATTCATATATTGTGTGCCATGTAAAGAAACAGTGGGATTGGGTTCCAATATCAATGGTACATAAGTTTAGTAAGCTATATTATTATGGCTTTTTTTGTAATTGGAAATAAGGTAGATTTTTTCATGACGTTTTCTCACCGAGGTAGTTCAATCATTATTACAACTTAATGAGCCTATAATGTTCCCACTGCTGGGACACAGGCCTCCTCTCTTTGAACGCGGGCCCAGTGCGGGATGGTAGATGTCACATGTCTTCGAATTTTTGGTTCAATCATTATTATTGTGATTTATTCCGGTCTGATCCCCTCAGTCCCTCTGGGTGTACTATATACCTCTGAATAACCCTTCGGGGATTACAGGCACGATGTTATTTTATAAAAAAAAAAAAAAAACTTAAACAAAGTAGGGTAAGGTTGCGATTATTGGACCACTTAACTTTGAGCGGTTATAGCACCTGAAGTATGACATTTAAGGGAATAGTGATTATTAAATTTTATAGGTCTTATACATATGTCCTCGTAGGTGTGTTTTCGGATTTTTTGTTTGAAGCATAAAGGAACAAAACAGAAAAAACTGATTTTGTGATGGTTCCCTTATTTGGACCTCAGTCTCTTTGATTGGACCTCCTAGTTGCTATGATTGGACTTAGGATATTTTTTCTGTTGGTCCATTCAAGGTGCCCAAGGAAATTGAAATAAAATAAAATGTAATACAAAATTAAACACAGTCTTTAATATTAATAAGAATCACGAAGAATCACAACGTCTTAATTTACCGTTGAAATGCAACATTTTAAAAATCTTAACTAAGGAATTGGCTATTATAGTTTTTAGCTTTAAAATTTTTGTCATTCAATCTTCGTTTTAATGTCGCTTTTGGTACACCATATATCCTGCTTGCTTCGTTTAATCCGACCTCTTTTTTACTCATACTTCCTTCATTCCAGTTAATACTGGCCTCGTTTTGCAATTCTAAAACAAAAAAAAATTAAAACCGAAAAGTTGCCTTCATTGGACCGGTCCAATCAAGGAGCCTTGCACTGGTCCATTGATGGCAATTTGAAGCTATCACAATAAAAAAAAAAAAAAAATATATATTAATCTTATGTACCATTTGGTTGGTAAATTAGCTGAATAAATTGATATGTTAGGCTACTAGAAATAATCATATTGAAAAACTGAATAAATCTGTACTTACACGGTAAAGTATGTCGCGAAAATTTTATATAGGAAGCTCTTAAAACACACCGACGTGCATTCTTCCCGAAGGAAGCTCACGGCGACACTGGCGGTTGAGGGGGTGGGTGCGGGGTCGAATACGCAGCGTTTCGTCATAACGGACAATTATTATTACAATTCGTTTCCGAGAAATCAAAGCGGTTAAATCAAGGCGCTGGTCCAATGGTCGCAACCTTACCCTAATTACCTTTCTGTCACTAGAGTAGGCAAAGATCTACAAAAGACAGGCACGGAGGGATCTTGGAAATGTAATGGATTGTCACCATCTACGAATCGACCCGTGCGGGTGTTATCATTTAGCCACGAGCCTAAAACCTCCGAAAACGAAACCTCTTCAAATTCAAAAATAAAAAGTCCTTGAAATCCAATTTATTATGGAAATGAGTGTCACAGAACTATTAAGTGCAAGCCACCTAATGTCTTCGTTGACACACCCTACCTAAAAATATTACATTCAAAATTAAGAGTCCTGCGCACGTCTACATGAATTAAACGAATCTCACTTACCCTCTTATGCAAAACCACTATCAACAAAACCCAAAGAAAATTAAACTTTAAACTCACGCGATAAAGTTTAAAATTCTTTACCAGGTACAATGACAATGGGTGTACGTTTGATCGCGGTATTATCCTCACAATAGTGTTCCGCATTGAAGCTACGTTGACAAATTGTTGTCGGTGGATTTTCAACTTTATTGTTGTTAGAATAAGGTTGTTTTTGATAGAGGTTGGGTGATAATATCGCCGCGGGGGTCGAAAATCCAGCCCTTGATAGTGACGCCCCGTGAAGTAAGCTATGATCTGTTCGTACACTGTAATGTTGCAGTTAGAGTTTGAAAATGTGGAAGTTTGGGAAATGTCTGTTTTTATTATTAATTTATTTTACGAGGCATTGATAGACTGTCAGTTTTGGGTTGTAGGTCGGTGTTGGCTGAAGGCTGATGGTGACTGATGATTTTGGTGTTGATATTCTTATTTAAAGGTTTAGGGAAAGGTTGTGCAATTGTACACTACGATTTTGGCTATGGATGATGATTTTATTTTTTGGTTTTCATGAAACTAGAGTGTAGCAATTTCAGTAATATTGTCATCTTGTGTTTAAGGATACAGGTCAGCGATAAGCAGTCTTGAGCTTTGAAAAATATTTTTTAAGTACGCGGTTCTACTTTTAAAGACAACAATGAAAAAAAAAAGTGACTTGGTAAACGGTGTACAAAAAAGCATATTCCTTCTATCTACTTATGTAACTAACGATATCTAAGCTGATCATGAAATAATTTAGAATAAAATACTCGTACCTCTAGATATTTAAAAAAAAAAAATTAAATTGTTAATACATGAAAAAAAAAACAATTTTAAACTTCCACCGTTACACAGATTAGAGCCTATGAATATACGTAATGAAATAAATATTATGCCGGTGGGGCAAATTGTATGACGCTCGGCTGCACAAACCCCCAATTTGACGCTGCCTGGCCATTTCGAAAAACACCCGATTGTGTGTGGTTAAGGAGCGGAAATAATTTGAACTGCGTGAGATTGGTTGGAAACTAACTACCGGTTCTTTTGGAACTAAGCTATGATATGCCTTATGATGTGTGAACTCGCCTTTATGTCGTTTTTGAATGAGAGAATACCTACAGTATGAGTCGGTAAAATACGGTTGTGTCTCATTTTTTATGTGAAGTTTTTCGTTGCTTTGAAAACGACTGTTGTTTAGTTTGACCTCTGCAACTGTTGTGGTTGCCTATGAACCGTATTCGTAGGGAGCAATATTTCTGAGCCGTATTAATTAATATTGCAAGTTTAATTTTTTCATATTATTTTACTTTAATATTTCTTTAAAACTCACCCTTGAAATATTTTCAAAACAATGGGCTTTTAGGAGATATCCAAAAAAATACCAATAAGTAGGTATCTACACGTGCCATCTGAAAGTAAAATTTCTAAAACATCTGTCAAAAATCATGTCATCTGTATTTATTTTTGGAGAAGAATTAAGAAGACACATATCTTACGTGCTAAAATGGACTTTAACAATATTTCATAGAAATACAAATAACATTATTATTCAAAAAGAAAAGAACAAAAACCGCTACATTATTCATTACGCGCCCCGCTAATTCGTTCCCCAATATTAAATTCAACCCTAAACTCGTCACCGCTCTCATTTAAATCTTATTTGTAGTTTTTAGTGAACAAAGTCAATAGTTTAGCACATTTTGGGGCCGCGTCGGATTGAAATTTAAGTAATCCTGTGGGAGTGCAGCATATTTGTACACTTGAGTCGATTGTGAAAGATTAGGGATAATATTTGTCATGTAAAAAAGAATTGGTTTTTCTTTAATGTCGTTGTGAAGTATACGGGATAACATTTTTTGAACAAAGCCCGTGGAGGGGCCTGTGGTAATAATAACAGCCGCACAGGTCGATCGATCAGGTTAAGCTACTCTTGCCGATGTTGGTCTGTGGATGGGTGACCATCTTTACATACCGTGACCCTCCATGCCTCGGAAAGCACTTTAAGCCGTTGGTCTCGGCTGTCATTCGTGGATCTTTGACAGTCGTTACGGGTAGTCCGAAGCCCGAAAGTCTGCTGACAACCAGTCTTACCTAGGGGTATTGTATTACCAGTAACTGGGTTGTGGAGGTCAGATAGGCAGTCGCTCCATGTAAAATACTGGTATTCAGCTGCATCCGGTTAGACTGGAAGCCGACCCCAATATAGTTGGGAAAAGGCCAGGCAGATGATGATTTATTGAACAAAGCCGAAGGGTATACAGCAGTTATATCGACTGCTGATGATTAACATCTCATTCCCTGTTGTTGAATCTCATGATTAATTAAATGTGCAAGATAGGTAATAATATTGATATGGGATAGGAACTGTGCTTTATTTCATAGAAGACAAGCAACGTCCTGCGGTTTTACCCGCATTGTCGATCCCGTGGGAATATCGGGTTAAAAAGTAATATCCTATGTGTTATTCTGATGTACCTATAAACTAGATTACTGTTAAGTTTCATCAAAATCCGTTCAGTAGTTTTTGGGTGAAAGAGTAACAAACATCTATCCATCCATCATAACATCACAAACTTTCGCGTTTATATTATTAGTAATATAGAACACTCTTTATTGTGTAAGCAAAAAAGCAAACTAAGCAAGCAAGCCAAGTTAGCATATATACCTATGTGTTTATTAGTTTTTCAGACCTAGAGTCTGTTATGACGGCCAAGTTATTTTTAAGCTTGAGCCCATAAACAACTTACCTATATAAAACCTAGACGTTTTCCTATATTCTTCCAGTAGATATTACTAAAATCCACAAAGCAACACAGCGTCGCAGTCGCCGTGGGAGGGTTCAGGAGTTGTTTGCGATACTGCTTACTGCACTGCACTGCAGATGGGGACATTCTCATGAACAACTGAGCTCAACAAATAACACTTGTTTAAGTTACATCCATTATTCTACTGTTTGGAATTGTTGTTGAGATTTTGGATAAGATTGTTCTCTATTGTGTTGATATAATTTAATAATTCACTAGGTAAGAGTCTTAGTTTTAGTGGTAGGCGATCTACAGCAATGGCTGTACACATTGCACCATTGCTACATTGTTGAGGTTACGCTCAATTTGAAGAACAATAAAATACGTCTATTGTTTACTTAAACTTTCAAACAGATTGGACAATTCCCGTAATTAAGAACGTTCAAAATCTAGTCCCAATCGTGCAATCTCATCTCAGCGACAATGTCAATAACTTGTCAAATATGTAGGGAAATTAGAGGTAGGTATTTTTAACAGATTGAGACTGAGATCAGACTGTGAACGTTCTTCAAATTACTAGAATTGATCCTCAGGTATTAAGTAAGATAAGAGACAACAGCATGTACAATTTGTTGCTATTGAGTTTACCCTCGGGATGTCATAGGTGACTGTGTCAGTACAAGGCTAATTTGTGACCTATACATAAGATATATTTATTGTAAGTATACAGACGTAATACATTCCGATTAGGTAGGTATTTGTCTTATAAAAGTTTTCAAATCTGATTTAAAAATGTATCTATTTATCTACAAGAACCTACATGGATTTTGGATCAAGATGTTGTATTGAAAAATGATATATTGTGTCGACCCCAAATAAATTGGGATAAGTGCAAGAGGCTGATAATGAAGTTTGGTTCAAGGTGGACGTACTACCAAAAACCATCCAGAAAAGGCATTTTTCAAACCAAAAAGTTAAAGAAATCGAAGAATGATTCATCATCAACCATCTCTCCCGACTATGCAAACTAATCTTAACAATGCGCACAGATGTAGCACATAACAGTCGCTCAAGCACCAACTAAGCCTCGTGCACACTGTAGGTGCGAATGCCGACGGTGGCGACTGACTTAATCTCACTTGTGTTGCGCTCAGCGCTCACTTCAGACGTGTCATCGCACTGAAAGCCACTATTTTGGCTCGGGCTAGGGAGGGGATTGACAGTGGAATTCGAAAGGGCCTGTTTTCTGGATATGTCGACGGTCTATCTGATGGGATTTGATGATCTGTTACGATTTCTGGAAGTAAAACAATAGTTCATTTATTTTTTCATAGTAATTATGTCCATCAACTCTTGCTGAAGGAGCCAAGCTCGTAGTCAAATTCTGGGCTGACTGTATATATGTCGCAGCCAATTGGTTAAATTAGACGTTTAGGCTTTGGAAGTAGTGCTCGACTCGCTTCGCTGTCTCGGCAGTTCTAACTCAAGCTAACCCATGTGGTCGGGGTGCCCTGACTTACTGCGCCCAATTCGACTCGCGCGTGATTGGTTACAGTTCCAACAACTATAATTGAATATCGTTTAGGCCGTTAGTTGAATGGCCGCCGTTTAGTTAAAAGACGTCTTCGTAACATAGGGTCCAGTTGAAAACCAGCGTCAGGCATTAGTTGGGCCTATTTGGCGCAGCCGTGAGGCACACAATACTATTTCAAGTTTCTTTGTTGTTTTTTGTGTGAATATTGTGTGTGCCTTACTTAACAAATAAACTTATTTTCTTTCTTTTCTTTTAAAAGGTTAGGCGGTTAACTAAGCGGCTAATTAAACTAGTTGGCTGCGACATATATCTTGCTATCGACAATTTAACAGGAATAATAGTAATAGGTCATAATGGAGCATATTTTGGCAGTTACTTCCATTCCTTAAATATTGAGCTCTTTGCTCTAATAAGTACTTAATTGTAATACTTTTATAGGTTCTGTGGTTATACCTATTCGTGTGACTTCATGTTTCAATAAAGAGTTTTTCACAATCGGGCTTCCCTGAAGTTACAGCTTACCAAGAGTACTGCCGAGTTTTTATTTCAGTATAATATTTGTTTGGCGACCACAGTATTAATGTTAAAGAGGATACTGTCCGTAGATTTCACAATCCCTTATAAAAAAAAATATATATTTCTAATCCACGTTCTTCTCTACGCTACCGTCAGAACCGGTTGCCGGTTCGCACACGGCATGGCAGCGAGAGATCCGGTTTATTTGAGCTTATATTGTGTGGACACAATACTTCAGAAGGATCATGTCACGAGTCGCGACGGGCGAAGTACTGATATAAAGTTATATGTTGTGGATGGGTAGATATGTAAGGAGGTATGTCTAATATATATAATGTATTTTAGAGGAGATCATTTCCTTCTCATTTTTAGCGATATAATCGCTTACTGTATCGAATCAAGTTCTTCTAACTGAACAGACAACTGTGCTGCTAGGGAGTTTGTTGTGCCACGTTTGTTCTTCCCAGCGAAAGCACTAGAAAATGATGAATGGCGGGCGTTTTGGGGGACTGTCTTAAGTAATTTTGACGTTCAGTATGTGCTGATTCTCAGCCTTGTTTTAATGAAATGACTTTTGATTTTTATTGTGACACCCTATATTGCTTTTAAAATTTATATTGTGATCATTTTAATCGGTAATATTTTCTCATTGTTTGTCTTATTTCTTTTTAGTAAGTATATTCATGTGTTTATGTATATTTATTTGTGCTTATATTTTTAAGTAATTAGGTATATATTATAATCATAGTTTTAATATGTTTATGCGCATCTTTACATTTAAAATATTTTTTTCTCAATTTTCATGATTGCACCGACCACTGCATCACCCAAAGGTTGACTTTTAGAAAATACCTATGGCATTAAGTTTGCCTGTGTACATTTATGTGCTTGAAGTATTAAATAAATAAATAAATAAATGATGTACAATAAACAGCGTTCTATCAGTCTTTTAAAATATAAACTCAATCTAACTGATCGAACATTTGTCGATCAACTTTGAAAAGTTCCTCTATTTTGTGTAACTTTATTTACATCATCATCGACATCCACAACACACAACAATTGCATAACACACTATCAACCACAACCTGAATCATTTCGATGTATGTTGCTAATTATAGCTTCATATGTTCGAAAAATTTGTCCCCTCAACCACGTAAATGATGAACTATCAACTTGAAAGCGATTGCTGCTGTTGGTGTGTTACGCTTAGCTGCTGCTTTGTGACATTTTATACAGAAAAATGAGATTTATTCCTGTCTGATCCCCTAAGTCCCCCCCCTCCACCCCCCCTCCTCGATCCCCTGCTAGTTCTTCTTCTGTTTTGAAATCTTTCTTATCCAATTTTATCTACGTTTCTCTTTATGACAGGTAAGTACAGTCAAGAGAAAATAAACGTTGCATATTACTTTCGAAAATGTGTAACTTTTTCGTCAATAAAACATACTGCCGATATTTCACTATTTCATCATAATCCGCCTTTAATATTCCCACTGCTGGGACACAGGCCTCCTCTCTATAAGAGGGAGTGGGCCATAAGTCACCACGCGGACCCAGTGCGAGTTGGTAATGTAACATGTCTTCGAATTTTTGGTTCTAGGACATGCCGGTTGCCTCACGATGTTATCCCTCACCGTTTTGAGAGCAGTGGTGATGAAATAATTAACACAAAGTAAAGCGGCTGTCTGGGTTCGAACCTACGACCTACAAGTCGTAAGTCGCGGCCGTTTCCACTGGGCTAGCACTGAAATATAGGTAGTCTAGAGCACTCGACTACCTATATTTCATTTATTACAAATGTATCACTTTAATATAACCCTCGTGAACATCACAACATCAAACTAATGTCTTGTTCAGACGCAATAAGTGCTTGCAATTGATAAAAAGGCGTCGATTGATCACGTCGACACGTGTCATGGCGGACAACAAAGGCCATGGGACATGGGACATTGGGACACGGGACACGGGACTTCAAAAGTGTCGCGATTAACTATCATTTCACACTACAATGGTTACCAAAGTGTTGTACTAATTTAGAAATGTAATTTCCGCTAGTATTGATTGTGAGGTCTTTATTTGTTTTATTTGGGGTTCGGTTGTCATACTAGTGTGAGATTTGTTTGTGAGTTTGTCATCACAAAATAAAAAAAAAAAAAAAATAACAATAAATAAAATCAAAAAAAAAAAAAAAAACAAAAAAAAAATTAAATCATTATTATATATCAATTAATTATTTAAAATATTTATGCCACAATAACTTTATTAATTAATTATCTCTTTTAAATTCGAGAAATTTTTTGCTTAAAAATTTTTTTTAATAAACTCTGATACCCAAGATACATTAAATTAAAATTACTTTTAACTAATTTTTTTTTTCATTTATTTCAAAATTCTTTTACAATACTAATTTATTATAAATTATTTAATTTTTTCTTTCCAAATACTTTAACCCCCTTAAAATATTTTTAATTAAATTTTTTTTTATTATAATAATAATTAATTAATTTTTCCCCTCAAATTAATTAATTTTTAATATCTTTTCAATGTAAATGAAATACTTTAAATTCAAGCTCTAATTTGTTCTTTCTAGAAACACTTTCCAGTACCTCTACTTTGTTACGACTTATTTCAACTTATTATTATATGAAAGCGACGGGCACCTCGTCACCCTGTACATTAATGTAGTTCAGTTTTGTTTTGATTCTGATAAGTTGTGAAAAATGTGCGCAGTAGTCACGATAGTATTTTTTGAGTGAAGTTACTGATACCAAGAAGAGCGGTGACAGCACGAACATACCTATTTTTTTTATTTTTTAGTATGGGAAATCATCAAATGACCCCTCCCGCTCTGGGTGGAGCGGAAGGGAGTGTCAGACTCTTACTGACTAAAACCCATCCGTGTTCCTTCCTTAGCCCTTTGTATTCCGGGGCAGCGGTAACCCTTTCGGACAATCCCGCTGCCCCGGCAGGCTTCGGCCCTGACGGGCCCCTCCTTCGATGCTGACATCTCTTTGAGGCGCGCGTGGAACACATACGCGCCGTCCGGCACGGGCCTGGTCCTGATTGGACGGCGAGCTACCCATTACTCGCCGTCCGCAGGCCCGCGCCTACGGTGGCCGGGAGTCGTCACGCGGCTCCCGACGCCCGGAGCGTCTACCGCGGCGGCTGGGACGGGCGGCTCTCTCAGCTCTCTCCCTCGCCCATCCCGCCACCTCCTTCGCTAGCATGACTGCTTCGCAGAAGGAGGTGACTGCCTCCCACTCCCTCTCACCCCGGACCATGGCTTCGACCAAGGCCGGGCGCGAGAGGTCGCCGCCGCTGCCGATCGCCTCTACGAGGACACGGCGGTGCTCTGCCCAAGCGGGGCAGACCTCCACCGTATGCTCCACCGTGTCCTCAGGGCGATCCTCGCAGTAGTGACACCCGGGCGTTTCCTCCCGCCTGATGATGTGCAGGAACCTCCCGAAACATCCGTGTCCGGTGAGGACCTGCGTCAGGCGGTAGGTGAGGGCGCCGTGACGCCTCTCTAGCCACTCCTCAAAGAGGGGCCTTACCGCCGCTATCGCGGCGTGCCCTGCGCTGGGTTGCAACAGTCGCGCTTTCCATGCCGCCATGAGATCGCGCCGGAGGTCCGTCCGCTCCGCAGCAATTTGCCGCGGAAGCGGGTTTTCCCCCCGGCGTAGTGCCTCCGCGCGCCACTCAAAGAGGCGCGCGAGGACTATCGCCTCCAGATCCCATGGCGGCAGTCCGGCAAGGAGGCTTGCCGCCTCGCGCGAGATCGTGCGGTACCCCCGTATCAGCCGTATGGCTACCACCTTTTGGGGCGCGTTCAGGTAGTGGGCGGCTCGAAGCCGCAGTGAACGCGCCCACACGTATGTACCTAACGTCACTGAAATATTGTTTATGAAAGGAAAATTTAAAATCGTACTGCAGAAACTTCTTCTTGACAAATGCTACTATACAATAGACGAGTTTTAAACGATAAAGAATTATGATTATTTAAAATATTTTCATCTGTAATTTTTTGATGTTTCTTTTTATTAATGACATTTTTTAACATATTTATTTGATAAATGATTAGTAGATAAGTAGGTTTGTACAAACACTTTTACACGTCAATCATATTTTTTTTTTTTTTTTTACTTTGCATCTTACCATATTTGTATGTCTTAAGACAAAACATAGCATAGGTACTATTTTATATGTATGATCTATTGTTTACCTATGTTTCACAAATAAACTTTATGATTTATGATTTAAGTACCTATGTTACTGTGTTTTCGACACCGTAAAGTCAAAACCGGGTGCCCGAAAATTTTAAGTAGTTAAATTATATATTTTTGTCTAAGTTTGAAGCCTTTCATATCTTATTTCATGTGTCCCACCTACGTCTTTGTCGTCGATTCTGAAACACAAAGATAAAAATATGTTGGCAACTTGCAAGATATAAAACCAATTTAATATTATTTCTGACGAATATATAAAATTATTTATGTTATGTTATAAAAAAGAAATATATTGTAATTTTTTTATTGCCTTTTTTTATTACTATGTGTGATCACTTATTTCTGAGTTAGCTGGTAAACCTGTAATTGGCGACTGTGTAAGATCGAGACTTTTGTGAACATGAAAAATTATACATGGAAGCTGTTGGTGTACCTTAATAAATAAATATCATTAAGCTCGCGTCGTAGCAGGTGGCGTTCAGTAGTTTCTGCCTATCCCCATGGGAAGAAGGCGTGAGTTTATGTATATTGTATAATGTAAGGTCTATACAAATTGTGTTGGCAATTGATGTTATTTCATGTTAAACAAATATCAACTTTATTTCAATGGTGATTAAGTTGATTTCAGAGTGACCAACACTATAACACCAGTGATCATCACCAAGAAACATTATTTACGTAGCTCATAACCAGCGCGGTAATTAGGTAACACACTAATAGTAAGAATGGTTTTCATTTTGACAGTTGAACAACATTCATTGCGTTATTTACGTTGTTGAGCAGACACATTTTTCGAACTTATGAAGCAATGGATTAGCAATATATTTCAAAATGATTCAGATTGTGATTGATAATGTATTGCGCAA
Source organism: Gortyna flavago (assembly GCA_963669345.1). Lineage (NCBI taxonomy): Eukaryota > Metazoa > Arthropoda > Insecta > Lepidoptera > Noctuidae > Gortyna > Gortyna flavago. The sequence goes on along the minus strand of OY770143.1, from coordinate 3,907,189 downwards.
TAATAGGGTGCTGATGTCAACCTTATTCATCCCAATCGCTGCAATTTTTTTTTTTATTGCTGAAGCCCTCTCTTGACCTCGATGACGCCTGATGGAACGCGGGAATGGATGAGGTCTATGATGGAACGAGCGTGCCCAGAAGATGCCTAAGGCACTTGAACTCCAACGCATCGACGAAACACAGCAGGCTGAAAAAGTTATAAGAATGTTTGAAGTTGTAGCGTAAACTGAACTTTATTTTGTAGGAATTAAAGTTGTTTTTCTATTAATTCATATTTGTTTACATTTTTGGCAATTAAATCGCGAACGCAGATTATGTGTATCATTAAGCTACACTTTGCTCAGAAACCAGTACAGTTTCTATCTTTTTATCAATGACATCCTCACACAAACTCAACCCAAAAAGTAAACAAAAATACATAATTAAATACTCCAAAATACAAATTACAACAAACACTCTGATCGTGTATTTCAAGTACGTAATTAATAGTCGCCGTGTCGCCGCGAGGGTGTTTGCTATTCGCACTGTCGCGCAGTCGCGTGTCTGTACCCGCCCTTATGGATGGCTTTAAGCGTGTCGTGACAATCGCGATTTATTTGCCAAGCTGAAGGGGTATTTAGTTATAGGTTTAGCTGTAGTGGAACTGAGGGGTTCAAAAGGGGGTAGTATGTTAAAGCTGACGTTGAAAATAAGTGAATAATATTCGATTTCTTTACCTCAATATCCCAACGACAAAAATATTAAACTGGGATTCAAAAGTGGGATCCAACGAAAATAAATCACTTAGTCGACTCCATGGTTAGTTTCTTCTCCATATTAAACGACCAATTAGAACCATACACCTAGCTTCTGTTTCATGAGTGCCCATGTAGGTTTATGTGAAATAGGTAAAACATTTTCATTTTGATTTTTTGATTTCGAAATGGTGCAGTGACTTTGAGGCTTCAGACACCAAAATATAACTGAAAAAAAAAAGGGTAAGATTTCAATCCAAACGGCATAAGAAACGCTGGCTAGACTAGTTTCTAACCGATTGGCCGGAGAAGGCACAACATAAAGAACATTGAAAACATTTAAGGACGAGATTTGCCCAGGAGTGGGACAACATAGGTCAATCAAAAATAATAAAAACTTCAATTGTTTTTGTATTGCTTGCTACGAGGTACTACAACTGCTACGACGTGCTACGCACAAGAATACACCGCAGAGTTTAGACTTAGAAAATCGTAGACCTTAGGGTTTAGGCCCATCATTCACGACGCTTTATATTTTAGATTAGAATCACGATGGCATTGACCTCATAATACGTCATCAGATTTAAAACGGACCGATCATATCATACTAATCGAATCTGAAACCTAGCTCCTAAATAAGTACCTATAGTTCTACAATACGAGCATGGTAATTAGTGTAGCGTTGAAACTAATTAGCGTTCGCAATATGTTGCTAACTCCTAGATGAGTTGAGAGTTCCACAGACCTACCAACCGGAGTCTAACTGACATGCAACCGGTCATAAAATTATAATATACTAAAATCCTGGTATTCAGCTGCATCCGGTTAGATTGGTAGCCGACCAAAAGATAGTTGGTCAAAGTCTAGGTAGATGATGACTTGCTAAAATTCACAAAAAGGCATCATCGGTTTTCTTTAAAGAAATTTAATTTTAGCATCACAAACCAGTGCGCGAACAGGTCCGAAAGTTTCTAGAGTGGCGACCGCGTACTGGAAGACGTTGGAAAGCCTCCCACAAGGTGGACCGATGACTTTGTCACGGCTTAAGGGCTTGGGATGCATAAAGAAGCCTCCTCGTGTAGCGCAGTTTGTTCCGCCAGTTACTCCAACTGAACCGAGCGTTCGGCGCACCCTAGACAGTCCCATCCAAAACCTTATTTGAATAGCCAATTCTTCTCTAGCGGTGGTAGGGCTGACGCAAGCCTGGTTAGCGACCACGCTCCCACCGGAGTCCGGCGTCAAGCAGTCTGCTGTGTTTCGTCGATGCGTGGGGTTCCAGTGCCTTAGGCATCTTCTGGGTACGCTCGTTCCATCATAGACCTCATTCATCGCTTTCCATCAGGCGTGATCTAGGTCAAGAGCGGGCCCATTCAGCAATAAAAAAGTGGCGGTACTTGGGGTAGGCCTATCCGCCTATGTCCAGCAGTGATGATAATGGAGCCAGAGCTCTAGACTAGATGAAGAAACGACCATCGAAACTTGGGTGGCAGTAGCTGAATGAGAGTGGCCGAGGATCGAGTCAATATCGTGCGATTGGAGACGTAAAAAGAGAGGTTTGCCTCGTTAGTCCTCCTTGGTTGGTTTGTGGTTTGCATTAGGTTCTGGGTTCGATTCCCAGGTTAGGCAAAGTGTTTATTGTTTTTTTCCATCTGGAATTTCTCGGTAGCAGCCAGGAGTTTGGATTTGTGCCCGGTTGATGGCAATAGGGTCGCCTCCTATTACGTGGGACTTACAAACTAACGTAACGATGAAAATGTGATGTTATGTCATGCTAACTATGCTATGTAACTCTGAAGTGCTAAAAATTAAACTCAACTAAGTAACATAAAACATTTTTAAATTAAACCACAATTCGATTCTTCCACAGCAGAATATTCGAATATAAACGTTTAATCGTTTAATGTTATGGCATTACGTAGCTAGTAATGAGCGGACCGGCAGCGACGGGATGGGCGGCGGTGGCTGGTAAGAAGTGTTAACTCACCAATCATGAATATTGTACACCCCATTCGTCTGTTACCGTGTTCACAGTGAGGTACTAAGAGATTTTCTTCATAAGTAAAATTTTCCGCGGTTTTACACTGTTTTAGTTTATCTTAGACATAACTACTGGTAGGTATCGGTGAAGGGAAACCAGTTCGACAGCATTTTACTTCGCCATCTTTACATGATAGTAAAAGATAGAAATGCTTTTCTTATAGCTTAGTCGCCATTTGAAAACACGCTGAAGTTTTCTTTATATTGTTGCGCGCCACACTAGAACTATCGACATCTGTTCAGTCGGGGCCGGAATGTACTCGAACATTCAAGATGTTTCTACAGTAGAAGGTTCTGGAACTATATAAAGCCGGTATGGGCCGCGAGCCGAGACAGTTTCGGATAAGCGATACAAGCGAATACATCGGAAGTGATCTTCGAGTGCGACTTTAAGTGATCAATAGTGCAATTGTGTTTTGTTATTAAAGTTGTAATTTTAAAGTGTCTATTTTTTTTGGTTATTAAATCGGCAGTTTTTATTGTCACCAACCCCAAGCTCGTAATAATATAATAGTTTACATGTCTTAAATATAAAATTAAGTTAAAAAAGAAATGGGGTCTCCATACAAGAAACGTGTTTTATTGTACGGTGGGTGGTACGGAACCCTTCGTGTGCGAGTTAGACCCGCACTTGGCCGATTTTTTATTTGTAATGTGCGTCTTGTTTAGGTATTCAGAATGAATTATTTTGAAAGAGTTTTTTTTTTTTACCAAATCTTCGCTATGTAACGAATTCCCAGCCTCCCAATCTGAACACCACTCAGAAGAATGGACCCGCTGAATCTGTCAGCTTTTTAATAATTGAAATATTTATAATTGCGTGGCGGCTTACGGTTTCATTGCGTGACTATGATAAATAAAATGTCGTTTAGAGCCATTATTGTTTCTTCCTTTGGCTTGCCGTCTTAATGAACTGTTCTTCAACATAATAGGATCTTTTCTTGGTTGTATTAGTGGGGTTGTGTCGGTGAAGAAACTTGGAGTTTGGTGACGCATGAGATGATGTTTTTGAAGTGAAAACTTTTTTAGGCGCGTTGGGCATTTTTTGAGATGGGAAAACCATTGAACTCGCGACACTGTTCCCGATACCGCGCTACAGTCGGATGTGTTCGGCTGTCCTCGGGATGTACTCGGTTTTAATGTATATGTATATCTGATATGCTAGTGAGTGATGGCAAAGTATTCTGTTTGTGTTTTATTTTCACTTCTGTCGGCACTCCCGGAGTGCCACTGTTTTTTTAGCCTTTTTGATTAAACGAAGAATTGTAATGTATCAGTTTTTAATTCAGCTTTTAATTTTATTTATATTAATATATAAGTTAACGGACTTTATGTACATGCATATAAAAAAAGGGTAAAGAATCATCAAAAAATTCGTCCGCATCGCTGTCAACAGGAAAAGTGCCCAAAAAGCTGGCAGAATTGCCACGTTGGATGGCAATGCTGATTCTCTGCCCAAAAAATAGGCCAGCCTTCTGACCACTGTAGAGTAGGCCAACCGCTAGTTGAAGTGATGGTTAGTACAGCTTTTATGTTTCCATCTTAAATCTTATTTTAATAAAACCCTTTGTGCCTTTCCAGAAATACTTCCACTGTGTATTTTGTATTTCTACTGTTCATCAGCATTTGATGTAAAAAATAGAAGGGTCTCTGATACTTCTGAAACACTACGTTAACTAAGATATTGTAGGTTATCCATTATGTGAAAGGACATGAAAGCCAACCATTTTAGCTTAAATTTTGTGATTGAAATATTTGCTAATCAGCGAGGTCGTGACTCCCTTACCGAGACGAGGCCCGTATCCCAACAGTGGGACCATTATAGGCTGATTATGCAGTGACATCGCTAGGCTTGCTGCTCAAGGTGTGTCTCTCATTAGTGGAGTAATTAGTTTATTTAAATCAAATCGATGTAAATAAAAATGAAATGCTGCTCGTTGGTAAGCACATATCTTTAGAACGGCTGGACCGATTTGGTAAATGTTTGTTTTAAACTGTTCGTAATAGTTCGATTCAAATTCGTATGGAAAGATGAATTTGAAGAGTGGCCGGAAAAATCGAGATTCCGCTTTGAAAATTCGACATTGAAAAAACTGAAAGTAATTTTTTTCTATAATTTTAAATTTTGATAGGACAACGTCTGTCGGGTCAGCTAAAGGTAGGCTGAAGGCCAATTCTCGTACTTGAAAACGTTCAAAATCTAGTCGTAATCTCATCTCAGCAACAATCAATGTCAAAAATGTAGGGAAACTAGAGGCATCTATGATAGATTGAAACAGAGATCTAGACTGAGGAAAGTCATGCTGTGAACGTTCTTAAAATTAAGAGAATTGGCCCTCTGGTGTTTTAATAAAGTGATTTGAAGTAACCAAAAATTTCACACTGAAAACATAAGGTTTGTGTGTCACTAAAATAATTATTATGATTATCAGTTCAGTTAAAAGACGTCTTTTGCTGGAACAAGGACACAAAAAGAATGCCACTCTCTAAAAACCCTAAAAACATGTTTGTTACTTCATCAAAACACCCCAATTTTTTACGGCAAATTTAACGGCAATTATCGCAACACCATCTTAATATTAGAGAGATCAATTCCCATTGCACGTGGCACTCTTCAAGCCCGATATTACATTTTTATTTGCTTCTCCCCCTTCAAAAGTTGTCAACATGTAACGACCGGACTATATTGCAGTAGCTTTACGTTTGACCTCAAAATCACAAGCAAATATGAACCTTATGTTTTGGGGTTAAAGTTAAAGGTCTGGCTAATAAAATTGCCAGTCTAAATTGTACTTTGAAACGATGAAATAAGGTGGTGGTACTTAAAGTATAGTTGGCAAATCGTATGTTGGCATAGATGTCTGTTTTTTGTTTGCACAACGGATATTAGTGTGCCAAAGCAGAGAACTATTTGCACTTGTACTTTGTGATGTTCCCATGGAAATCGTATTAGGATTTTGTTGTTTTTGAATTTTGGACGCGTTACGGCTTTAAAACTTTTTTAAATTTTAAATACTTAGTAGATTTCCAGCCCGAAGTCTGGATTTGTGTCTAATTGATGGCAATAGGCTCGCCCCCTATTACATGGGACTTAAACATAACTGATGAAATGTGCGTATACTATAGGTACACCTCTGCCTTACCCTTCAGGGATTTCAGGCGTGATGTTATGTTATTTCTATAGCGGATTTTAATATGACGTGAAAAGTGCTAATTTGTTCCTGAAAGTTCTAGTTTTTGGATAGATTTTTTGTACAAATTTCTTTATTATTTCTTTACTTATATAGCCCATTTTAAATTAAATAAAAGTTGGAAGCAGGCGGGGCCTATAACATGAGGTATTCTATTTTCAAACTCAAATGGGTCCCGCCTGCTTGCAACTTTTATTTAATTTAAAATGGGCTTGTTTTTAATAGCTTTTCAGTTAGTTTTACTTTTACCCCCTTAAACGTATTATATCAGGTGAATAGTTACACACCGATTTCTCTTTTTCAGTAGTCAGTAATTTGACTTTCGAAAGAAGAAAACAAAGCGTTTTGTAACTATACAGACGCTATACAACGTTTATTAGTAAGGGAGGACTTCGATCACGCCTCATGGAAAGCGATGGATGAGGTCTTGATCAAACGAGCGTATCCAGAAGATGCCTAAGGCATTGGAACTCTCACGCATCGACGAAACACAGCAGGCTGCTTGACGCCGGACTCCGATGGGAGGGTGGTCGCAAACCAGGCGGGCGTTAGCCCTACCACCGCAAGGGAAGAATTGGCTTGTCAAATAAGGTCTTGGGTGTGACTGTCCATGTCCTGGATGCGCCGAGCGTTGAGTAACTGGCGGAACACGAGGAGGCTTCTTCATGCATCCCAAATCATCATCTTTTATACGAGGTATTGATTTCTTTGCGTTACAGTTTTTTTTCTTGATTGATCACGTTTGAACGCAGTGCGTAGCGCTACCACCCTCTTTACTGCATGCTGCATAACCCCCGGTTTCATAACACAAAAGAAAACTGTTATTATACTATGTTATTTCAAGGATTTGGAACACCCATAAATTAAGAAACAATAAAAAAATATCCCAAAGGGATGGGCAGAAATAAAATATACCTGTAGCACACCCAGATTGCGCCAGTTAAGTTTAAGTGCCATCTCATAATATATTGCCATCAACCGGCACAGATTCAGACTCCAGGCTGCTTCTGAGAAATTTCAGCGAACCCAATGACACGTTGCCCGACCTTTTATCCCAAGTTATGATAATCAAAAAAAAAAACAATGCAAGAGTTGCGTTTTTTGGAACACCCTTAAATTAAGTAATAGGTAGGTAATCACCTACACAGTAAGTACCATAAAACTTATATTTTCTCCTGTCTTAGAAACTTCAGTATTTAATTATTAACAATAAGTCATTTGCCTCCACTTTCTCCTCATCGTCATTCTCCTGGCCAATTTACAACTTTTTTTTTGCGGTGCTATATGTATTGTCTCATTTTCTAGCCATAATATATTCACAAAGTTCACCCATCGTCATTATTAACAGCCAGTCATTTCTCTCCAAATTTTCATATACCCCTAAAAAAACAGAAGCCACACGAAAAAAAAATGGCTCATAAAAAAGGTTTTCCTTTTTTAAAAGAACTCGGACGGGGCTCAATCAACGAAGTATTTCATTAAGACCTTATCGGATAGAAAGAGCTTGAAAGAATAGAGCCTCACATTCTTTCGCGGCTCGCTCTTGTTATGAAGAATGTTCATTTTATAACTGGCGTTTGTCTTAAATTCTTTTGCCCTTTGTTTTTTTTTATGGCCTTTTGTTCGATTGACGTTAGGGACAGATTCTGATATGTGTGTGTCATTGTGTCTGTGTTTATGTGTGCGTGCTATACATAATCCAGTATTCTGATGTTGCTGTGATGGAGCAAGCAACACATTATTGGCATTTAGGTACTAACTCTTTGTTGCATACACGGTCTAAACATATTCCTATAGGTCAGTGCAGCAATTCGGCTGACGCAAGCGCTGCGACCGGGCGTGTACGGTGTCACGGCGCGCACAGTGTCTGTGTGTTTTTTTCGAACTACCCATAGCGTACTTTTTTATGTGTAAAAATGGCAAAATGTGCTACATGTAACAAACTCGTATCGAAAAAAAACCCTGGCATACAATGCGGGAAGTGCTCTAAGTGGTACCATTCGTGTTGTGTTAAGATATCAAAAGAGCAACTAAGTATACTTTGCTCCACTGACGCGGTCGAATGGAAATGCAAGACCTGCTCAAGCCAATACAAGTTGAAACGCCTATCTGCCATCTTACCAGAAGTCGATGATGACGATAATACCGATTCAGAACAGGTTATTATCATGAAGGAAAACTTTAGTGATGAATTCTTACGGGAATTACGAAACGACATACGACAAGCAATCAAAGAAGAAGTCCAACAAACATTAAACTTCTACTCTGAACAGTATGATAATATACAGAAAAGCTTCGCTAACTATGAGCACAAAATTAAGCGTATTGAAAATCAACAAAAGGACCTCCAAAATAAGTATTCTAACCTACAATTGAAATACGAAGCCATCGAACAAAAAATGAGTTCGATGGAACAGAGTCAACTGGCGGACATGATTGAAATATGTGGCATAAACAAGGAAGAACAAGAAAATGTCACAGAAATAACACAAAAAGTTGCCACCTTAATTCATCAAGATCCGGATGACATCTTGAACGCGTTTAGAAAGGAACGACGAGCACCAGCTGCACAACAACGTACATCATCGAGCATCGTGGTGACCTTGAAGGCAGGGCGTCGGGACAGCTGGCTGGACGCTGCCAAGCCAAGTACTATCACGCCGCGTGACCTGGGCAAGCAGGACGGTCCAAAGATCTACTTACGTGAGGCACTGACTCCAGCAACAGCTTTCTTGCTATGGAAGGCTAAAAGTGAACTCAAAAAAGACGATCTGTATAGATTCGTGTGGTGTAAGCGAGGCACAGTGCTCATAAAAAAAGATGAACATTCTAAAACCCAAACAGTTAGATCGGAGAAAGATATAGAAAAATGGAAACAGGTAAACACCTGAACCAGGTATGTCTCTGTGCTTAGCAACTTTCTCTTACTTTACTTATTAATAACTATGTCAAATGTCAACCTACAATTTTAAACTGTTTTCATTTTCTAATGGATGTTAGTTATATTAATGAAAGTAGCTTCATAACATGGAATGAGTACATGGACTCGCTTGCATCACAACAACTTTATCTGACTGTGTTACATGTTAATATTCGTTCTTTGATGTTAAACTTTGCCCAACTGGAACTCATTATCAGTAGTAGCAAGCGTCATATTGATTTAATTGTCCTAACTGAAGTAAATATTAAAAGCAATTGTTTACAACTGTTTAGTATACCAAACTATTCAATACATTCTTCGCTAAGATCGAACAAAAGGGGCGGGGGAGTTATTTTGTATGTCCACAACAACCACTATTTTGAAAAACAATTTTTAAACACAAACTTTTTTGAATCAATTATGGGCACACTTAAAACTAACTATAACTATAAAATAGATATTTGTGCTGTATACAGACCACCTGACTCTAACAAACTTTCATTTATCAATGAATTGTACCGGTTGTTGAATTTGAGTGGTTTGTCCTCCGATTTGATAATGATAGGCGATGTAAACATAAACTTATATACAAAAAATAATAATATCTGCTCTGAATACTTAAACAAAATGTGTGAACTAGGGTTGCACAGTGGGATCAATCAATTCACTAGGGTTGAAAAAACAAAAAACAAAAATAAACAAGTGATAATTACTCAGTCTTGTATTGATCATATCTTCTTACGGCGAGTGTGCGGAAGCGACGCACACACTGCTGTTATAAGCACGGCACCAGCTGACCATTATATAATAGGCTGCGCATGTGTGATACCAGCTCATGCGTTGACCGTCACACCGTGCACGATCACTCGCTTAGACAATAAGCGTGTGAGTGAGAGGCTCGTGAGCGTCGACTGGTCACCTGCACTCGGTTATCAATGCCCTGAACACATACTAGATTTTATTTTAGATAAATTTAAGCAAATTTACAAGGAATGTAGAATAAGTATAAGCAAAAATAATATTTATAAACTTAAAAAATGTGAATGGGTTAATAACAAAGTAAAATTTACCGACCTCATCTAGTTTTATAAAAAATATGAATGACGTGTAAAAGTGTTTGTGCAAACCTACTTACAAAATAAAAATCATTTATCATTTATCATTTATCATTTATGTGCAAAAAAAGAAATAAACTTTATAAAATTTGGAAAAAAGAACCCGCTAACTTATCAAATAGAATTTTATACAATACATATCGAAATAAAACAAATAAATATATAAATTATGTTAAAAACAGGTACTATAGGACTGAAATTAGTAAACACTTCCGGAACCCGAAAAAAATATGGAGTATCATTAATTCATTATGCGGGAACATTACAAGGGCAATAGAAGATGTAGTTTTCAAGGCGTTTAACCGTACGGAAAAGGATTTGGCCGATACATTTGCAAACGAATTTCAACAAAATGTGGACAATATAACAAAACCCTGTAACACCAATATATTAGACCCGCTGAGGTACTCTAGTGACTGCGGCATGTCCCTGCGACTTGGCCAAATAACATACGATAATATCTATAAAATTATAAATAACTTAAATATAAATAAAAGTCCTGGATATGACGAAATACGTGTCTCCGACCTAAAATATGCATCACAAAAAATATCTCCAGTCATAACACATCTTATTAATACTAGCCTAAAAACCTGCACTTATCCTGATAAACTAAAAATAGGTATTATTCGCCCCATCCACAAAAAAGGATCCTTAAAGGACTACAATAATTATAGGCCTATCACAATCTTATCAAGCGTTGACAAAATAGTTGAGCGTTGTATTGGTGATAAAATAAACCACTTTCTATGTGAGAACAATATAATAAACAAAAAGCAATTTGGCTTTCAGAAAGACCGTAGCGCCGCTCAGTTATTGTGTCAATTTAGCAACGAAATTAATACACACCTTAATGATAAAAAACATATTTTAATAATTTTTATTGATTTTAGCAAAGCCTTCGACACACTTAATTATAATACACTTTCACAAAAAACTGGAATGCAGTGGTATAAGGGGTCCTCTACTTCAGTGGTTTATGAGCTACCACAGAAACAGATATACGACAGTCAAGCTGGGAAACTCATATAGCGACATGAAATTAACAACAAAAGGCACGGCACAGGGGTCAATAATCGGGCCTACTGAATACCTACTCTATGTCAACGATATGTGCAATAATATAGAGGTAGGCTCTGTATACCAGTTTGCCGATGATACCTGCATAGTGGTGGCTGATAAAGACACTGAAGAGGCCGTGCGTCTTCTTCAGATTAATTTTGATCTACTGTGTAAATGGTCGCACGATGTTGGTCTTGTCATAAATGCCGACAAAACCAAAGCCATGCACATACATTCTTCACATAATCAAACCACTTACACACCATCCATCAAGGCGCATAACCATATCTGCCTACACGCAGTATGTACCGATGGTTGTAGCTGTGAAACATTAGAGTTTGTCAAGGAACATAAATACATCGGTCTCATTATCGACTACAAATTTAATTGGGTACCACACATTAACTATCTATGTGACAGACTAAGATCTATCCTAGGCCGAATAATCGTACTTAAGCATAAAATGCCATATAAAACTTTAAGACTGCTATACCTAGCCCTAGCTGACTCCATAATTAGTTATGGCCTCAGTAGCTATGGGAGAACATACAAAACTAATATAGATAAAATTTACAAACTACAACAACGAATCCTCAAAAATATTGTACCACTTAAAATTAAAACAAAACACCAAAATGATTACTCTGAACTCTTTCATTATTGCAACTTAATGCCAATACAAAACATGATCAGACTTTCAATACTAAAAGACGAATATATCAATATAAATAATTTAACTAGAAGAACACGTCATCCTAAATTAAGAACTTTAGCTAACATAAAAACCTTTACCTTGCCTAGATATAACAATACATATGGTATGAGATCATACACCTACATACTTCCAAAAATAATAAACGACCTTCCTACGGACATACAAAGTAAATACCTCTGTAACCCTAAAAAAGCAAAATGTGCACTAAAAAAGCACTTTCTGCAAGTTACTAACTATGAATATGTACTCTAGCTCGATACACTTACTGCCATCTTTAATTGTGCTATTATTGTGTTATATTATAGAATAAGTAAGGACTTAAAATATCCTTCATTTCTTTTTTTTTTTTGCTATTATTGTATTTTATTATTAGTAAAGACCTGTGTGTACTAAAAGCATTTTCCGCAAACTACAAACTATGAAGATGTACTCTAGCTTGAAACACATACTGCCATCTTTAATTGTGCTATTGTTATATTATACAATAAAATATGTAAAGGCTTAAAATATTCTCGAATGTAAAACTTACAAGCTTACTGTTTTTTGCTTCTTGTAGTGCCAATAATGGTCATATACTTCCGAACTCACTAGCCATGTATAAGCCATCGAAGGCTTCTGTGGTTTTTATATAATAATTTAAACTCTGCGATAACTTTTTGAACATTAATAAAAAAAAAAAAAAAAAAAAAAAAAATTGGTTTTAACCTGAACTTCTGAGCTTTTTTTTCTAAAGTTATTAAAGTTCAGATATTCGGGTAAACATGAAATAAAATGATTTTAGCTCAAACCGAAGGCAAGGCACTTGTCAGAATTTTACTAGATATGTAAACTTTATTTGCTTAGACTGACATAGTTGACACATAAAAAAAGAGATGTAACAATAAAAATCTATACACTGGATAAACTTCTTATTCTAAATTAACTAACAAACCATTTAAATAACAATAAAATAACTTAACCTAACTAAAACTAAAATATGGCGTCGAAAAATTCTTCCGCATCGCTGTCGACTGGTAATGTACCCAAGAGACTGGCGGCATTGCCACGTTGTATGGCAATGCTTAACCTCTCTCTGACCAAGGTAAATGGGTCACGGGAAGTGTGAACCAATAAAATGGGTGAACTTTGTACAGTCTACCTCAAACTCTATCTTGTATTTGAGATGCAAGGAGTGTATTTCCTTTTCAGTAATAATACCTACAGACAATGTTTGGAATATTATTATATTCTTCTTTACAGTCAAAGTTAAATAAAGCAATGTAAGTCTAGGTCACCAAGTTAGTCTACATTTTTCAATCGTTACACTTCTTTAAACTCTTGCTTTAGAAAGAGTAAAGTAGTGCCTACTTACCTAATTTAAAAAAGTGTTTCATTCCTAACATCCTAACATCACAACTGATTTAATTTAGTATATTCTTTTAGATACTTGCTAACTAGGAACTAAGTTTACATTTTATTTTCACGAGCAAAAACGCAAATACCTACTTCACAAAGTAAATAAATAATCCAGTCTTGTCCATTACAGTACATAATATGCACCAGTAGGGTGGCAACGCGATGCACTGTCGGTAGTATCGACCCGCTAAGTGATTTGTCCGCTTGCATGCATTATTGATGTGCACCGGGCCCATTTCCCAATTCACTCCAAACTCGATACACCCTATATACTCCTATGCCTGTAGATAGCAACCTGTATAAGGAATAAATTGAGTATTCAATTAGGAGGTTTTTATTTTGAATCACAGTTTGGGGATTGGTTTTTGTTTTGTTTATTAGTTATTTATGAGAAAAAAGATGTACAACATTGTTACTGTAAACTGTAGGAGAAAAAAACAGAAGGAATCAAATTAAAATATTTTATTTCACTTAAACCTACATTTATGACACGTCAGAAGCTAGGTGCGCGGTCCCAAATGTCGTTTTCTATCGAGAAGAGCCGACCAGAAACTCCACGGTTACCTTTTAAAAATAATAGGCTTTTACAAGTTCTCAAATTACAGTGTTAATAGCTATGGGAGGACAGTGTAGGCCTGTCAACAAGTATCAGGTACATAATAGAATGAAAAATCCTTATTCGTCTCACGTTAAATATATTTCTTATTTAACTTGGGACGAATAAGGAATTTTTCGTAAAGAAAATATGAAAACTTGGGGCGTATGCGGTAGAAATCGTTAATTAATGATTGCGGGAAATATGTTGCTAGCAATATTTAGCAGTAAAAGTACTATGGTGCTGCAACAATATCACGGAACTTTTGTATACCATGAATTGAAATTCAAACTTAAAGGATTTTTTTGGTAATTTCATTTAAAATAACGAGGGTGGGATAATTGCGTACCACACTATCAGTAGCAATGGTTTTGAACAGAAACATTTTTCAGACATTTATGAAGCAATGGATATCCTTCATAATGATTCAGATTGAGATAGTCTGTTACGCAATTAGCGTGCAATATACAACCTACAATGTACAGACGCCAGCACATCAAGCTACTAAATCTGTCAAATTTCTTTAATAGATTTTCAACTTTATCGCTAAAGAATAAGGTTCAAAGTTGATTGGGATAATTTTACAGTTTCGGGTAGCTTGATGTGCTGGCGTCTGTCTGTTCAATTAATAAATTTAAAAAAAACTTTTACCCGAATTAATTTATCAAAGAAGATGTTCATTGTATCATGTGTTAATTTTCACAGTCAACATATTTACGAACGTTCTTTTTCAATTGATCAAATAGCTGGATAAAATATAAAATTTGCTTAATTATATGGAAATATAGGTGTAGTGGTAACTTGAGTGATGAATAATTCATTAACCTATTAATTTGCAACCCAAATTCTTGCCAATACCCTCTATTAAATTGCTTTAACGTTTAATAAAGAGTTCAGTGGAGAATGGAGGGCCTGCCTTTGTGGAGCTTGATGTTTTTTAATTTATACAGGCTTTTGGCCTCGGCTATGCCGTGGCCAGTTGAAGTGGTAAGCTGACAGAAAAAGATAGTATGGTACTGAAGGATAAATTATAATGGGGAAATTATAGGAGGTTGTGAACAAATGCTTTTTTTACCTGTGGACAGAGCCATAATTAGACTAAAATGTTCCCACTGCTGGGACACAGGCCTCCTCTCTTTGCCAGGGAATGTGCTGAAATCTACCATGCGGGTCCAGTCTGGGTTTTTAGGTGTCACATGTTTTTGAATTTTTGGATCCCTGTAACCAAATATGTTATAGTTTCATCACGACATCGTGAGGAAACTATAACAACAGGAAAACATTTTCCTTCACCGTTTTGAGAGCAGTATTGATGAAATTATTTGCACAAAGTAAAGCACCTGTCTGGGTTCGAACCCACGACCTATACCTATAACTCGTAAGAATATTTTGCCAGTATTTTTTTCTCGTTGGTTGAGCCACAGCGGAGATCGATGATAATATATATTTTTCTCTCTTAGCGTTTCGATAGCAATCTAAATGGACTCGGCCCAGAATTCGGCTACCAGTTTGGCGCCATCACCAACGTCTATCAGTTCCTGTAACGTGCAGCTGACAGGACACGCTGCAGGACATGATGTTAAGTGTCCCACCGTTTGTGGAACTCCACCACATTTACACTCCAAGGCGGAGTCGCCTATGAATCTCCACCTGAATCCGTAGTCTGTTTAAAGACTTCCAGGTTACCCAAGGTAACTCATGTCCAGGTGGAAGGTCTTCAGCGGGTTGAACGAACGGTTTGGGTAAGGAAGCACTGTCTCGCCACAGCTTCAGTCTTTCTTGTGACGGTTCGTCAGTGAGTTCGACGACACACTTTAAAGGCACAAGAATGTTTTCGTGGAAAGGGTGTCGTGTCTCGGCGACCATTTTGGCTCTTCCGCTGGAAAATAGTAAGTACTTTTTTTAGTCCGGCATTTATATTTTTGGGTATAAAATGTAAGACACTTGAATGATGCCCTTTATGTTACTGTCGTGTCCTGAATGAGAAGAAGATCACCAGCCACAAAACCATATTTCATCACATCCTAACATCACTCCACAGCCAAACACACAGTATTACGCCACCCAAACATAAAACATACAACACTATCGATCGCTCCAAGCCGTATTGTCTTCAAAGCCACATCCGCCCAATTGCGTGCACATAGTTCAAGCGCAGTGCAACTCCGCGATTCAATTTGAATCGGAGACAAGGGATGGGAGGGTGACAGGAGGGTGGTAGGGAGACGACTGACGACGCCGCGCTGATGGCTAAATCGTGTTCGATTCGCACCTGCGATGTGTGGTGATCGGGATGTTGCTCTACTTAGGAGATTGTTAAAAATTTATAAGGTAAAGTCTTGCGGTTATAATTGTGGTAGCTGTTTTATGGATGAAATAAATGAGCTATGCGCTGATATCCATTATTTTCTTCTTAGCATGTTGATGGGCAAATATTACAGCAACATTGACACCATTCTGACGCAGACATGGGGTCCTCACGTGTAAAGGGCACATAGCATGCAACGTGGGGCTTGCATTGGGTCTGCGGGGAGACGCCGCATATAAACAGAAGATCGGAACCATTCGAGAAACCCCACAAGAAGAAGATGAAGAGGAATTTTGAGAAAACCCAATCAGTTGACTTTTATGACAGGGCAAAAAGTAGTTACTGCAAAATGGGTTTGCTTGTGTAAAAATAAGGAAAATGACGAAAGAGAAAATTAATAAAAATAGTTTCCTAAATGATAGAGAGGTTGTTGATTTGCTTGTAAAAGATTATCTCCAGAAATACTGATCCTTTTACAAAAAATCTTTCACCGATAGAAAACTACACTATTCCCGAGTGACATAGGATACTTTGATACCAGGAAACTGTACGGTTCCTGTTGGAATATCTATGCGGGTAAAACCAAGGGGCGCACCAAGCGTATTCATAATGCATATGACAAAACGTTACATAACCTGACCTACCAGATTCCGAAAATCCATAAGTTACAATCAAATCCAACCTTCCTAAATCGAAGTAGAGCACACTTCCAACCGTAACCATCCGATACTTGCAACAAGACACACTAGGACCGCAATGTTCGCCACGGTAAACTGTCACCTCCTCGGCTCCTCGCGACGCTTAACCGAAGCACTCGCGGCCGCAAGTTTCGCCAACAACTTCGTAAGTTGCGAAGCGAATATCGAAAAGAACTTTCGACTAGTAGTTCCGGGTCACTGATGTTCGACTATTGGTATTTAATATAGTTTATGAAGTGCAGTTGAATATCGGTTTTATAAGGACGGTGATTAAGGTTGGTTTTTGATTGGGAGTTTGTTATGAAGTAGCAGCTAATAGAAAAGTTTTAGATTGGTAATTACCTACTTGCAGGCTTGCAGCGATAAAAGTTTATCAGTCTTAGGTAAGTAAGAGCTGACGGATTTTATATCGATTTTAATTAATCGAATCTCTTCGGTGTAGATAAACCTTTAATAAAGCTAAGCTAAGCTTTAATTAAGCTGAAGCTCAAAGTTTTATGGCACTTTTTGATAATATCATAAAATGCTACTAAGATATCAAGAAGCGAAAATGTTTCACAAATGAAACGCATTTCTTTCCCACATAGCACAGACATAGTACGAGTAGGTATAGGTACGTAAGGCCGCATGCGACCTTTTGGAACTGTCATTTTCATTAAAAATGTTGGTAATGACGATGTCGAAAAAATAATAAGGTGCAAGTAAAATTGTAAAACCTGTAAGTTTTCATAAAGTCTTTTGAGCTTTTCTGCACATGTGTTTTTTGCACACTTTTATATAGTTTACTTTTGCATTTATTTCCCCGCTTTTTTATAATCATAATAGATATCGTTCTCTTTGGTTGTTGTTAGTGTTTAGTTTATTAAATACTTACTGATAATAATTGTTACCTAATAATAATAGAAACGCGACTCCACCAATTCCTTTAACTCGCAGCCTATATGGGAAAGTTTAATTTTAAGGATAATCTGGAAAAACTGCCCTTTTCTTGTAATAAATTAAAGAAACCAAGAATTTTGCTCTTGGTTTTGCTGTTCAGCATTTTTCGTGTTATTATTGGTTATACATTTTTATGTGACCTACATTTCTGGTCATATTGGGGTTACTGTAAAGAAACACTATGATAGGTAACTATTAGATAAAGTCCCGGTATTTTTATAAAATATGCCTAACGGGCAACATGGCAGAAAGGACAAGGTGAAATAACAAAATCAAGGAGTATATATTTGTTGTGAGTAGGTATTTGTTATTAATAGATACATGTATCTTTTAATATTATTTTTCATTTTATAGGACTCTATTTTTCACGAAATTATGTAAAAAAAACACCTACTTAAAAAGTTCATGTGGTAGGTACCTACCTACCTATAATATAGTTTTAATTTCAGTTCGTTTTAATCATATGGATTCGATACAAATCCCTGTAAATATTCTCATGGAAAATAGCAGGTTAGGCATTTTCCTGGAAAAAAAAAACATTTATTTTACTCAAATACCCAAGCCCTCTGAAAAGGTTGATTTTTCCTTGTTAGTAATTCCGCGGACGTGACGTTACAAATTCCCAGAAAATTATTCACATATTTTTACAATACAATACGTGTAAAAATATTCCTGTAAAAAAAATAATGTTACAACCAAATACTCCAAGTAATAAAACAAGATAGAGCTCCGAGCAAAATTAAATTTCGTACCATATTATTTTCTTCGCAAAATTCATTATCCATTTACGGTTTCACAGGCAATTGTTTTAATCCGATAGCGGGAGCGGCCCAATGTGGAATGAAATAATTTAATAGCCCCCCTCCGCCTCCCCACTCGGATCCAAGATGGCGGCGGGGCGGGGCTGGGGGTGGGGCGTGCCGCCTCATTTGAATTTCGAACGCGAGCTTTCCGAACGTGTGTTCGGATGGGTTTTCGGCCAATTAATTTCTCGGTAATTCGTTTTCTGCGTGCATGTGACGGCTTCATTGTTATTTAATAGCCGGTTTATATTAAAGGGATAGGCGTATGCGAGTTTCGTCTCTTTTTTCGTTAAGTACCTATTTATTTTTTGTTGCACATTTTAGGGGAATGAATAATAAAAGCTCTTACAGATTTGAAAGCTCGTACACACGGCTACACATCAAGCTATACATATCCAGTTTTTGCTGACCTCGCATTGTATAGGTTTTTCGTACAATCAGAAGTCAGCTTATAGTGGTTATGTATAGCTTGATGTGTAGCCGTGTGTACAAAGGAATGAATGCATTATTTTAAAAAGGATTATTTTACATTTCATATTTGGAGAATATTTTAATATTATTTTTATGCGCAAATAACTAAAAAGACAGCCTGCAGACAGCAGAATCTCAAAAACTCGAAACCTAATCCGAATCACCTCCCGTACAACAAGTCGCAATTTTTCTGAGCCTCATAATACGTCCTAGCAAACAGAGCATTGTGAGAAGTTTCACAATATTATGTGGAGTGGTGTAATGCCGACACAAAGGCTTCTCCCGGCTCGGTAAATAACGCTTTGTTCTACGAAGCCAAATTTTGACAATCACTAGCTCACTCTCCTATAGCTATACACGGGCGGTTGGCAAAGATTAGCCAGGGGAGGCGGGAATCGGGTTATTGTTTGGGGAACGGTTATTAAAAAAGTGATTGGGTTTTGAGAGTTGTATAAAGTTCTATTTTCGGCACGTCTCGTAAAGTTTTTTGTCCGTTCTTCTCCATAGGTACCTACTACGCTTTGGAATGGGCTTTGACTTAGCCTCGTCTTTCTAACTGACCAACCCTTTGACAATTCAAAAGTGCCTGTACTTGGTTTGTTTGAAATGCTTTTGAGTTTGAGTTCATTGTAGTCGCAGCGAAAATTATGGCAATACGCTTTCGGTACCTAAATTATTTGTAAACTGTGTTAAATAAATCTAAAACTTTTAGTGTAACTCAGATGAAAAAAAAAAAAAAATCTGTAAAATTCTGTCTAGTAAAATTCTGTGCTGTAGTGCACACGCGGCTTCAATAAGTAGTTCGAAGAAGTTCAGTACCTAAGCTTTCACGCTAGAGGCTAGCTACCAAAAAAATATCTGGATATTTGAAACCCAAACCGTCCCATCTGAAAATTTAAAACATGCAACATAATCTGTGTCAGTTTTCCCCTGTGTGAGTGTAGAGGGTGGGTGGCAAGGAGGCAAGGGGACGCACCGACGGTTCAATGTTGACAAATGATGGATATCTCTTGTCTTGAAAAGGCAGGATTAATGCTCTGTCTCGGGAGTACAATAGTGGCGATTCCTGAAGGATTACGCACTTGAAAGCGTGCTAGAAAGAATGAGGAATGTTGACCGACAATGGTGGAAGTATATTTTTTATTGTGACAGCTTACTTCAGTTGATTTTGTTTGAGGAAATTGTGGAGAAAACGTTTTAGTGTGGAATTGGTTTCATTACGTCACAGATTTTATACTTAGTTATACAAGGTGGCTCAAAACGGCGAATGAAAACATCATGAGGAAACCGGCATAATTCCCAGAACTAAAAATTTGTAGACATGTGACATCTACCAAACCTCACTAGGCCCGCGTGGTTGATTACAGCCCATTCCCTCTCGATGAGAGGAGGCCTGTGTCCCAGCAGTGGAAATATTATAGGCTGATTATGTGTATACAAGGTGGAGACGACAATACATTAAGGCGACTAGATACATGACCTAAAGCGCGGTCACTATCGGACTGCATAGAAAAGAAAGAGAAGCGCAATGACACAACGCTGGTAATTTATGGCAAAATATGAAACAATCATCTATTTACAAACTACTTAATAATAAAAAATCCATCACTGAATGTAGTTTGGCATGAGAAATTTAATGGTATATTTTTAATTATAATTAAAATTGGTAATGAAGGGATAAACTGCTTTTAAAGAAATTTCAGAGGTGTCATTTGAAGATTTTTTTGATGCATTAATGTACGTTTAATTGTGATTTGGGTTCCATCACTGTTTAAAAATGAGACTTGAAAATATGAAAAATTTTTTTGGTCAAAATTAGATACACTGCTTTAAAAACCAACTTTTTGACCATTTTCAAGGAACCTCCGCCTTAAAATACCTACGTATCTAGGTAATGACGATCCCAGTCTGCATGCGAAAATTCAACCTTTAGATATCGAATAGTTTAGTTACTATAGCTGGTCAAAGATTGGCAAAACCCACAGCCGGACCATCACTACTATTTAGTTTGTTAGACAAAATCAGTTTCTTAATTTTGATGCTAGGATTTACTAACACCCGGTTTCTGATTTGAAGAAAGTAGCAAATCTCAAGTAATTATTCTCAAATACAGTCATACTTCATACTTAAGTCATACTTAAGTACAGATTAAGATGTTCTCAACTTCAAATTCTCAATTCAGAAACTGGGTGTTAATCTTCTCTTAAAGTTTCTATTTGAGTCGCATGAGTATGTTTAGCTATGCTTGTAATAATCGTTATTATCCTAAAATTAGACAGTTTAGTTAGTGAAATTGAGGTTTTCCCTATACGAAAGTACAATACAGAAATAAAATGCCAGCTACACATTTTGCGATACAAAGATACCACCGGCGGCGGCCATTTGTAACCTTACAAATACTTTTCTATATTTTTATTGTGTTGCGAGTGTCGCGACGCCGACGGCGCGTGGAAAAGGAAAGCGAGGAAGTCAGACAACTTGTGGGGAATAGGTAGGTAGATACTCAGGTATGACTACGTATAAATATGTTAAACCTGAACCATACTATGGTGGTAATAAAGAAAAAATTTGAACATTTGGATTGTATACTGCTGTTCTGACACTAAATAAGTACCTAGCTGATTTTACAAGAGATCTGAAGGCCTAGAGTAAGTTACATTCTATCAGAGATAAGTATGATAGAAAAGTTAAAAATTAATAAAAAATGTTTATTTGTTCACAAAAACCAAACAATACAATTTAGTAACAGGATTTAGTTGTACAGCAGAGACAATTTATGAATGAACGTTTGACTTCTAAACTAGGCAAGAAGCCATTTGTTCAACGAAGTGCGGTGATAATATATATAAATGTGAAAGTAAGTTTGTTTCTTTCACGTAAAAACGGCTGGACAGATTTGGTTGAAATTTGGCACACAGATAGACCATGACCTAGGTAAGGCCATAGGCTATTTTTCATTCTGGATCGCAGACGAAGTCGCGGGCAACAGCTAGTCATCTATACATTTGTTTTGGATTGAGATGAGCTACCTTAAAGCATAAGTCATGTCAGTCCTATTAAAAGTCGATATAAAAATACGGAACGCTTTGAAAGCGATTGTCACTTGTCTCTTACCGGATCTTTATTGATTTTATTTTCTTTTAACAGTTATAAAAATAAAATAGAAGCTATGTAATTTATACAGCTTCGACCCAAAATAAAATAATCTATTAAACAACCTTTCAAAGGATCGAGACAAAGACCCGAATGACGTTTTGTCTATTGACAAGCCAACTTTATCATCATAAAACATTATAGAAATATTCTTAAGATTAAAACAATGAGAAAGTTAGGAAAGCATAACTTCAAAGCCGACGATAATGATAAAGGTGACGAAGAAGAAGAGATTATAATCGTTCCAGAGACAATCGATCGATACGAAGTCACTATGTGTGGGCACCACCCCAGCCGATTTATGTGACGATGATAGAATGATGATGATCAGGATTTGTAAAATTTCAACATAAAAATAATTAGTTCAACTACTCGTACATTTCTTTGAAAAAATGTATCCGCGTAGTTTATTTCTATATCATGGGCTTGCAAATTGATTTTGTCTTAATTTTTTTTTTGATTTGTTAAAAGCGGATCTCTCAAAAACCTTTTATGACGAGGCATATGCTGGCACTGATTTAATCTTTCCTGTAGATTTTGATTAGTATTTGTAGGAAACATACCTTTAAAATATATAATAATAAACTCTAGTTAATTGCATATAGGTACAAGAAGATTTTGTTATCAGCATCCAAATTTTTACAGGGTGTTCTACCCATGAATATGAACAACTTTCACTATAGGAATTCAATACCTACTTGACCAGAATGTATGAAATAGCTGATATTTTTTTCGTGATTTCAGAGTTCGTCCCATATTGAAAGTTGTTCATATTCATGGGTAGAACACCTTCTAAACATTTAGATATTGATAAAAAAATATCAAAGTCAAAATCCTTCTGTATATGCAGTTTAAATATTTTATGCTGTAGGTAGAATATGTAATAAATGATACCTTCTGATACATTATATATGTTATTATTATATTAGTTACGAAGCAACTTAAACAATACATCAAAGGCTTCAAAAGTCCAAACAAAGACCCAAATCACGCTTGGTCCACTGACAAGCCAACATTATCGTTGACAACGTTTATTGCTATCTATATATACAAATATGCTGTCTAGTCTCGGCATTTGTCCCTCCAGCAGTACATTATTGACTCGTCCAATAAGCGTGCAATGTCCGCGCGCCTTTTATCAGCCATCTGCTAAGTAAGGGAAGAGAGAGATCTTGCGAGAAATTCTGGAGATTTTGTGTTAGTGAAATTTGCTCTTCCATCTGGTGGTTGTTCAATTTTTAGTTCAGAACTACCTACTCTTCCCTAACTAGCCTTCTTTTTTTGAAGATATGATAAGAATTTACAGGTTCAGAAATCAATGGAGCGTATGCAGATGCGAATTATAATTGTTGCAAAAGGTGCCAAATGTTAGTCAGATGAAACGATTTATTCTGTAAAAATAGGTCATCGGAATCACTTATATATGTGATATTAAAAAATACTAGATGGAGTTGACAATTCCTATTTGTCTAAGAAGAAATGGCGAAACTCAGGGGTCAAAGTCTCTTTTAAAGTCCATCCATGTGAGGACCATGTAGATCCAAGTCTGAAATGGTCCTTTGAAGAAAGAACCACACAAATTTGAGTGGACTTGTCCTTTCAGTGCAAGAATTTACTGTCAGTAATTGTGTAGCTCAACTTGGGCTTAAGGAGCTTAACAAACAATGTCAAAGAAAGGACATTTAGTTAGGCCGCATAAAGTTCTCAAAATCAAAGACCATCATTAAAACTAACTGAGATTAAAAAAAACAAAAATGACCCACATAGTGCACTATATTCACAATAATTAAGCTAGTATACTTATTACTTTACAAAGTCAATATTCATGTCATGACATGATCACTAATTCCTAAATTAGATTTTACCAATTGCCAAAAATTACGATGATTTTGCTAACGGCTAGACTCCAGCAAATTCTGAAAAGAAACATTTAGTGATACCTAACAGTCCTCGATACTTGAAGCTCGTTAATATTACACTGAAAACGTGCAAAGTCCTTGAAACTACAAGTTCTGAATCAAGTTACATGGAGGAAACGGGTCAAGGACTTCGCTAGCGATGGACTTGAAACTCTAGCTTTACTCTTTATTTAGCTGGATGACTAAAGTATATATGTGTAAATGAGAGAGTAATGGTGGCCCCGACTTACGACTTGTAGGGCGTGAGCTCGAACTCAAGCAGGCACTTTTAATTTGTGCATTTAATTTCATCGCCACTGAATTTGTAACGGTGAAGGAAAACATTGTGAGGAAACCGGCATGTCCTAGAACCAAACATTCGTGACATCCATTAACCCCCAGTGGGCCCGCGTGGTGAACTATGGCCCACTCCCTCTCACAGAGAGGAGACCTGTGCCCCCATTGGGAACATTATAGGATGAGTAAGCTGTATAGTATGTGTAGGTGTACCTATCTGTGGTATAGTCTAGTATTTAACTATTTATGATTGGTGAAAAAGGATAGACTGAAAATTAAAGAGTAGGTATCAGAGGAAGGAGTGGCAGGAGGAAAGGTTTGTGAAAAAATAGTGACAATAATTCTAAAGTTCTTGCCACTTTTTCTAAGACACCTTGTCCCATCACCACGTACAGACGCCAGCACATCAAGCTACCCGAAACTGACGAATTTTCCCAATCAACTTTGAACCTTAAAATTTAACAATAAAGTTGAAAATCTATTAAAAAATCTTGACATATTATAGAAGCTTGATGTGCTGGCGTCTGTACAAAAGTTTGAAGGTCTCATGTAAGTAAAAGAGAATATACATACATTAATAGTTGATCGCTGCCTGTTCACACCGCCGGCAGTGCTTGTTTGTCACAGCGACAAGAGCTATCAGAGAATACTCGCTCAGTGACGCTCGCTGAGACACTAACGCTGGGTACATACGGATACCAGCGAACAATCGGTCGTTACTCGTCAATTCGTTTTGAGTTATTTAGCTTTTCTCGCGCGCGCCGTGGGACAGGTGCCTAACGGTATTTTGTCTTCTATTAAGCAGTTTGTTGTTATTTTATTTGTTTGTAAGCATTGACCGATTGATGTTTACCACCCTTGACCTACGAATAAGTAATAAGTAATACATATTCGTAGCCCTCGACACAAAATATTTCAAATTTGCCAGAATCAAAAAAACAAAGTTAGCAGAACCTTTCCGTCTCCACTCTAACCCAACCCGAAGGTCTCCTTATCCTGCAAATTCCGTCGCGTGATTAAATGAGCCGCCGGCCATCGCGATATTGCCGCTCGCGACTACATGCGCCGACGTGGATTGCCCCCCCCTCCACCACTTCAACCCACTAGAATATGGACGGTGCGTCTCTCCCGGAATCTTTGTTAGTGGTCAAATGGACAATATTTGTTGCTCATAACTATTTATATGATGTTTTTTTTACGTTTTATGTGCGTGTTTGGTATTTTGTTGTTGGCTTGTGTAAATTCTGAGTTCAGAATTTGCAAAAGTGCGCATAAGTATCAGGCCAACGGAATTAACACGAAGCGTTGAAAGAGGAGATTCTAAGTGCCCATTCTTTACTGTAGGGGTTTATTTTTGTAACAGCAGTAAAAACACGGTTTTGATATTGAAATTAGTTAGGTAAGTACTGATTCTGCGAAAACAGTTTAATCAACATTTTTAACTAATTTTGGGCTGGCTGTTCAATATGTAATAGTGTATGATTATAAGACTAGGGTAATTTAGTTGAGCACAAGTGTGCTAATTATCCTTGAAACCAAAATGTGTCGCCTTAGCAACATCTAAGTAGGTATATTATTTACCCGTGAGAACCTGTAATTGGCTTTATGTCTCATATACTATTGTTATCCTTATGTTATAGCTGTTGGTTCTCCAATAAATAAATAAAAATGAATAAATAAATAAATATCGAGGGAAAGACAATTCAAGCAAATGTAATAAGCAAAACTTTGTTCAAATGAATTTTAATTGGAAATGATTTTTCTGATTTGTTTCTTTTCCTTAACAAAAATCAGAATTTTCTATAAATTGAAGAAAAATCTATCAAAATATTTTTTCGACATGTCATACCTAACAATTTAACAGAAATTCTCATTGCATTAGACATTGATCCCCAAAATTCGCCAAACAACAGTTTTCCCCTAAAACCCTCAATCAGGGACAGCATCAACACAAAACACAGAAGAGGTATCTGCAGATACATTCCCGGTCAATATCTCCGTCGGCCATTTTCAAAGGTCCGACGGTACCATTAACCCTCTAAATTCATTAGGTAGGAGCCCAATGGATTGCTTTCGGGAAAAAATGTTTCTTCGGACCCGTCCAAGTTATGTGTTAGGGTTTCTGTCTGTACATTGTGTATTATGTAAGTAGGTATGTGACGTAGGGAGAATAATCGTGTTTTGTTTTTCGGGTGATGGATTTTGTTATTCTGTTGATTACTAACAAACTTTTTTTTTGTGCTGTGATTATTTTTGTCACTCTTTGCTATACTTAATGAAAAATTATATTTTTACTAGCAGTGCCCCTCGGTTTCAGCCGCATAAGTTTCCCGTGGGAATATCGGGATAAAAACTATCCTATGTCCTTTTCCAGGACTATCTCTATACCAAATTTCATCTAAATCGGCTCAGTAGTTTTTGCGTGATTGAGTAACAAACATCTTCAAAAACTTTCACATTTATAATATTAAGTAGGATATTAGGATTATATTTAACCTATCACTAATAGACCAACTTCTTCATTTAAGAAAAACTTCCTCTTTCCGTCATATCTTATCGCAAATAAACCTATTTCCTTTCTTCTTCCTGTAAATACAATCTTTAAAAACCTTCGAGCCTACACAAAACCCCCGAAAAAGCACTATCTTCAAACGCCAAACAAGATTCAACAGCTCCAACATATAATGCGATATAATACAGTGAATAGCGTCGTATTTATATGAAGGCAAACATTTGCTACAAAGTAATACGCCCGATGGCGGCTGGTACATTTTTCAGAGTAACAAAGCGAATATTGGAGAGACTCCACAAAGGCCACGCGGCGGCACTGGCTTGCTAGGGGTGGGGGCACGTCGATAAGCGAAGTATCGATAGATGTCTTTAGTTATAAGTTGGGAGATGTGGAAGATAGTTACGGGCAGATTTTTTTATTTGGCAGCCACCAATCATTAGATCCCAGCTCAATAGACCCACACCGTCTTATTACAAAACGAATTATGACTTGAGTTTTAGCCTAAACCTTCGAGCCAGATATATTTAGATTTTCATTTCGACAAACGTAAAGTTAACGTCAGTTTTTGTAATAAGAACTTTAACTTTGTCTTTGTTCGAAACGCAAAAATGGCTCGATGATGAATTAATCGTGGTTCTAAAGATAAACCTTGTTTTGTAATAAGGCCGACATACTTCAGAAGGTCTGGGCACTTGGACAGGTAATATCTTAACATTCTGTTTTAAGGCCCAATTTGGCAAAAAAAAACAGTGGCACTCCGGCAGTGCCGACAGAAGTGACATAACGGATATACATTAAAACCGAGTACATCCCGAGGACAGCCGAACACACGAAGCGGTGTCGGTTACGGTAACAGCGGCGCGAGTTCAATGGTTTTTTCCCATCTCAAAAAATGCCCAATGCACCTAAAGAACTTTCGCTTCAAAAGTTTTCACTTCAAAAACCGCCTTTGATGGGACGATAGGCGATCAATAGGGAATTTGGTTACCAAGTTTGCAATCACTTTCAGCTACAACTCCTGATGAGCTTACTGATTGAACTATTTGAGTTAGGTGCTGACACGGGGAAAAACATAAACATTGTGTTTTTGCTAATCCTCAATACTTAGAAATTTTCACTTTCTTGCCGGTGGCGTTCTCAAGAAAATGCCAGGAAAAGTAAGTGTATATTAACTAACTTTACTAATATTATAAAAAGGTAAAAATTGTTTGTTTGTAAGTTCGTATGTAGGGGTAATCTCTGGAACTACCTACCAGACAAATAAAAAAAATTGCATATGACAGTCCAATTCTTGAGGAAGGCTATAGACTATTTAACATCACGCCGTGACACAAGAGCCGCGCAAAAAAAAAGTTAGATAGAATGCTCAGTGAAAACGAAACAATAGCGTGGGCAGGTGATGCGATAAGACAAATAGTCGAGGGAACAAGATTTTCACGCAAATGAAGTCGCGGGCTGAAGCTAGTTTTTGCTAAAGGAAGGCCAAAAATAGAATAGGCCAAATAATAGTTTGTACAGTATATTTATCGACACCACCACCCCATCCCTCTCTCCTGACTCAGCTCCCTCCGGAGTGCCTCGTTGTTACATACGTAGGTGTAATTGTTGGTAAGTACATTTTTCTTTGAGGTTACTCTCTATTAAACGCTCAAAGTGAAATGGGACGCAATGGTTCCTACCTCAAAGGTGTACCAAAGCCCCAAAGGTTGGCCAACCTTAATTGTTCCTCAATTATTATGAATTTCATACGAGGTTAAGTCAAAGGGCTGAGAGGAAATTATGGGTGGGTAGTTGAACTCGACCGCGGGTGTGACCATGGTGTGGGTTTCTGAGTACCTATGTGGATTGATGGGTCCTATTTTTAGACCACGAAAGGACTGTTTTTAGAACTCTTTGAAAAGATCTTCAGGGAAATAAGATGGGTAAGGTAACTTACGCAAAGAATACGAATCTGAAAATAGACTGCTTTATGAAAAAGACTGTGAATTTAGTGTTGAAACAGAAATCAGGTGGGTAAGGCAAGGTAAGTTCATAGGCAAAGGAAAAGGTGAACAAGTTCTGAAAATTTCTGAAAAATACTGTGAATTTATTTTTAAATAAAATAGGGTAGTAGGTAAATAGTTACTTACAAAGAAAAGTTTAACGGTTTGATAAGACGATAAGACCAAATTTTAATCTAAACTAGCTTCCGCCCGTGGCTTCGCCCGCGAGGTATGTCGATAAAAACTACCCTATGTCCTTCCCCGGGATGCAGTCTATCTCTCTGCCAAATTTTATTGAAATCTGTTCAGTGGTTTAGGCGTGAAAAGGTAACTTACAGACAGACAGACAGATAGTCAGTTACTTTCGAATTTATAATATTAGCATGGATAAAGCTAAGTTTTATCGAAGAGAGCGAAGAAAATCTTTTGTACAATTATTTTCTCCGACGGACAAGCAGTTTGAATTTTCAGGCACACTTTTTTTTTGTTCAGTAATACCTAAGTATTTATTATTATATCCAGGTTTTTTGAGGCTACTTACTATTACATGTGAAATAAACATACGTAACAGGCAAAATGTAATGTAAAGTCTATTTTAATTTATGTTTCAAATTGATGTTATTTCAACTTTATTGTAATGGTAATTGAGTTGATTTCAGAGCGACTGGCACTATTGAAAAAGTTATAATTTTTTTTGAAGTTGTAGCGTTGACTGCTTTTTATTGTGCAGGAATTAAAGTTACTTTTCCATAAACCCATACTTGTTTACATTTTTGGCAAATAAGTTGCGAATGTAGATTAGGTACTGTAGCTACACCTCTGCCTAACTTGACGGGTATTACAGGCTGGATGTTATGTATGTCTTTTCCTTTTTTTTTTGTTTTCTACTTTTTATAGGGAAATGTGTGTTTTTCTCTATTGGAAAATTTATTTTTAGGTTTTCTATTCTAATCATAATTTTATAACTGTAACGAATTTTATTAGGTATTTCGTTCCTTTCTTCTTTGTAAAAATCTCTCTGTGAAAACTTAAAAGTGAAGTGAGCTGTCATTGGATTGACACTATTGACAGCTCTCTTCACCTAAGTTTTCACGATGAGATTTTCACAGAATAGATCAGTTGTTAAGTTAAACAAAATAAGTACTAATCATTACAATCATTACAAACATTCTCATCACAACAAACTTCAAAAACTCATAAAAAACGATTGTTTACAAAACATCTGTAGTTAGTTCAGCCCCTTGCTCAATAATTAATTTTCTCATAATAAAACGTTAATAATCCTCTGTAATGCGAACAGTTGCTTACCCTATTGTAAATATTTACAGAGCGTCATGTGTTTGCCGTGATTTCGTATCGTAAATCTCTGTAAAGGTTGTCTTTCAAAATATGTGGCGGTGTGACGATATCCTCTTGACTTATGAGCAGATGTAACCTTATTTTGTGTAATATTGAATAGATAAGTACTAGCTTAAGTACGCGACTTCCTTCGCGTGAAATTTCTTGTTTTTAACATAAAATTATATCCTATAACAGCGCCCACATATGTTTTCCGTCGGAATGTCGGGATAAAAACTATCCTATGCCTTTTCCCGGGACTCAAATTAACTATCTCTATACCAAATTTCATCTAAATCGGTTCAGCGGTTTTAGCGTGAAGAGGTTACAGAAAGACACACTTTCGTATTTACACAGATAATATTAGTATGGATGACACTCGGCAATAGGTCCAGTACCTAGTGCTATTCTGTAAAAATCTCACCTTGATAACTCAGGTGAGGTATGGGCCGCGACACAGAGTTTTGGGATACCTAAGCGATACAAGCGAATACATCGGAAGTGATCTTCGAGTGCGATTGTATTTTGTTATTAGTTGTAATTGGCGTTGTTAATTAAAGTGTCTATTGTTCTGGTTATTAAATCGGCCGATTTTACTGTCACAAACCCCAAGCTCGTAGGTAACAGTACCTAGGTATGACATACAAACAAGACCATACCTTCCCAACTCCTTTAACGCAAACTCATAACACTAGTGTTTAACAAACAACGAGTCCATAAACTATAGACAATAAAGCTTCCATTTGATCTAAATCATAACCAATACTTACCGTTACGAGCAGTATTAACTGAGAACGCCATCTGTCGGCAGATTTGAACACCCAACGAGCACCAATTTACCAAAACAGGTTAATCAACAAAACTGCATTCGATTTTGAACCTTAACTTGGTTTGATAGGGGTGGTGGTTGGGTTTTGAGGGGTGATGAAATATGATTGTGAAATATTAAAGTCAAAATGTGGAGATGAATCGCGGGTGGTCATACCAGCTGCGATGACACCAAGCCGGGAAGGGCGCTAAAATGTGCATATGGTGTGGTTTTTAAAACTATCATAATATAGAATATCCAGAAATATTATATTCTTTAGCTTACCTATTACACCACCTCCGGCTAAGTACCGGTTAACCTCATCTGGGAGATAATTTCATACAAAACGCCATAAACTAATCACAAACAGTGTCCTAAGATATTACCTACCCAGATAGTCTGAAACAATGCATTTTAAGAGATTATGATATTACAAAGAGATCAAAGAAAGTAGTAAGTATGTTCTCATATCGGCAAAGTGTAGTGTTTTCTATCAAAATTAAATATGTTAACAAATGTGTGACAAAAAGTTCAGAAATAGTAATAAAAATGATTTAAGTTGTAGCGCACTTCAAGTATAACTGACAAATTTTTTTTTCACTTTTTAAATAGTAGGTAGTACGCATTTTAAAATCAACTTAATGAACCATACCGTAAAATTGATATTTGCTTAAGAAGAATTACTTAGACTGCATAGCTTTCTTTTTAAGCGAAGTTTTGTTGTTGTTAATTTACGTATCATTTTCAAAACAGTCACTTTATAATGGGGTTCTTGAAAATATAGTTTTTTCAGCGCTATAGGTAAGTAGGTGGCTATTACTTTGACACGCAGCAGCATTTTACCGCCCCGCCGACCTACTAATACGAAGCAGGAATCAAATCCACTATGATCCGATTCATTAAACACTTGCACTGAACAAGTGTCAGTAATAGGATTATGTTCTATTGGAAACTATCATACACGTGGTGGGCAAAATAATTTTAATTTAATTTTGGATAAATTAAATCTTACAACAAAACTTTTTGGTTTAAAAGCAGCGTTGCCAGACGTCCCGATTTTTAGCCTAAATTTAAATTTTCCGCGCGGGAAAGGCTCAGTCCCGCTTTTCGGGGATACAATAATAAATAAGTTATTCATAAGTGTACTTACTATTTATCATCATTCTCCCCCCTTTATCCTAATTTATTTGTAGTCGGTGCAACGTGTCTTTTTCTTCCATACTTCTCTATTAGTCGTCACCCTTTCCCTTTTGTATTACTTATTTAGGTATATAATATTATATTCCTCTGAAGATTAACTGCCTTACCTACAGGGTAAACCAGACAGCTGTAATTTGAATAGTAAAGTACCTATCATATTTTCATTAATATACATTATCTACGAATATCTATCATCATTTTTAGGTTGAGAGTGATAGGTAATCACTCAACCCAAAAAAACCCTTTTATAACAATTTCGAAAAATTCCTACCACAGACAAGACAAAATTAATATTTATTTATGCAGCCAATAAAACCATAATAATCCCACGCGATTCTGAAATATCACGCCTTTGCCATTTGAGGGTGAACAGAGGGTCTAAATGATCGGGTATTTTGTCAGAACAGACAATAAATTAAAGTATTAGTACGTATTGAACATTATTGATATTTGTCGGTTAAACTGGGCTACTTGTGGCATATGGACACACTATTAATTTATTTTGATAGCCTAAGTCGGTTTGATTGTAAAGAGTTTAGATAAAGTAGGTAGGGTAGATAAACGTGTGGTCTGATGAGTTGCATTTATTTGAAAAATGCCCAGCGGTATAGGCGACCTACGAGTTGTAGGTTTTAGGTTCGACCCCACTCAGGCAGTTTACGTTGTGTAATTTATTTCATCACCACTGCTTTCAAAACGGTGAAGGAAAACATCGTGAGGAAACCGGCATGTCCTAGAAACGAAAATTCGAAGATATATGACATCTACCAACCAGAACTGGGCCCGCGTGCTGGATTTTGGCCCACTCACTCCCACAGAGAGGAGGCCTGTGTCCCAGCAGTGGGAACATTTTGATTATGTATGTATGGAAGAGTTAGAAGACCATAATTATTGTCCTACCCTTATCCCAGTTTTATTAGTGGCCGGCGCAGCATGTCTTCTTTCAAACATTTCTATCAGCCTTCACATATTTACATAATACCTACCTATATCAGTCCGGTCGTCGAGAGAATTTCAGAGAATGCGTGCATGACACCTGTCAGTGCCACCATTATGGATCCGCTTCGCAAAACACGTAAGTATTCGTTTGTACGAAACTGACAGATGTCAAGAACGCATTCTCTCGAAAGCCGGTCTGTAGATAAAAGTAGGTACATGTACTTACTTTATTGACCATCATCAAAGGTATTATAATTTAACCCCAGTTCTGATGATGTTCACCTCAATTCTTAATGCATTCCAAAATGTTGGTAAAACAGTTGTTAGGTTTAACATTATTGAAACAATTATGGACACTGTCGGGCACAGCGTAGTATGAGCGCTTACCTCTTTGTGTTTATATTATTTATATGTATTCTATAGTAATTGTATTTTTATTTTAAAACTTTGTTTCTTATTTTTCTATTTTATTTATTGGAGTACTAGCTTCTGCCCGCGACTTCGCCCGCGAGGTATGTCGATAAAAACTATCCTAAGTCGTTCCCCGGGAAGCGATATATCTCTCTGCCAAATTTTATCGAAATCCGTTCAGTGGTTTAATCGTGAAAATGTAACATACCCACCCAGATCAGGACACAAACCCTCGGGACACCCAGATCGTACACAGATGTTCTCAAAAGACCAGGAGACCTAATCAGCTTCTGGAGGGAGGTGGGCTGGTTGGAATAACCACCAACGGCCGCCATGGCCCACGCACAATGGTCCACTGAAGGACTAAGTGCGGAAACCAAACCCATAACATAGAACATAGATGTAACATACCTACAGGCAGACAGACAGACAGACAGAGTTACTTTCGAATTTATACCATTAGTATGGATAGTATGGATTTAAATTAAATATTTTGGCTTTATCTCTTAAAGTACGTTATAAATAATACCTACTTGAGTAAGTTGGTCTTTTTTCCTCTTACTTTTATAAAAGAAAAACATAACTTACTGTGCTAATTATAAGAAAACCCAAGTTATAAACTAAGTATCTGGCAATAAGACCCGACGAACATTATCAATTATAACATTTATAACTTACTAGACTATGCTGAATCATCCCCTAAGTCAAAAGTCGTTGTAATTTATAACTCAAATAATTTGATGTACAGACGCCAGCACATCAACCTACCCGAAACTGTCAAATTTCTTTGATAGATTTTCAACTTTACCACAAAGGTATAAGGTTCATATTCAATTGGGAAAATTTACATATTGGGGTAGGTTGATGTGCTGGCCTCGGTACCTATCAGTGATTTATGTGCTTACCCAGATTTACCGATTTGTGGTCATTATTGTATTATTGTGGTCAGTGTGGGAACTGGACAGTTATTGCTATTAGAATAATTTATTTATATTTTAAGTTATTATTATCTTACCTTACCTACATTAAGGGGATCAGAAGTTAATCTGTCTGAACCTAGAAATCCATTCTCATGCGCTTGCACATTAAACAGAGTGAGGTTGTTTTTAAAAGGTACCTACCTGTCTAGGTAATTTGCTTAATCTACTTATTAGCCCCTCTTCTGTTAGGCAAGTTTATTAACTTCGGTAAAAAGAAATTGTGTCACATTAGTGACAGTTGTGACATTTATATTTTTAAGTAGCTCCTTTCGCTACAATTCTAAGGGCGGGTTGTTTCACGTCCACTTGGCGCACGCGTTTACGTCAAAAATTGCGCTAACTATCGTCAAACCAATAAAGCATTGTTTCAAACTACAATACAATTACAAAATTATGGCCTTGGCGCACGTCAAATAATAACAAGTACCTACGTAGGTACCTAAGGTACCTACCTAATCGTTAAAATAATATTTGACGTAAGTAGGTACCTACTTACCTACTAATATGTTACGTTAACCAACCGTTTGACACAACGGGCCCTAAGGCCTGAGTTCACCAACATTCTAACCATCGGTTAGGTATTTAAACAGTTGATTTCCTTAGGAAATTTGACATAAATCAACTGTTTAAATACCTAACCGATGGTTAGAATGTTGGTGAACTCAGGCCTAAATCTCAATTCAATCTACACATCAAAATCTGAAAATGCCCCGCCAAAACGGTCTGTCCGTAGATTAGTCGGTAAGGAAATTCACGGGATTTGCCGTCGGCGGCGGCGGCAGCGGCATATTCAAAACGGACCGATTACGATAACCTAAAACAGAATCATTATTTTAAAAGCGAATTTAAATACCGTGATGACAAAGCCAGAGTAGATAATGATTTTGAAATTAATCCTTTGAAAGAAGAAAACCTTGAACTGCTTTCTAAATAGCAGCGACAGGGTATCTACAACAATACAAATTGCTCGTCTAAAAGAAGTTAAGTACCCATTTTTATATACTTAATTACAAACATAATTGACGTCAGATGTCATCAAAGAAAAAAAAAAACAAAGCAAAGATTATTCCTGCCACTCATAATAAAATTATCAACAATCAAATGCTCCAAACAACTTTAAATGGCATAAAATCAAATAAAAACGAGTGATACACAAAGAATACCGTTTTAAACGCACCACTTGTGATAAACAATAGGTTATATTGGCGCCAAAACCGGGGTGCGTTCCCGCCACTTGACCATCTGTGATTTTTTTTGTTAGTAATTGCGATAGCAATGGTCCAACTGTGTTCTGCCTTCAGATTTTTTATAAAAGTCATCATCATCTGCCTAGCCTTTTCCCAACTATGTTGGGGTCGGCTTCCAGTCTAACCGGATGCAGCTGAATACCAGTATTTTACATGGAGCGACTGCCTATCTGACCTCCACAACCCAGTTACTGGGTAATACGATACCCCTTGGTAAGACTGGTTGTCAGACTTTCGGGCTGCTGACTACCCGTAACGACTGAAAAGAGATGAGATTTTTTATAAAAGTATCTGTTTGAAAACCTTGTTAGCAAGCCATCTACGTTACAATTTTTCAACAATGTTTCGGGTCTTTAGGAAAAAGCCATGAGCCGTTAGTGGATGGCCAGAACGATGAGAAGAAAGAAAACTAAGGCAGACAAACAATGTCCAGCTTATTTACGTAGGTAATGACAGTGGTAGATAACAATATAGTGAAGGATATAGGTATACGGGCCTATAACTCTGTGCTGAAGACCACTAGCTTACAGTCGGAGCATGAAAAATGTTGATAGGGAAGTTGGTTAGAAAACAATTTAAGATGGAAATTGGCAATCCGTTTTGGGCCGGTTCGGTTTTTGATTTTCAGACAAAGTGACATTCTATCCTATCAGCGGACTCATCAGCGATAAACGGTAATGGAGAAGTCAAAAATGTATTGACTTGACATAATTATATAAACCAGATACTAGAGTATTTTATATTATCTGTGCCTAAGATCTCGAATGCTTTGTCCTGTTGAAAGTTGTAGTAGAAATACGAAACGCTTTGGAAACGATTGCCACTTGTCCTAGGCCCTCATATTTTGTACCGGAAACTAGGAAGCGGGTCCCTAAATCCTTACATTTGTATTTTATTAATTACTTACTTAATTCTAAATGCCTAGTACCTAGTCAAAGTAAATTCATTTATTTCAAGTAGGTAGGTCATTAAAAGGAATTTTCGAACGTCAAAATTTACAAGAAATTAGAATGTATTAAGTGCCCCAAAAGGCTTCTAAAAGGTAGAATGGACAAGAAACTCCACAGCTTTGCTCTTTTAAAATGTTTTCCAATATTTTGTACTTAGGTACCTATATTAATTTAATTAATGAACCTACAGGGGGTCTAAAAAGGCCACTTTGGCAGAATCATAAAACAATTCATATCACGCAATTTATCTGTTGGACAGTTTCACACCTATACCTATATCCCTGAAGGGCTAGGCAGGGGTGTACCTATAGCATTTTACGAATCTATAAAACTGTCATAAAGATGAAATTGCGTGATATGAATTGTTTTATGATTCTGCCAAAGTGGCCTTTTTAGGCCCCCAGGTCACGGTCCCGCTTGTTAGCTGCGCTTATTCAAACTTTTGTCGACATAGGTAGGTAGTTAAAGTCTACATGCTCTACCGTGTTATAGGTACTATAGGTACTGTGTCTACACCGTCTATAGGCATACAGCTAAAACAAAACGGCACTGTTAACGTTTCTTATCTCAATTAAAATAAGTTTTGATATTGTTCCTCGAATAACAATTAACAATACGCGTTAAGGAACCTCGTGTTACATTAAACTTAACTGAAATAACAAAGAGTCAAGTGTCTGGGCGTCAGCAGAGTTGTAGGTGACTAAAGTGCCGACTTAAAGTTCTGCCGCTAATGTGGGTACGTAAACAGGAACGTCACAGTTATTGTGAACTAGCAGCGCCCCACGTTTTCACCCGTGTTAGTTTCGATCTTATGGGAATATCGGGATAAAAAGTATCCTGTGTTAATCCTGGTTATAAACTATCTGTGTACCAAATTTCATCTTAATCCGTTCAGTAGTTTTTGCGTGATTGAGTAATAAACATCCAAAAAACATCATAATTAGGTAGGTACCTATCTAAGTAGAAATCATTACGTTAGGAAAAAGCGTTATGTCCCCTTCGTGTGACTTTCTCTCTCTCTCTGTCTTTTTTATATACGAGTGTGTTTGTGCGAATATCGCGCAAGAAACTTCGTTCATGACGGGGATCCCCCGACCGCACACGGTTTTTTCTTTCTTTCTGTTTCAAGAGTCTTTTAGTCTAACGAGACTATTCCAAACTCATCGTACCCTAATAAGATTAGAAAGAAGATAATTAAATAATCATGGTATCTATTAAGTACAGAGGCCAGCACATCAAGCTACCCCAATCTGTCAAATTTTCCCAATTGAATATGAACCTAATTCCTTTGTAATAAAGTTGAAAATCTATCAAAGAAATTTTACAGATTGGGGTAGCTTGATTTGCTGGCCTCTGTACACTTGACAGTCAGGGGGGGAGACCAAGTCTTGAAAGCGTCATCCAAAGGTTTCCATTACAAATGCGTATAACTCGACAAAGGATTTCCTTACAAACTCTACAAATTCATTGCTTATGGCTTGTTTTGCTTGGTTCAGGTGAGAGAGCGTTCAAACGTCAGCCTAGATAATATTACCATTAAGTATTTATAAGTAGGTAGGTAAAAAAACTATGAGGAGGATTTTTGGACATCCGATTCCTCGTATCCACCTTAGGATGGATTATTGGGGCAGATAAACGGAATAACCGGGATTGGGAACGAAATCATTATCGATCCAAAGGTTCAACCAAACATTTTTGCACGCATCTCCCACACACGACGAGAAGTTTAAAGACATCTTTTTTTTTACTTCAGGGTCCAATGACTGTTGGGAAGACGCATTTAGAGGATTAATGTGTGTATTGAAAGCTGGATTTCTTACGCAAGAAAAAAATAAATCTAACTGAAAAAGTTAAGGCATCTGCACCCTAATGATACACGCTCTAATCTGAATTATTTTAAGGATAATTGTTAATCCATTGCTTCGTTATGTTCGAAAAATGTGTCTGCTCGACAGCGCAATGAATGTTGTTGAACTGTCAAAAGAAAGCCGTTGATGCTGGATAGTGTTTTACGCAATCTTCGCAGGTCATCATTAACAATCTTAACCAACAGACCCAAGTACCTATCACCAAAATGATCGGTCCCCTGCGCCACCGTCACCAGCTTCCTTCCTCCTGGATCAGATCAAATATTACTACCAATCAATCTGTCCAGCATTTGCCCAACATGTTGGGGCCGCTTCCAGTCTAACCGGATGCAGCTGAATAAAAGTATTTTACATGGAGCGACTGCCTATCGGACCTCCACAACCCAGTTACTGGGTAACACGGTACCCCAGACCTTATCACTAGCTATCATAATTCATAAAATTAAACCTTCACAACAATTACACATACATAAAATCCTCCTTCCCTTATAAGTTATTAGACAGCAACAATGAATTCAAACAAATTAAACATTATTTAAGTGTAATGCATTTTATTGTCAGCACTTTAGTGACTAGTGAGGGGACGCGATGGATTAAACCAGCGCTTGCAATAAAGGGGCGGGCGGTTTTGATCGCAGCTCGTCAGGGGTGAAATTTATAACTGTGGTCAATTGGTGTGTGATGAACGGTTTTATTAATACCTATCTTTGGAAGTAGTTTTTGTAATTGTTTCAGATCTAATTTTTTTAGTAAGTACTTAATTATCTAGACTAAAGTTTTGGGTAAGAGGTATGTACAGAGGCCAGCACATCAAGTTACTCCAATCTGTCAAATTTCTTTGATAGATTTTCAAGTTTATTTCAAAGGAATAAGGTTCTTATTCAATTGGGAAAATTTGACAGATTGGGGTAGCTTGATGTGATGGCCTCTGTACCTATCTGTTGTAATAGGTTGTAACAAAGTGTAGTAACTACTTAGTAGTCTAGTAGACAATGATAGAAGACATAGGAGACTGATTGCCTTTTAAACTTATGTCCTACCTATCTCGTTTATAACATTCTTAGCAAAGTATGAGTCTTTACCAAGTTAACTAAAATCCTTCATCGCCATCTATCGGCCATTAGGTTGAAGCAATTGGATTGTTTGTGAAAATAAAATGAGTGCGATTCGTATGCGTAAAATGAAACAAATATAATTCGTTCAGAAATAAGGTAGCTGAACTTTAGAGCTGTGATTTTACAAAATAAGCAAAGTGATAGCATTTTGTATTAATTTTTTTAATTTTGTTTGATAAAATATAGCTTTCTTTATATTTATAGTATATCCCGATACTGCCGATATTTTTTTGTCTTATAAGTAAGATGGTTTTATAAGATTCTGAACTGTGAGTATTACGTCATCGTTTTGACAGTAGACAGTGACATTGGACTATGGATTGAGGTTATCAAATCAATTTTCAGGAAATAATCTGCATAATCTTGATAATTAAGACTAAAAGAATATGTAAATAAGTGATTTTTACATAGGGTAGTAAGCATAATTTTATAAAAATGTGGCATTTAATGCAAATGAACTCTTGTCAGCTTGTGAGACAGAGGTAAATATTAGTAAATAAGTCACAGCTTACTTTGATAAATAAACATGAAATTACACAGGCACACTTACATAAAACTTTTCTTACAGGTTACTGACTACTAAAAGCAATGTATACTTTACAAACCTAATGAAGAATAAGCCTTCAAATGTCGTAAAACGATACTTTTCCGAAGTCAAAACATCGTCAGAGAAAAACGCAAAGCCTGGGCTATTATTGCTTTGTAGCCCATGGAAGTTGTGTACAGGGGTTAGTTTAGCGCTTGGTGCTCGTTATTTGTTGAGCAATGGCCCAGCGTACTGCAAGGCCCTTGTGGCTCACTCCAGGGTAATACAGAGAAGGCCGAATGTAGAAGAAGATACTGCTAAGTTTGATTGGGAGAAGTTTCTTTCTTATCTTCAACCTCATAAGTGGCTGTTAGCTGCTGCTATTGCGGTGAGTTCTTTATAGTTTATGTACTCCTGGTACCTGAATTTACGTCAGTCTTTGAGAAATGATTTTGACCTTGCTTAGCAAATTAATTATTTTCTCTACTCATAATAACATGTTGACTGCCAGACAACAGACACAATAGAAAATCTATTTTTTACGGACACCATGTGACCGTAGTGGCAGTCAATGACTTTAAATGCAAAGTTTTATCAGCTAATCTACAAAATAATCAGATTTTAATACTTAATTTAAAGTAACATAACTTGGCATTTAGGAAAAGTTGCGTTACTATCCAAAACAAAAACCTTTTTAACCTATAGGCCACTGCTAGTTTTTCAATGCCTAAGTGTCCTTTTGTTCTTGTACTTATTTGTATAGTTAATCATTAATTTTATACTAACCATTTAATTTTGTGATAGTGTAAATAGTTAATATGCATTCGCGACTTATTTGCCAAAAATGTAAACAATATATGAATTTATTCTAATAGTAACTTTACTTCCTACACAATAAAGTGCAGTTTACGCTACAACTTCAAACATTTTTATAACTTTTTCAATAGTGCTAGTCACTCTGAAATCAACTTAATTACCATTGCATTAAAGTTGATATTTGTTTAACTTGAAATAACATCAATTTGAAATACAAATTTGAATAGACTTTAGTTGTGTAATTATATACTATTGAATACAGGATGGCAGGGCACATCAACATGCAACCTGTTACCATGGATTCAATTCATGATTCTGAAACACTTCTTAATAATAATGTTTTCTTCCATTCCAGTCAGCATTAGTAGTGGCATTTCTGAATGTGTACATACCAGTGTTACTTGGAGAAGTGGTGAATGTTCTCGCGAACCAGAGACAGAATCCTTCTGCCGACTTTCTGGAGCAGATCAGACTTCCTGCGCTTAAACTTGTTGGATTGTATGTAGGACAGGTAAATTATTATTTCATTAAAATAATGTTGAGCAGATCATTATTAATTAATAAAAGGGGTGACTACCGAGATGACGATTAATAGAGAAGTATGGAAGAAAAGACATGTTGCACCGAACCCATGTAAATTGGCATAAGGCCAGAAGAATGATGAATGTTGAGCAGATAAATTAGTTGATGGATTAAATTAGTGTTCATAACCTTTACACTTTGACATGACTGGGTTAGATTACTACCTACTTTGAATGCATGGCAAATTGTCTACTCCAAGAAAAATATTACTGCATTATTTTATTTCCATCCAATACAAGCAATTTTTGGACATTTTTATTAATTACTAGCTGCCCGCCCCAGCTTCGCACGGGTGCATTTTTTTTCGAATAATTTTTTTTTCTTTCATACAATCCTTGTCCTGACAATACCGAACAGAACAAAAAAGAATTAGCGAAATCGGTTCAGCTGCTCTAGAGATTTGCGCTTAGCAACACATTTAGCGATTCATTTTTATATTACTTATAGATTTTGTATTTATTTTGGCCGTCTTCAAAAAAATGGGGATTATTTTTCAGGCTATGTTCACATTCTTATACATCCACTTCCTATCGCAAGTTGGTGAGAGGGTGGCCGCTCAGATGAAGCAGGACTTGTTTACGTCCATTCTGCAACAAGACATGAGTTTCTTTGACCAGGAGAGAACTGGTGAACTTGTTAATAGGTATAAAGATCATTTTGATTTACGTTTGTTCCATAATAACACTCATACCGCATTCTGTTGCAGGATAATAATATTGAAAAAAAAAAAAAAAATTGCCAAAATGTTAGGATAAATTGCAAATTACTAATTAATTAGATTTTCATAACCAATCAGTAACAAGATCATTGCATCTAGGAACATGTAATCAATCCTTCCATTTAATATTTAAAAAATAACTGATTTTCTGAACAAGTTTTTTCGAGTATTTGCACTACAAGCGGCCAAATAAATCGTCGAATCATATTTTTTTTTGTTTTATTATGTTTAGATATGGACGTCCACCGCGTCTGTCGAGTTTCGCTAGCTAATTAAATCGACCCTCTACTTATGTGTTACTTGTCATTCCAGGCTAACAGTTGACGTGCAAGATTTTAAGAGCTCCTTCAAACAGACAATTTCTGGTGGAATGAGAGCTACTACTCAGGTAATTTTTATTTACTTTTTCAATAATTCTAATAATAACAGCAGCACGGGTCGATCGCAAGTTAAGTTACGCTTGCCGCGGTCGGTACGTGGATGGGTGACTATCGATAACATATCGAGACTCCTCCGTGCCTCGGAAGGCACGTTAAGTCGTTGGTCCCGGCTGTCATTCGTAGATCTTTGAAAGTCGTTACGGGTAGTCAGAAGCCCAAAAGTCAGACAATCAGTCTTACCAAAGGGTGTTACCCAGTAATTGGGTTGTGGAGGTCAGATAGGCTGTCGTTGCATGTAAAATACCGGTATTCAGCTGCATCCGGTTAGACTGGTAGGCGACCCCAACATGGTTTTGAAAACACTAGGCAGACTGACTTTTTTAGTAAGTACTTATCTAATTCAAAAAATCGACGTATAATGTTTGTTAGCAATTGAGCACAAAAACTTCCACTGATGTAATTTTTTTTTTTCCAAATATCAAAAGGTATTTTGCATTAAGCCGAAAGCCGTATTTAGTAAATTAAATTTAATATGATGAGCGGCCGTAAAACATATTTATTTATAGAATTTTAATCATAAAAATCATCAATACAACTTTCTAAGTTCATATTAAATACCCTATGGAATGACTATTTTATGAAATCATGACATTAGAGGCCAATTATAACTCAAGGAGTTGTATTGCTGATTCTAAG
Source organism: Gortyna flavago (assembly GCA_963669345.1). NCBI lineage: Eukaryota > Metazoa > Arthropoda > Insecta > Lepidoptera > Noctuidae > Gortyna > Gortyna flavago. The sequence goes on along the minus strand of OY770143.1, from coordinate 3,863,789 downwards.
GATTATAATTCTGTAAAGTCGTATTTGTTACGGTCGCGAATCATATTTTATTCAACATACAACCTGACACTAACCTGGGTGCTTACTCTCGAATGTAATTCCGTTAGATCGACATTGGTCAAACGTCAGTTGGTTGAGGTAAACGTCAGGGATTGGCTAGACTCAGTGAGTCCGGCCAATCCCTGACGTTTGACTGACAATTCCAATCTATCGGAATTATATTCGAAAGTAATTTTTTATTTATAAAAAATGAAATAAAGAAAATACGTTTATTTCGCGGGCTACCATAGCGCATTCAATATTCAATTGTTTATTTAATTCTTATTATTATTTACAGGTAGTAGGTTCGTCAGTTAGTCTTCTAGTCATATCTCCACAACTGACCGCACTCACACTATTATGTATACCGTCAGTTGTCATTGGCGGCACGTTCATCGGTTCACTGCTGAGGAAGTTGTCAAGAGAGGCGCAAACGCAGGTGAGTTGGTTATTTCTACGTAATTTTTTCAGTTTCTGAGGTCATTATAAATAATCTCTGAATGAGTTATTGATTAGACAAAGTTATTTGACAAAGTTTTTTTTACTGAGTTTTTGGAAACGCATAAGTATTAAAGCAATACCACTTTGTTTTGTGTAGCCTGTATTGTGCCTTTGCTGGGCAACGCCCCCTCCCCCCCCCCTAAGTCCGTCCAGGAACTCTTTTCCAAATTTCAATATCAAATAAATACAAACTCCGGTCAACAAAACCACAGAAACGGTATTAATGGCCACTGTTTAATATAGTTATGTGTAACAGGAATAAATAATTTATCAATAGCTAATTGGTAAGTAATATCTACACATTTTGTTTCGTATAAAATTTCCTATTAAATGTTACCTAGAGAAGGTGAGATGAATTTTTGTGAAATGTCTTAACACCATACTAAGTGCCTTTTTCACATGTAATATGGGGGGTGAAACCTAAAACCCTTAAAATCAATCTAAACTAATCTTATAAAGAGAAAAGATTACATTTTTTAAGTTTGTTACGCTTTCACACTAAACCGGCTAAACGGATTTGGATGCAATTTGACACATTTGTAGACATTGATTAGGACATAGGATACTTTTTCAAAATCAAAAGTAATTTATTCAAATTAGGCTTAGAATCAGCAATTTTCGAACGTCAAAACTACATAAGACAGTCCCCCAAAACGCCCGCCCTTCACCACTTCCTAGTGCTTTCGCTGGGAAGAAGAAGTGGCGTCACAAACTCCCCAGCAGATGTTTTATCCCGATATTCCCACGGGATCGAGACTTAAGCAGGTGAAACCGCGGGGCGCAACTAGTAGTAAATAAATGTCGCTCTCAAAGTACAACAACAACTCAATCTTTATTTTGTTTACATTTCAGATAGAAAAATCCACACTAGTAGCAGAGGAAGCGATATCAAACATGCGAACGGTTCGTGCGTTTGCGGGTGAAGAGAACGAGGCTCAGTTGTTTGCGCAAGAGTGTAAGGCGGCCGCTGAGATGAATATGGAACTAGGATTGGGAATAGGACTGTTCCAAGCCGGGACTAACTTGTTTTTAAATGGGTATGTATGATTTTGGTGGTATAGAAGGCTTGTGAAGATGACAATCCTCGAGAAGTCTTCTAAAATGTTGTAACTCATGCAGGCTATACTAAATGCATAATCATGAAATTATGTACGGTACTGATAACAAAAAAACAATTTTAAAAATGTTTGTCTGTTTGTTTGTACCGGCTAATCTCCAAAACGGCTGCACCAATTTTTTTTTTTGTTACAGTATGGTCCTTGGCACCATGTTTATGGGCGGCCATCTTATGTCCACGGGACAAATGTCAGCCGGTGACGTCATGGCTTTCCTAGTGAACGCGCAAACTGTGCAGCGATCAGTCGCTCAGCTGTCTTTATTGTTTGGATCTGTTGTGAAGGGAATCAGCGCAGGAGGACGAGTGTTTGAGGTTAGACTTTTTTAATATATCCTTAGGGTCTAGTTTTGGGGTTCGACTCAAATGAGTTTACGTGTATGTGTAATTTATGTAAGACATTATGTTCATAGTGAGAAAGCTTGCTTTTGAAAGGCGTAAGTCACGTAAGTCGACGCCAGATATATATTGCTGCCCTCTTAGTTCTCATAACGCGTGTTTAAAATAATTCGACTTTATGGCTATAGGAATAAGGTTCAGTTTGTATTGCAAACTTGGACGTATTTATTTGAGCTAGGTAAATTCGATATTAAAATTTTTACTCATGCAGTTCAATTTCCAATCACATATTATTATTCCTTCCAGTACATCAACAAGAGGCCTGTAATGGACCAATCAGGCAAGGCGGTCATCAAGTTCCATGAGTTCCACGGTGACATTGAGTTCAAGGATGTCAGCTTCGCGTACCCGACTAGGCCTGAAGCGGTGAGCGACTGCTTTTTATATTTGTTATATTATTATTATTGGAAAAGATGCTTGGGAGGTTTTGAGGGAGGCCTTTGGTCAACAGTGGGACAATGTAGGCTAACTATAAATAAATATGTTAGTTATAAAGAAGTCAATTATTATTAAAACCATTAAAAAAAACCGGCCAAGTGCGAGTTGGACTCGCACACGAAGGGTTCCGTACCACCACACAATATTTAACACTACATATAAAATAACGGTAAAAAATCACGTTTGTTGTATGGGAGCCCCCCTTAAATATTAATTTTATTCTGTTTTTAGTATTTGTTGTTATAGCGACAACAGAAATACACATTCTGTGAAAATTTCAACTGTGTAACTATCACGGTTCATGAGATACAGCCTGGTGACAGACGGACGGACGGATGGACAGCGGAGTCTTAGTAATATGGTCCGTTTACCCTTTGGGTACGGAACCCAAAAAACGACAACGGGTCAGTCCCAGGAGAAGATGGTGGGACGAGCTTGTCGCCTACAGACAGGATTGGTCCACACTAGCTCAAGACAGCGAGAAGTGGCAAGATGAAAAGGAGGCTTATGTCTTGCAGTACAACATAGGCTAAAAATAAAAAATAAATATAAAAAGAAAATACCCGCCACGTTTTTGAATCTTAACTTTTGGCGACTTCAAAATTATACCTATTAGAAAATAAGGTGCAGCTTCATTATTATCAGTTGATGCATGGAAAATAAGCATGGTGGTGATTATCGAGTCATAGAAATACATAATGGATTTCATAGGTTTTAATTTTTTTGCGCGTAACTTCTTTTTTTTTTCTAAAATAAAAGTAATGCGTAAGTTACTCCTTATAACATCAGCTGTCTGCAAGTGAAAGCCTCGTCAAAATCGGTCCAGCCGTTTCGGAGATTAGCCGGAACAAACAGACAGAGAGTTTTTTTTTTGTTATAAGTATTTACTGTCATATGCACTCAGTAAAAAGCTGTTATTTTGGCATAACGAACAGACACTTCAATTTTATTTATTTGTATTGATTACATTTAGGTGTCTTGTGTTAGTCAAAACGGGCATTAGTCATGCTAGTTTACTTATTATAACTATTTTGCATTAGTTATAAGTTTTAAATAGTTCTTAAGATTAATTGTTGTTTTTATAGACCGTGTTGAAGAACTTCAATCTGAAGATCCCGGCTGGCAAAACTGTGGCTATCGTTGGCTCGTCTGGCAATGGCAAGTCCACAATTGCTGCTCTCTTAGAAAGGTAACTTTATTGCAACAAGTTAGAACTTCTTCAATTAAATAAAATACATGGTTTTATTGAAATAACTGAAAACCTGTTCAAGACGTCATCGTACTCATAATTATTACCAACTTTTTACTATTGGGCCAAAACATAAACCGCGAAAAATTTCTAATTTACTGAACGAAATCTGTGGAATAAATACCACACAGCGCTTCAGATCGCCTAATTGATAAGCTTTCGTAACAAAGAAAAAGTTTATTTATATTTTGCGCTGGTTTTAATCTTATATTAGTGCGAAATACTTACCTTATAAATAAATATAAAAATTTACCTTTACTAAGTATGTATTTAACTTGTTAGCTTAGTTGTTCTTTTTCTTGTGCATGCTGTGGTCTCCTGTAATTGAAAGAGTACACCTACCAAATACTTTGTCGTCCTTTACTATATGATGTTTAGTGTATATCTTTTGTTGGAGATCCTAAAATAAATAAATAAATAAATAAATAAATAAATATGAGAATAATCATTTTTCATTCAGTCTGGTCTATACAAAGCATAGTTCTCAATGCGTTCTGTTTCTCAGTGCATTACAAAGGTTATGTTGTTTACACGACATATCAAGATATCCAGTTTAGTTGACCTGGCGTTGCAAAATATTTATGTTTAGGTTAAGGTATTTGTCTATGGGCCTGCGTCGCCTGAAATAAATGGATTATTATTATTATTATTATTGTATAGGCGTTTCATACAATGAGAACTCAGCTCATACTGGAAATGACTAGCTTGATATGTCGCCTTGCGTACAAATGCTTACTTTGCTTTACAGTTCTTAAAATTTGATGCAATCTTCTAACCATCACAAAAAAACCTTCAGGTTCTACGATGTGAATTCCGGTGAAGTCACAATCGACGGCATCAACGTTCGAGATATGGACGGCAAGTGGCTCCGCGGCCGAGCTCTCGGCATCATCAGTCAAGAGCCTGTGTTGTTCGCCACCAGCGTCAAGGAGAACATCCGGTATGGTCGCCCGGAGGCCAGCGATGCTGAGGTAATTATATTAGGAGTTCTGCTCCAAACAAATGGGTCTTACAACTGATAATATACCCATTGATGAAGAGTGTAATGTATGGTATGCCCATTTTCTGAGTAAATGGGTGAGTGCTACTTTACCTTGAACTTTTATACTTCGTAGCGGCAACTCGGCAAGTTAGCTAAAACGACGAAATATAATGAAATAAAGAAACCAAATACATTCAGCATCATAGATATGGATAAACCTAGATAACGCAAGTATCATGATCCGTATTAAAACTAAGCGTGCCATTTTTATTTAGTGATGGGAAAATCAAATCGATTCAAAGACGCCGCTGTGTGCGTCACCGTCTCGCCCCCCCCCCCCCCCCCCGGGCCTCACACGCTCACCAGCCAGCAGTACACAGGACTGAGCGCGAAAGTGGCGGCTTACGATTTTTGTACGTAAGCTGGGCACGCGATGTAGTTGCTCTTGTGTTATCTAGGTGTATCAATATCTGTACTCAGCACACACTTGCATTCTCCAGCTGGGTAAAACTCATAATATTTTAATATTTTGCGTTTTTTTTAAAACCTGTATTGTCCCATAGCTTTCACTGTTCTCTGTGCGTTGCCTTATATTAATTTCTTCACATTCCAGGTGAGCCGAGCAGCTCAAACAGCCAACGCTCACGACTTCATCATCGGCTTCCCCGATGGCTACGACACGCTCGTGGGTGAGAGAGGAATGGCACTCAGTGGGGGACAGAAACAGAGGATAGCTATCGCCAGGGCAGTGCTTAAAAACCCACCTGTTCTTATATTGGATGAGGCCACTAGGTATGTAAAATTATGATGAATCTTACAATTGAAGTCGCTTTTCGTGTCTCCCGGTATGACCGCGTTGTATATATAAAGCTACTACAATCTGCTAAATTTCTTTAAAAGACTTTCAACTCATCACTAAAGCATATTAAGGTTCAAATTTGATAAGGAAAATTTGAGTTTCGAGTAGCTTGATGTGCTTGCGTCTGTAGGTAAAAATAAGTTCTAGATATAAGCGTTGCCAGTAAGTTAATTCAGCTCAGAAGTACATAGTAATTATGTTCGGCGATATGGCAGCTAAAGGGCTTTGAAGATCCATGGCATACCTACCTATCCGCCATTTTGATGTTTTTTCAAAATGGCGGCCACGCATGGAACCTATATAAATCGATAGCTGATATTAAAGCAAACATAATAAGACCAAACCCCGTAAAGTGTCACGTTTCCGAGATATTATTGCGTGGGCGGCATTTAAAAAAAAAAAATGAAACATAATGCTGCGACAGTAAGTATGCCAGGCGCCATATAAAATGTTCAAACCCCTTAGAATCTCAAAAATGTATATTACGCAATGTCTGTGTATATTTTTGATTGTTTTTTTTTATTTTCTCAGTGCCCTTGACTCAGCAAGCGAGAAAGTGGTACAGACAGCATTAGAAACAGCAGCGAAGGGTCGCACAGTGTTGGTCATCGCACATCGACTGTCCACCGTCATGAACGCAGACCTTATAGTCGTGCTCAACAAGGGAAAGATTGTGGAGGTAAGATAAATTTAAATAATACCAACCCGTTAGCTGACTTTCGCAATGGCATAAAAATGTCGCGGCGGGATTTTATCTCTGGATTTTCAACTCTCGGTGTTGAGCCGAGCATTGAGAATACAACAGAGCGTATTTCATCGCGTCAAAAAACCACACTGTTGTATTTTCAACTCTGCGCTAAGCAGTGTCTTGAAAAACCAGTGCGCGAAATAATCCAGCGGCGACGTTTACGTATAAAACGCGCCACGAAAGATGAGACTTGACGAGCTCAGTAGTGGGGAGCTTGCGCAGGTTAGTCCTGTACGACATAGTTACCCATAATGTGTATATCTATTCAGGGATTTATCGATGACATTTAGATTAAAATTCTTAACAATATTATAATATTTATTACGAAATAATATTGTTTAAGATAAAAGTCAAGTCTGCATACCTACCACGAGCTCTTAACGCGCCACTTTAGGACCTAAACTGAACTGTTCTGCTAATTCGTACCATGACGTCAGTTTAACGATTCAATTTAGGCCGTGCTATCTGAAACTACCACGAGCTCTTAACGCTCATTCACTCTCAACGATCCAAATGCCGCTGAGCGTATTGGACGTCATGGTACGACTGTGAACGATGCAGTTTAAGAACCTAAACTCAAATGTCTTGCTTTTGAATCGTTTTTAAATAGATCATGATAGGCCTCCTGGTCTTTCGTGGCGCGTATTGTACGTGCGTACGGCGGCTTACAGTTGCACTTTTACAGAGAAGGATCGACCACTTGCTATCTGCGTGTTGAACATTTGAGTTATTATATTATGACTGTTTAGTGCCACCATGATTCCAGTGTAAGAGAGAGGGAGACATACTTGACCGATAGCACTATCCCTTTTTCGGACTGGAATCATGATGGCATTAATACTTCGTAATACGATCCCAAATTTCCTTTAACGAAATTGCCTCGTCTGCGTCGGTGCGGTGAGCATGGGGTCCTCCCGGGTTCGATTCTCGGGTCCGACAAAAACATAACTTAAAACAAACTAACAAAATGACGTTTTTTATTAAGGTAAGGTTAAGGTTCACACATCGATCTACGTCCTTCGTCTGGGAATACAGGCGTGAATATAATCCTCTTTATTCATAAACGTTGCTTAAAGTTAAGTACTGTTTAGCGACTGCTTAACCATACATTTTTGACGTTTAAACGTCACTTAATTCTTATCATCGTTTAAAAATAAACCCGTAATCTCCTTACTAATAAACGTTGTGTAGCGTCTGTATAGTTACACAAACGCTTTGTCTTCTTTTTTGAAAGTCAAATGACTGACGACAGAAAGAGAGAAATCGTTGTGTAACTATTCATCTGATATAATACGTTTATTAGTAGGATGGGGGGGAGGGGGGGGGGGATTTATTAGTTAGGATATTGGGGGGTATGTTTAAGTGTTTAACATCAGCCAAAAGCATAGTTAATTCCAAAAATACAAAGGTTTTCGTACAGCACTCATTAAATCCAAATTTACACCACCATTTTAGGACACAATTGATACAACCAACCCTCTTATAAACACCCCACTTATTTCCAGATGGGAACCCACAACCAGCTGAAGAAACAGAAAGGCTTCTACTGGAACCTGATAAAGCAACAAGATCAAGAAGCGGACGCGGCCTACAAGTCATTATGAAATGATGTCGTAAAATAGTAGCTAAAGTATAGTAGTTCAAATTGATATAGTCTGCCTACCCTAGTAGGTATTAATCGGTTGATTAGACTTAGTTATTTGACACAGGATCAATTTGTACAGATCTCCCAGGAAAAGTATGCACTTCGGCAACCATCGTCTTTCTTCGAAAATACGATCGAGTGATGACGAGATCTAATATGGAGCTCTTAGAGCCGTGAAGGTATTTGTCCATTTCTTATTACTATGGTTAATATTGATTAACAACTCTATGCAATTCCAAAAAACTTTAGAGGGACACATGACGAAGTGTAACTCGACAGAGAGAAAACTTCATTCAAACGCGCAATTAAAGGTTCATACTACAAAGCGCGACAGTACAAAACTTAGAACCTTTGTCTTTGTGGGAAGCTACTCGGTGGCGCAAAAATCGTGCTAATTCGGAAACGCGAAGATTACCGAAGCGCATACCTTTTCTGGTTTAACTGTACATAAGTACACTTAGATAGTTTACATGTATTGATTGCCACTTACTCGTCAGACAGGCGCTTTACTTTGGGCCCGCGTGGTGGATTACGGCCCACTCCCTTTCACCTAGAGGAGGCCTGTGTCCCAACATCGGGAACATTATAGGCTCATTATGCTCGGTAGCGATACTGGTCCAAAGTCACTAACCAGAAGGCGGACCAGTATCGCTTTCGAACGCGACAGCGATATCGCCTATATCTGATTAAGCCTTTATAGCCTCAGAAAATTGACGTAGCGTGTCAATTTGATAAACAATTAATTTACTCGACCGTATCTAAGGCGAGTTGTAGTTATTTTTGATTTAGAAATTATCTAAAGCCTGTAGCCATAAGGAAAAACTAAAATAGTTTTGTATATTTTTTTTGAGCCATAGCCTAGCCGAGGCTTTATTTTAAAAGGGTAAAAAGTAACTTAAAAAAAGTATCATTAGTTCATTAATATCCTAAAACATTATAGTAATTATACTACTCCGGAGAGCAGTGGTGGCCCAGAAGTAACGGCACAGACTTACGACATTTAGGTCGTGGGTCCCAGACAGGCGCTTTACTTTGTGTAAATTACTTCATCACCACTGCTCTCAAAACGGTGAAGGAAAACATCGTGAGGAAACCGGCATGTCCTAGAGCCAAAAATTCGATGACATGTGACGTCTACCAACCCGCACTGGGCCCGCGTGGTGGATTACAGCCGAGAGAGCAGGCCAGTGTCCCAGCAGTGGGAACATTATAGTCTGATGATGCTATTCTACTTCTAAGAAATTGATCGTTTTTCGAAAAGTTACTTTCTAGGTAAACAAAACCTCCTTTTTTGAAGTCGATTAGAAGGAAAACAATTATGATAACTAATAAATAAATTCCAGCTATCGATGTTTGTGCGGTCTTGCGTCTACGATCGGTTGATGGCGATGCGATGCCGATCCAGTGCCGAGCTGATATGCGTGCGATGACCTTAAATGTATCGATTCCAATCGAGCCAACTATATACTGTTTCGTCTGCTAGTGTCCCACATGCCGCAATAAATGTGACCACCTACAACTGGGCTCAAACAGTGTGAGAAACGTAAATGTACCATCGAAACAAAATGAAACCAAAACTTACGTCTGAAGCCGAATATACTATTCAGCGTCACCGACCCGAGCGTGACGGTCCGGCTTCATTCACTGTTCAGAAAGCGCAAAGTGCGCCTAAAGAAGTTTTTACTTCAAAATAATCTTAAGCGTACAAACGATACTGCTGGATTTCTTCGTTTTTTTTTGTTGGCATTTTATTGTTACCTTAACTGATTGTTATTAGGTGTAAGGATATTTAATTAATATTAGCAAAGTAATTAATAATGTTTTTAGGTATAGGTGTGTGGGGTTTAACTGATTTTTCCATAGGTATTAACCGTTTTGTCCATCAATTAACGGATTTAACCAGTCTATCCATTAATTATTAACTAATGGATTTAACACATCTGTCAGTCGATTATGAAATTAATAAATCTATCAGTCAGTTAATGGATAAAACTGGTTCGCCCACATTTTATGGAATTTAACCGGTTGATTAACTGGTTAAAAGGTATGCTTTTCTTCCATATAGTTGTAAAAGTGTATTAAGTTGTTAAAATTCGAACACATAGCTTATGCAGCACAATACAGCGGGGTAATTGCGTAACATACTATCAGTAGCAATAGGTTTCATTTGACAATTCAACAACATTACGCGTTATTAACGCGCATTTTGCGTTATTTACGTTGTTGAACAGACAAATTTTTCGAACATATGAAGCAATGGATAAGCAATATCCTTAAAAATGATTCAGATTGAGACTGTGGCAGGGACATCGACGCTACCTGTTACCGTGTATGCACATGATTCTGAACCCCTCTGCGTCGAAATTGCTCCTCAGTTATAAAAAAAAAAATATTGCTGTTCCTAACATTTTGGCCGTAACATTTTTCTATAAAACTAGAGGCTTGTTTTTGTTAACCGACGTAAAATTTCCACGTTGCCGCGTTGGTTACAATCATGTGCTGAATTCGTGGTTTCAGTTTGCTCGTCGATGTCCCCGCCACCCTGTTTATAAAACCGTGTACGCACGAATGAACAAAAACATGGTGAACACGAACATTGAACACTTTGTTCGCACGTGCGTACCACTAACGAACATAACACTGTGTTCGTCAAAAATGTTCGTGGCGATCCAATATGTTCGTGTTCACCATGTTTTGTTCGTTCCTGCGTACACGGCTTCAGGAAATGCTATACTGTCCTTTAACGGCGAAAAGAACCCGTTTTAAAATGCAATCAGTGATAGATGCATTTAACGACCTTTTAAAGAAATCTTTCGTTAGTCGATGGCAAAATCTACTACACACAGTCCTTTTAAAGTTTTACTACCGCAAACAGCAACGCAATAGCAACCTTATTGCAACGTTAAGAAAGATTACTGTGATTTTGTCAGTGATCCTAAATCAGAGGTAAAATAAGTATAGATGATGAAATAATATAAATGAAGTAGAAATGATGTATCAGGCACCCGTTCCACCGCTGACGAGGAAGCAACTAGCTATCGACGAGTTTCTCGCTCAAGAAACGTATGAAGATTGTAGATCTCGTATAAGTGAAAGAGATACATATATTAATAGTTCATCGCTGACTGTTCTCACCGCCGGCGGTACTCGTTTGTCGCAGAGACAAGAGCTAACAATCAAAGAGAGTACCTACTCGCTTAGCGATGCTCGCTTGACGGGCAGATCACTAGCTGAGAGACTCACGCTTGATACATAATTATGCATACCAGCGAGTAATCGCTTGTAGCCGTTGCACACTCGCTGCTCGTCAACTCATTTTTACAACTTAACTTATGACGTTGCCTGAGGTAGCAGCGCGGTGCGGGAGGGGTGTGGTGACGTGATGCGAGAGTTCAGTGATTCGTCAATGACAACTATCACCCCTCCCGCACCGCGCAGTTACCTCAGGCAACGTCTCAGTTAAGCGGTCGGCTTAAAGTTGCTAGCTCTTCTCGCTTCTCGTTATTCGCCGGTGGTAGGACAGGTGCCTTAAGATCACTGCGATTTTGTCAGTGTTGTAAAAGCACATGACGTAAAACAACTGCTAAACGACTACATTTTCATGATACTTGCAATATCGTGAAAATGTAGGGACGTGTGATTTGTGAAGACAAAAGACAATCGTTACTTGGTTTGGATTTAGAAAAGTTTTTATAATGTGTGAGGGTGGAATCATGTTGGTGTGGAAATTATATTATGAGAGAATAAAAATAATGTTGTTACCAATATTGTATTTTATTTATCTTTTATTTTATTACATACATAAACATTATATTTTTAAATATCAGAATATAATTATAAACATTAGAAAATATTAAAAACTACCGGTATCGGGAACAGCAGTGCGATTCTGTAACCATCTCACCGTGAAAACTTAGGTGAAGTGAGCGTGGAGTGGGCTGTCATTAGTGTAAATCCCTATAGCATCAGATGGAATGACAGCTCACTTCACCTAACTTCTCACGGTGAGATTCTAACAGAATCGGCCGGCAGGGTCTAAGAAACAGAAGAACTCGCTAACAATGCGAGCCCGAAGAACGGGTTTGTTCCGTGTGCCATTTCGTTCTCGGTGACGTCACGGTGATGGTGGCGGTGGACAAACGAGAGAAAAACGAAACGCTGTCCCATAAGTTTTAAACAGCATCTGTAAATTCTATAAGTAATAAATACCTTAAGTAAGGAAAATAAAACTCAAAATTCAAGGAAATTTATTATTTATTGCATACATGATCACCGAAATATTATTTACATTAAATGATTTTAGTAACACTGATGAATTTATTTACAAATTAACTAATAGTAGGACTAATTTACTATGTTATATTATTATATCATGTTGTATTTACAAGAAATAACAAACTTTATAATCAAACGTTCAAATCTTAGTTAAAAGTATACTTGTGGTAAATTACATGACTATTCTTGTCTATGGTTTTACCATAGGTTTATGGTATTGGCATATTTAATGGTAAATTATAACTATTTAAATGGTAAGAAGACATCTGAATATTTTTGACTTCCTATTCCTCTTTCAACAAGAACTGGTCCTCAGCAGCTTAAAACAGAGAGATGTGTAAGGAAAGTAGAGGACTCAAAAGTGCCTTTTATGTGCCTATTTGAAATAAATGCTTTGACTTTGACTTTGGCTTTGCTCTGCAGTGGGATATCACAGACTAGGCTAGCCCCCTTACTAATAAACGTATTATATGCCTAACGTGGAAAAAACAGGTAGACTCAGTGGTGGTCCGTGTAAGAAAACTTATATACGTGTTCAAAAAGCTAAGGGCGGTTGCCGACTTCCCTTGCCTTATACTGATCTACCTTGCACTCGTCCAGTCAGTCCTTGGTTACTGCATTACAGTATGGGGTGGTACACACAAGACTACTATTCTGCGTTTGGAGAGAGCACAAAGAGCAGTGCTAAAGGTACTGGCCAAGAAACCTGCCAGATTCCCAACGTCGGAACTCTATTCGCTCTGTAACGTCCTCACTGTTAGACAGTTATTTATACTTCAAACTGTTATCAAGAAGCACGATCTCACGAAGTACGATCCCCAATACCTCTCTAAAAAGCGTCGTTCCGACATAGTTTGCAGGATACCTTTCTCCAGATTGGCAGTAGTAAGACGCCATTTTAACTACCTCAGCCCTAAACTCTACAATAACATAAGTAGGATCATTCAAATTTATCCTTTAACAAGAACTACAGTTAGGAAAAAATTGTCAGAATTGCTTAAATCCTACTCCTACGAAGCAACAGAAAAACTTGTGGTAACATAACAATTACATTCCTGAACATCTCTATTATTGTTAGATTAACATCACACTGACGATCAATTCTCGCATACCCCCAATACACACACACACACACACACACACACCCTCTCTCTCACACACACACACCCTCACTCACACTCACTTACACGCGTACACACACAACAATTTAGTTAGTACCTTTATTTTAATTATTTTCCTTCTTTTAATTTACTAGTCTGGAACAAATGAACCATATTTTTGACCTGGGCGTTGATAGCTGCGCCACAGTTTTAACTTTTGTAGCTATCTTCGTTCTTTTTGTAAATTTGTGTCTTGATACTTGTTCCAAATAAACTTTTATTATTATTATTTTCTTTTTTATATCTCGGGACCATTGAGTCCCGGTCCTTTGGAAGGCGTACGAGGGGCCGAAGCCAACTCGCAGAGGCCCTTTAGGAAATTTTAATGAAATGTGACACCAACCGACGATTATCCCTGTGTGCACAATGCAAGTGCACCCAAGGACAACCCCCGGTTGGTGTAGGACTATTGCAGCATATGGAAAAATAAAAAGTTGGACTATGGGTTTGGGTGGCTAAAGTGGACTGGTTGCCAAGAACTATGGAAAAACTATGACCCCTGCCTGATCAATGTTTAATATATACACGGATAAAATAGCAGGGGGTGACTTGCACACTCAATAATGGGCCCCCGGAAACGGTCGCTAGCACATAGTGACGTAGCGACAAGGGGGCAACATGTCCTGAGGTGCTTATGAGAAGTGGAGAGGTATTCCACGGCTATCAGGACAATCCCGGAAGTACGGTCAAGATCCCTACCAGCATCTTACTGGAATACTTCCTTCCTCCGAGCACGTTTGCTCTTGCGAATCTCCACTCAAGCCAGCCAATAAAGGCAAGAATGAGGTGGGAGCTCTGTTCCTCGTCATTGTTCACTCCAGCCGGCCAATAAAGGCAAGCCAGAGGTGAGGTACAAGATTATTATTATTATTATTATATCAGAAGAATAGTTACACACCGATTTCTCTCTTTCAGTCGTCAGTAATTTGACTTTCGAAATAAGAAGACAGCGTTGTGTAACTATACAGACGCTGTACAACGTTTGTTAGTAAGGGGGTAAGGGTGAAAAGCCGTTTTAGTGTGTCCTCGAATTCACTGGCGAACGGTCTAAGGAAATGCTAAAACTGTGGCGAGATGGAGCTTCCCTACTCGACCCATTCGTTCCACCAGCCGAAAATCTCCCACCTGGACATGAATTGCCTTGGCTTACCTAGAAGTCTTTAAATAGACTCCGGACCCAAGTTGGCTGAAGCAAGGAAAACCTGCTCAGGTGGAGATTCACTGATGACTCCGCCTTGGAGTGTAAATGTGGCGCTGTACCACAAATGATGGGACACATAATATCGTGTCCTGCGTGTCCTGTTGTCTGCACGTTAAAGGAACTGATGGACGCTACTGAACGTGCCAAACTCGTAGCTCTATCTAGATTGCCATTGACACCCGTAGTCGACACCCTAAGAAGAAGATGGTTAATTGTGGGAAGAGTCTCGATGTTGCATACCTTTATTTAAGACAAGCCCGAAAGTCTGACAACCAGTCTTACCAAGGGGTATCGTATTATCCAGTAACTGGGTTGTGGAGGTCAGATAGGCAGTCGCTCCATGTAAAACACTGGTATTCAGCTGCATCCGGTTGGACTGGAAGCCGACCCCAACAAAGTTGGGAAAAGGCTAGGCAGATGATGATGACCTTTATTTAAGAAGTACATAATTGTTACATTCGGTAAAATAAACTTTTGGTTACCGTTTGTTTTCCGAGTTCATTTCTGTCATGATATTTCGAGCTCGAAAAAAAAAAACAAAGTAAGTATCTGAATCTTTTCGTATATAGGGAGTCTTATCTTGTTTATTATTTTTATAAAATAAATTCAGATGTCTAATTACCTAGTCAGGTGTTACAATACACAACCTAAGTTAGAAATATCTTAATTTTAATTCCTGGGAATTTACTATTAATTAATACAAATTCCATGAATCGATAAGGTCGAGGATGTTTATAATTTCGATTGAATTATAGGTTAATAAATAATAATTTTGAAACAAATATATAAGACAATGTTTCTACATTTATTTTCTTTAAATATTATAGTAATTCTGGCACAGAATAATTTATTATGTTCTATAAAGGTTTCAGCTTTTTACACTTCGTACGTATAATATAATTGACCTCCTTTTGAAATCAGTTTTTTTTTCAATTTAGAAATAATAATATATATAATATAATAAAATTATAATAAAAAAACAATAAATATTGTTAAGAAATTTTCGATGAGAAAATCTTATCTCAGTAAAATCAACGCGCAACGTCTAAATGTATGTTCAAAAAAATGTAATTGTGATTTTTGTATGGTCAATCAAACAATTGTCAGATTATTTAATTATTTACATTTAAATGAATCAAACTATCATTATTTACATTACGAGTATCAGAATTTGTTTATAATTTTTGAGCATTAGATATTTTAATGATGACAGAATGTTTTCCACTTAATTTTAACACTTTTATAATTTTGTAGCTTAATTTTTTGAGAACAACAATTTATTTAACTTTATGATTATTCGAATTTTAGGGTTGGTTTCCATCTCTTATCATTATTTTATAATGGAATATTAAGATGTGAATACACCTACAAACACATGTTTTTATGACGTTTATGCGTAGCTTGCACGTAGCCGTCATAGGTGCACACACTTTTATAGAAAAAATCTGACTTTTTGTAAAACTCTCTGATTATAGCCCTTGGGAATATTTGATTACCAAAACATCAAAAATCCCGTAATATTTATACTAAGAAATGTTTTAACTGTACAATATTGTGCCTATAATAAATACGTTCTAAATAAATCTAATTAAGTAACTAAGTTACGTCATTATATTTGTTACTTTAACTAAGTAATGTTACAATCAACTTTTGTTACAATTCAATGATTGGTTTATTTTCAATATTTAATTATTTTTCTACGTTGGCACTGTATGAGGACAATCTTTGACTTCTGATATTGATCACTACTTTATTGAAAATATAAATATTAGGTACGGTATGTAGTTTCGGGAATCATTTGGTGGTGAATCTTACAGCGTCAGAATTTCATCCCAAAATTATAATATTCTTCTTCTTCGTGTCGCTGGCACGACTGTATTTCAAAACTTATTGGCCCAAAATTTCGCCACTTCCACGGCGTCATCGGTGGCAGCGCAGATGTCACTTTGACTGCATGTTTTGGGACCCAAAGGGCAGGATAGGAGGTGGAGCATACTTTGCGACAAAGCCCTACATCCACACCCTGCTGCCATTTCGTCGAGGCAGCTCCACTTTACCAGGTTGGAAATACATCTTAATATTGATGTGATGTTATTTAATTTTACCAATGAAACTGAACGTGACCAGTAGGTACATCTACGAGCTGTCAGTGTCAATTGCCCTCAACAATAATGACTCTGACAGCTCTTGAACGCGGTTTAGACGTACTGATTGCGTTTAGTTTCATTGGTGAAATTCGCCCTTAATCTGCCCGTCTAGACTCTTGTCTAATTAAAGTCTCTTGTCTCTTGTCTTTTAAAGGATGATTTTCACCAAGCGGCTCGCATCGCATCGGATCGGAAAGGATACGAACGGATGCGGCGACAGCCGATCGCGTCCAGCAGGATGTCGACGCATACGATCGGCTCCGCACCGTAGCTTGCGAACGTATCCACCAAGCAAATCAATTTTTCTTCTAAATCCATGATTGAGTGACGTCACTTTCGAGTCACGCGACGACAGCCGAAAGGATTTGATCGGATGCGAAGACTGGCGAATGGAGCCGATCGCGTGTCACAGCATATACCTACTGTCGCGGAAGACGCCCGCGGTCAAGCTGCTGTGCGCGGCTTGGTAATATAGACTTTAAATATTGTGTACCTATACGATTTAATATCGTTTAAAGATTGTAAAATCTGTTCCGATCCGATGCGATGCGAGCCATCTCATTTGGTGAAAATCATCCTTAAGGATTCAAGGAATTTAGGATCAAGTCGATTGGGACGTCTGAAAATACGTTCGTAAAATTAGCCATGAAATAATCCGTAAACCAATTTTATTTCGACATAAAGTTATTTTTATGGTTTCAAAGCTAATAATAATTTATTGGTGTAATAAACTACCTTATAAAGAGTAATTTTTGGTTCTTTGATTTGTTTGTTGAGCACTGAGCAGTCCTTTTAAGGTATCCTAACACCTACTTAGTTGAAATCTGTTTGAAATGTAAAGCAATGATCGTCATTAGCTACAATCTTTTGTGTGTATTGCTCATGCTTTGTTTTTAAATGGTCAAGTAGATTGGTAAGTACCTACTCTAATTTTAACATAATTCAATCACGCCGTCTTTCTTATGAGAGTAGGCAGAAACCTGCTAGGATCCTTACACAATCCTCTTTACCGCTGTTTGTGTGTTTTTTTTTTATCTCTATAATCAAGTAAGTCTAAATCTTTACAAATGGACCACTCTTGCCCCTTTCATTCACGGTAAGAAAATAAAACACTCGACATTCTACCTATAAGGGCCTGAACGACATATTTATGTCCAAATTAAAAGTGGAGCAATTCATTTATGTCTTAAAAATATCTATCGTAATTGAATTGACACTTTTGTGATCTCATAACTAAGGTAGGGAACCTAACAGAAAGCATGAGCAACACCGCAACCTATATCCGTCCTCCTCTCTCATACAGTGCCATAAAGCTTGTCATCCCTTTCTAACGTCATCGGAGGCCGAAGTGCATGAGCACCGAGGTCAACAGCAACAGACACGTGCCGCTGGTGGTGATGCCGTGGATAGCGCTCGTGTTGCGTCGCAGGATGGCTGCCATCTTGTTACCTGGAACGGAGAAGAACATTTGGGGGTTAAAATTGGTAGGCAGCAGCAAAAAGGAGAATTGTTTTTTTTCGTTTTGATGTTCCTTTTAGGAAAGACACGAAAGATTAAGTGTTTTAAAGGTTAAAATGCAGGTATCGCTTTTAAGAAGCAATGTAGCAAGTCTTGGCAGCAGAGAAACTCTGTTAGAGTTTCTCTGCTGCGCCAGGAATATATTTATGGAGAACTTGTCTGATCTGTGAAGCCTGTTACAAGTTCACGTACAGTTTAAGGCTAAAGCTCCGGCTATACCTACCATATCATCTTCTAGAATATGCTTAATAGCCCGCCTTTAGGTATTTTGTATGGGATTCTAGAATCCTTTGAGACTTTGAACACTTTCCGAAGGGCCTGAGGTGAATTTTGGATTCCTTTTAGTAAGGTGGCTTTAACTGCCACATAATTATGAAATATTTTTTTATACTCACTGCCTTCAGAAACGAAGACATGTATGGAAGCAGGCTCGGTGTTGCTGGCGCTGCAGGTGTAGTTCCCGGAGTCCTTCAGGGTAGCCCCACGGACTGTGAGCCGGGACTGCGTGCGAGCCCCGGGCTCCGTCTCCACGGTGATCCCGCCACGCGTCGCGTCGTAGTTGATCATACGGTCATTGTGGTACCAGAACACGTATTGTGGGGGTGTTGGGCTCTGGAAAGGGCAAAACGCATAATTAATAAATACCTAACCTACTTCTGAGATAGAAATATTGTGCCGTCTCAACATAACCATCGTTTCAATCGAAAGACGTCCATTGCTAGACATAGGCCAGTCCTGTGCTTCTCGCATCCAGCGGTTTCCCGGGATCTTTATGCCTGAGACTAACTAAAAGATTGATTAGTAATTAAACCTGACGTGTGCAGGCGTCAAATGTTGGTAGTCCATGTCTATCCATCTAATTCTTCTAAATGTGCTGGTGATAGAAGTGGGTTCACTTAAATAGTTCTAGACTGGGACGGCTAAGGTTCTCGCTTGCAAGTCCTACTTAAAAGAAATACTAACGAATTTCGTCAAGTAGGTAAATGGGAGCCGTTTTAGCTAATAATAACAAACTGCGATCACCCATCCTTCTACCAAGTGTGCTTGTGCTGTGTGTTTAAGGTAATAAGTATTTTAAGACTGTTTATTTTATTTTTTATTGATAAACTCAAGTTCAACAGTGAACCTTTACCATCTCATGATATCAGCATAACCTCACTACCTTCGAAGACAAATCAACACAAAAACTCAATCGATTTACCAAAGAAAATGCTTCGTAAACGCCACAAATATGCCGCCGTCCTATCAACCATTCGTATGTATGGAAATAAAACCGACTGATTTTACGAGCATGACGGGACCTCGTATAACATGTCACTTCGGTTGTAAACATTGTGAGTACGCAAACAGTAAAATGAGTGACGTCGATGGAAAACACCCTTTTGTGATTGTTGTTGAGATTTTCTCTTATCATTCAAACGAAGGAATGGCGTCATTGAATGCAATTAGGGTTAGAATTGCCCGAAGGAAAGGTGTAAGCCAGTTATGCGGGCTTTACCTACAGAGGTGACTAGATATAACCGCACAATTTTCACCGCACGGCGAAAATCTACTGACTAAATGGCAATTTGGCTAGGCCGCTAAAATCAAAAGTTCCAAAGTAACGGCGGTCGTACGCCACATGAAGCTCTACATTTGGATGCAAAATTAACTATTCACCTGCGATTTTTATCAACCTATGAAAATGAACTAGCAAGTTGGCTTGTGAGGTGATTTGGTTCGGGATTTATTTGCCAAACATATAAACAAATATAAGTTTATGGAAAAATAACTTTAATTACTACACAATAAAGTTCAGTTCACGCTACAACTTCAAACATTTTTATATTTTTTTCAATGGTGCTTGCTAGTCACACTGAAATCAACTTAATAACCACTAAACTAAAATAAAGTTCATATTTGTTTAACTTGAAATAACATCAAAAACATAAATTTGAATAGACCTTAGGATGCTGTGATGCTAGTCTATGAACACTGTACAGTTAAGCACATAACCAACATGTCCTAGAACCAAAAATTCTAAGACATGTGACATCTACCAACCCGCACTGGGCCCGCCGCGTGGCATATTACTGCACAGACCCTCTCAATGAGAGGAAGCCTGTGTCCCAGCAGTGGGAACATTATAGACTGATTATGTATGTTATGTATGTACCTATACACTTTTAGAACGCCCTCGTATCGGCAGTTATGTTTAAGTACCATGTTATAGAAGACGAGCCTATTGCTATAGCAAATCAAAAATCCAGAGTTCCAGACTCCGGACTGCTACTGAGATATTCCAGATGGAAAAATCCAATAACACTTTGCCTGACATAGGAATCGAACCCCCTGCCTCGTGCTCAGCAGTAGCACTTGAGACCACTAGAACGCGGCAGGTACGTTAAGCACTATCATTCACTAGCTTCTGCCCGCGACTTCGCCCGCGTGAATATCCCGTCGCATCGCATCGCCTGCCCGCGTCATTACTTCGTTTTCGTTTAGCGTTCTTTCTGTTTTTTTTTTCTTTTCCTCTGCTCTTTAGGATCCTAACTTGATGTTAAATAGCTTATAACCTTCCTCAAGAATTAGAATATCAGTTACGTTTTAGCTGTATAATTAGTATAGATTCAGAAGGTGCTTTTCCGCTATGTATTAAAGGAATTTGTTTGTTTTTTTTTAACATTATCGCTCCTTGACAGTACTAAAATAACCTCGTGATACTATATTATTGACGTGATAACGTCTTAAAAATCGATGAACGCCGTCTGCACGCACGAAAAAGCATGACTCATTGTCACGTTACGCCTGAGCCGAGTGTGCAAGCGAGAGCGTGGAACAAGCGATAGAGAGGCACAATCGGCCTAAGTATTCGGCTTGTGACGCATCTTTCTCTTATGACGTTATCACATATAATTATCGTCCGTAAACCGACTTTACAGACAACCAATTTTTTTGCAGATCCACATTAAAAATAAGAAAAATAACTTTTTACTGCCTAAAAGAGTCTACGAGTAATTAACTTTTAACTACGTCCGGCTTATTCTGGACCGTCTACCATATTAACCTAATTCTTGCATGACAGGAAAATGGTACTTTATTAAATAATTAAGACAATGGTGGATCGCAGGGTTGAAACCCTTAAAAACCAGCGTCAGGCACTAGTTGCCTGGCACTTTTACTGAACTGGGCCTTTTTGGCGCAGTCGAGATGTACACTTTCCAGTTAATATCATAGATCGGACTTTTTATTTGTTTTTATCTGATGTATCCACTTGTATTTTAGTGTGTGCTAAATAAATGTATTTTCTTTCTTTCTTTCTAGGGGGGTAAAGGCTTTATAGGATACCTTTATAGGGAAAGAAATTTACTTACCCCTTTAAGGTCAACAGAAGATCTATGGCAGACGACGAATCTATTTTCAAATAGGTAAGTTTATAGTCAAATAAATCCGATGTTGCGGCGGAATTTGGGACGAGGCAGACGATAAGTTCATTCAGCCATAAAAAAAAATCTTTTGAATGCAATCAATCTGCCTAGCCTTTTCCCAACTATGTTGGGGTCGGCTTCCAGTCTAACCAGATGCAGCTGAATACCAATATTTTTGATGGAGCGACTGCCTATCTGACCTCCACAACCCAGTTATTAGGTAACATGATGATACCCTTAGGGTAAGATTGGGAAAAAGTCTTCTGAAGGCTTTTCTAACAAAATAATATGTTCTTGCATCACACGAGACCAACCAATATAAATCTAGATAACCAACTACCCTCTTTTAACGTCGAGTTTAAAACGAAAATACCCATCTAAGGGGCGGTAAATCGATAGATTGCCACCGCAAACACGACCTCGCTGCTCTTAATTACAACGGAACGATCCTACATACTTCCCCGGCTAAGCTCCTCGTTAAGAAAAATAATGTTCAAAAAGAAAAGGTCCGAACGAAAATATAATTTTTTGTAAAACATGCAATTAGTCCGCTCTATAATTCGCGCGGGAATTTTTTGAGATCGTTTTTAATTGTTTTCTTTTGTTATATTTTGAAGCAGCCTGAGGATTCTTGTGTTGTGGATTTTGTGAATCGTAATGTTTAAGGGAGATGAGAATTTCATTGGTATTCTGTTTTAATGAATTAGCAAGCTTACTTCTGTGCGGATAAAACAGTAGCAACTCCAGGAAAGGAGTTCGGTTGTCAAACTTCTAAGAATGATCGCACTGGGAAGAGAACAATTGGTAATTACTATAGAAAAGGGAGGATCCTCTGACCAGAGTCGTGTCTGGCGGGCAACTGCTCGACGATTGACATTGGGACGTTGTATAATAATATGCTAGTCGCGCAGTAAACTTTACTTGCGCGATGCAGGATTTTGCGTGACGCCAGTGTAATGCGTAGTTCGCATGTGGCGATATAGATGCCGCCACATCCTTAGCTGCATTGGATTGAGTCGTGTGGAGCAGCAGTTCACTGCTGCAGGTTCCTCGATCAGTCACTTTGGAAGTTGGACCTTTCTACTATCATTATGTGAACAATAGCAAATTATTTGACGAATGTTATGTTCATGGAAACGTCAAGACTTCGATGCCTACCGACGATGCACCAATGTGCATGTGCAATGTGTATGCACTTTCGACTTCACATAAGGTTGAAAATAAACAAAGTTAAAGAAATTTGAATAGGTACTGTAGAAGAAACCAGGTCGGTCGCTTCAGGTACAAATAAGTCAGATGGGGTTACTCCGATGAACCACAGTGCGACTGTGGAGTCACATCACACACGATGCCTCACCTCTTGATGTGCTCTCTGTGCAAAAACACCTGCACTGTGGGAGACCTTTCCGAGGCTAACAACGCTAAGGCTGTCGAAGTGGCCGAATTTTGGTCGAAGCATATATAAAACTAAAGGGAATTATCGATACGACGAAGAAGACTGTTGTAGTGCATGGGGCATTGTAGTTTCTGCCTACCCTTATGCCTTATGGGCAAAAGGCTCATACGTAGGTAATTTTTTTTTTTAAATACACTCAAAGTACGTACCTTTTCCACGATGCAGATAAGATGTATGACGCTGCCCAAATCCACGTGGTGTTCTCCAGAGCCCAGGATGAAGGCTTCTGGCACCACTATCTGCAGTCGCACGTAGTGGGAAACGATGCCTGTGCGGGTCGACACCTGGAATTCAAAGAAGAGCACTTTAATTTCACTGTTGTAGATAAGGTACAGGGAGTTTTTTTTTTCCCAAAATGTAATCCATAGATAAAATGGCCGCGTGGTTCAGCGCCGAAAGTAGAAAATCAAACAGCGTGCTTTTATTTAGGTGTATCTAGTGTAAGTGAAAACGGGCAAGAGAAAGCAAAGTAAAGCGTGTGAAAGGATTTTTAGGACTTAATAACCTAGTAGCTTCGTACGTAATTTCAACCAACTTGAAACTAGTGCTCGCTGGCTGCTGCCCTGGCACCGATCGCTTAGCTAAGTTGGTTTTTGCGCTCGATTAATTTCGTTTTTGGGTACAGAACCCTTAAAAGGATTAAAGTTGAAACTTAATATTATGGTATACACTGCGACTTCATCATTCCAATAATAGAAATCTTAAATTTTAAGTTAAAAATACGTGTTTAATTCAAGAATCATGCCTGGCTTCAATTATTTCAGCCGAAAGACCTCCACTGCTGGACAAAGGCCTCCCCCAAGCAAAGCCACTTCGACCGGTCCTGCGTTTCCCGCATCTAGCGAATTCCTGCGGCTTTACAAGGTCATCGGTTCACCTTGTGGGCGGCCTTCCAACGGTACGTCTTCCGGTACGCGGTCGCCATTCCAGAACCATTTGGCTTCATTGGCCATCTGTTCTGCGAGCAATGTGCCCTGCCCACTGCCACTTAAGTTTGGTAATTCTTCAGGCTATGTCGGTTTCCTTGGTTCTCTTTCAGATCTCTTCATTTCTAATTCGATCACATAAGAAAACTCTGAGCACAGCCCTCCCCATTGCTTTGGGTAACTTTTAGCGTTATAATAAGGCCTATAGTGAGCGACCACGTTTCAGTGCCATAGGTCATCACTGGCAACACGCACTGGTCTTTCGTCTTGAGATACTGCGGTAAGTGGGACGAGAAGATATTGCGTTGCTTCTAAAACGCTGCCCATCCAAGTCAGATTCGACGATTGACGTCTTTATCGAAGTTAGACCGACCTAACTGGACAGTTTGTCCTCGGTAAACATACTCGTCTAGTCTCCGATATTAATGAGAATAGGTGTTACATGGGCATTTGACATGACCTTTGTCTTGTCCATGTTCATGCTATTGTTTAACATAAACCTTCAAAGAAAAAACCTTTTCCCACTTTCCAGGTGACTGCCCATATAAAGTTAAAAATAAATACAGTCTTGTGCGTCTATGGCCATTTGAAAACGAAGGACGGACGATTATTTAGAGAGCAAAAAACTTACCCTTAGGGAGAACAACAGCAACATTTGTCTCCGCAACCAATCTCTCTCACATCAAGTCTAGGGGTTGGTATTAAAGTGCGTGCATGTAGCGACGCAACTGTCGCCCGTCTATTGGTTGCAATGCCAATGCGCGCACGGCGACAAAAAAGTTGCAGGTTAGCCAGTTGCCGATCAACTGTAAATTTAACAAAAAATCTCGGCGTGGAGACAGCGACAGAGACAAAAAGTTGCTGGGCAACTAAGTTGCTCGTGAGGGCGCCCTCCCTAAGGGTGACAAAATAAGAAAAGCAATTTTTGTTGTATTTGAATAAATTGTCGTTAGACATTGTTCGAGACGGCCCTAAAAATAACACCTACAATAAACCTTGATAAATATAATTTGCTACTTAATACGTAATAGGCGATATTCCAGAAAATTCTTCTTTCACACAAAAAATAAATTCGTACACCGAGATTTATTAGCCTTTTCGTCTGTTTAGCGAAGTTCCTACCTTGAATATGCTTACTGAAGAGAAGCCGTTTTGTTTAAATACCCATTGTTTTTCGTACCCGCAAACTGTATGGCTTGTTTTACGGCCCGCTGTTTTTAGAGTAACGTAGAGGAAAAATGGTGAAATTGTCCATAAAATGGCGTGAAAAAAATAAAATTGGATATTTTTATCTCGCTGTTTTAAGAAGTTTTTAAGAATACCGAACGTATTTCATTAGTAATTCAGAGTAAACTGCACTAGGCTGAGCGGGGCTTGTGGCTAAGTATCTAACAGCCGCACCGGTCGATCGATCAGGTTAAGCTACGCTTGCTGCGGTTTGTCCGTGGATGGGCCGTGCCTCTGAAAGCCAACCGTCTGTCCTAGCTGCCATTCGTGGATCTTTGGCAGTCGTTACGGGTCGTCAGAACCCGAAAATCTGACAACCAGTCTTACCATCGTATTACCCAGTAACTGGGTTGTGGAGGTTAGATAGGCAATCACTTCATGTAAAACATTGGTATTCAGCTGCATCTGGTCATCTGGTGAGACTGGAAGCCGACCCTAACATAGTTGAATAAATATTAAAAACGATTGCAAAAGTGAGGTCGGAGTGTGATTTGAATATCAAGGAACTCCACTTAGTCTGGGATCATTCACGTTCACATCTCTATGACTTTTGTTGCTAACCGTATCTATGTACGGTCAGCAACAAAATTTCGAGTCCTCAGTTTTTTCATTCTTAAAATGCTGAAACGCAATCAATCAAACCATTTTGTACCAATTTAGGGAAAATGAAAAAGTAACAACTTTAAATTCACTTTAGTTAGACACTGTACTTCTCATAGGAGAAGTGATGGGGTGAAATAAAAGTAACCAGAACCCTAATTGCGTCACACACTATCAATCTCAATCTAATTAATTTTGCAAGATATTGCTAATCCATTGCTTCATATGTTCGAAAAAATTGTCTGCTCAACAACGTAAATAACGCATTGAATGTTGTTGAACTGTCAAATTGAAAGCCTTTGCTACTCATAGTGTTTTACGCAATCACCCCGCTGAGACCTCGGGGTGAAACATACTCGTACCCTTATCCTAAAGTTAGTACCTAATCGTTTCAAATACATGATTATTATTTTATTATGATTTTATTTAAGGCGACTACATGACCGCACTACACGACATGCGCGGTCACTATCGGACTGCATAGAAAAGAAAGAGAAGCGTGATGACACAACGCTGGTAATTTATTGCAAAATATGAAACAATCATCTATTTACAAACTACATAATTATTTACAAACTACTTAATAATAAATAATCCATCACTGAATGCAGTTTGTCATTAGCAATTTAATGGTATATTTTATAAACTGCTTTTAAAGAAATGTCAGAGGTGTATTTGTATTTTTTTGTATTCATACGTTTAATTGTGATTTGAGTTCCATCACTGTTTTAAAATAAGACTTGAAAATATGAACATTTTTTTTTTTTGTCAAAATTATTTACGGTTTAAGAGATACACTGCTTTAAAAACCAACTTTTTGACCATTTTCAAAAAACCTCCGCCTTAATAAGGGAAACAATCAACATTTAACTTAACAATTAAACCACCCACTATATTTTCCACAGATCACAGCTTAGATATGAATGGAGTTTATTTCTTCTCATCGCATTCTAATGGAAATGACAATGTACCACTCAACAACCGACAGTTCCATATAAACAAAAACACACCCAAATTCTAAAGACACTCATCCAAAGACGTACCATGGTCCCCCCACCCCCCCAGCCGAAGTGTAAGTTGTGAAATAATTTTCGTTATGTAAATCGCGAACGATACCATCTGCATATAGTGTACGTTTTGTTAAAAGATACGCCATCTTGATTTTTCAGATCTTGTTATTTTTATTGTTTCTAAGGAAATAAGACGACGGGGAGTTAATTCTGTATATTGGAGGATTCTGAGTTGTTTTTCAGTATTGCTTTCAACTGTCTGTATTAAATTCCGCTGGGTTTATTGGGTGGTTAATTTTTCAGCTGATTTGAATTGAAAGGAAATGTTTGAGGATGGATGAAGGCTCATAGGATTTTGTATTGAGTTGGTTTAAAGTGAAGATACATCTTGAACAAGAGTTAACAGATACCAAGTACCTACTACTGTCAATTTAAAAGATTCGCGATGAAAATAAAGGCCTAAGGTATCTAGGATTACCTATGAGAAGTGGTTCAAGAAGACAAATCAAGAAAAGCATTGAAAAAAGGCATCTTCTTTTTTTGAGTTGCTGTTGCGATTTTTTTTTAAATTTTGTTCTAAAGTCTTATTGAATAACGATGTCTATGGTATTGCTTATAGCGTCCTGAAGCATAAATTGTACGATCGACCTTCAAACCAGCACTCCAATTACATAACAAACTTTCAATCACAGTCCGAAGGATTTTGAAGAAAATAGCCAGTTCTTCGATTCATAAATGTTTGAAAAATTCGCAGTGAATATTGTTGTATTATCAAAATACATTGTAAGTGTAGATTGCAATGATTGCGTGTGCATTGTGTGTCTGCAATTATCCCATATATGTTACTGGTAACTTACCTAAGGCCGGCCATCCACGGACAGCTTGAAGCAGCTAGTATCGACTGCTTAAAGCTGCGACTGCATAGCAAACTACAGTCTTCTACGTACACACATACACGGAACCGCTCGAGCAGTCGCAACTGCTTGCAGCACGACGAAATTTCATCGTCCGGTCAAGCAGTGGCCAGGAGGCCTACCATGATCTATTTAAAAACGATTCAAAAGCAAGACATTTCAGTTTAGGTTCTTAAGCTGCATCGTTCACAGTCGTACAATGACGTCCAATACGCTCAGCAGCATTTGGATCGTTGAAAGTGAATGAGCGTTAAGAGCTCGTGGTAGGTATCGAGATGGCACAGCCTAAATTGAATCGTTAAACTGACGTCATGGTACGAATTAGCAGAACAGTTCAGTTTAGGTCCTAAAGTGGATCGCGTTAAGAGCTCGTGGTAGGTATGCAGGCATACACTGACTGCTCGAGCTGTCGATTGCTCTCACGCAGTTAACTCCGCCCGCGCTCTTTTCATCACAAAAAAACCGCAGAGCAGTTGATACCGACTGATGCAGCAGCTAGCAGGCAGGTATCAATGGCAGCTTCAAGCGGTTGAATTTGACTGTGCGAGCATTCCATGTATGTTGACCACTGGCTTACTGCTGGAGCAGTCCGTGTATGGCCGGCCTTAAAGTCTTTTAAAAAAATGCTTCGTGACGCCAACGTGCTGTTTTAGAACGCTTTTTAACTGTCATATCTTTACAATGTACGGATTTTAGCTGCTTATATAGGCTACAGAAATCGCACCATGTCCTGTAAATTACAATATTATTCTATAACTAACACATCACGCCATCGAGTTTCGAGTTTAAAGCGAACTGAGAGAAATAGGTCAGTATGTCAGCGGTAACTAGAAACAAGAGTTATTACCAGGTTATATATTCACTATTATATTACTAACTTTATTGTTGTATTATCTACAGTTATTGCTTTATTAATTACCTAGCTTCTGCCCCCCCGACTTACCGCGTCGCATCGCATCGCCTGCCCGTACTTATACTTCGTTTTGGCTTGGCGTTCTTCCTGACTTTATGTATTTTTGCTCTGCTCATAAGGGCGTAAGCTTGATGTTAACTTATGGATATCGTAGCAATGTGTATGAATTTGAGAAGAAACTGTTTTTTTTTATTACAAACTTTTTAAAGTTAGCATTCTATTTTTGTTTTAATAAAACGGTTTGTGAACATGTACCTACATGATAGATGATACATAATAATTATAGGCTGGTATTTAGTGACTACATATATATATCTATACTAATAATAAAGCTAAAGAGCTGCTTATTTTTTTGTTTGTTTTATTAAACGTAGCGCGTTCCTGGACCTCTGGAACAGTCGGATTAAAAAAATATTTTTTTCTTCTCACATTCATACACATTGCTGCGATATATCTATAAGTCATAACAATTCAGTCCAGATAGACTACGGTAACGGTTCTTTCGGATTTAAAATGTTCGGGAATGGAAGTGGAATCGCACATTTTTCAAACCTAAGCATTGATAATCCCTAAAACTGTGCACACCCGAGTGTGCACAGTTGTCGCGCACACACTTTTGCACTATAATATCTCCCGCGCCGAAGACTTGTCTCCGTCGAGATTGATCGCCTAGCTCAAACGTTGAAACGGTCTGGATGACAACATATAACCAAGCCCCAAGCCAGCTTGTACAAGAATGTTCCACATAAACGAAGCGTAAATTCGAATGATTTTTAAATTGAAAACACAACTATCCTATAGGATTTTGGTTAACATTTATGCGGTAAGCAGAACTACTATATCACCCGTTATCTGCCTAGCCTTTTCCCAACTATGTTTCTTAACTACATAAGTACTTCATCGATTTAGGTAAATTTTAAGTTCAAAAAGATGGCTATTGAATCACTAAAATAGACATCTGATACATAATTATTCCAAAAATACGGACGAGCAGTTCTTACAATTTTTCTGTATAATATAAGCCATTATTTATGGGACATAGGTATGGGGTACATGTTTACCTAGTTTTAAATTTATTCTGTCACACTTAACTTGTAATGTGTCAATGTCCCAATAAATTAAAATAAAAAGAAAATGTTGGGAATGGTTTCGGGTCTAACCGGGTGCAGCTTAATTACCAGTATTTTACATGGAACGATTGCCTTTTGAGCCTCCACAACCCAGTTACTGGGTAGTACTCCACGCGTTCGTGTTAAGTCCAACTATCGCCACAATTCTTTCTCAATTTCAACTCAAAATAACTTCCAGACAACAAAAAAAAAAAACAAATATTTCGAGTGATAAAGCCCAGAACCTTATCCCGAGTAACATCGCTCCAATATCAATAATTTTACGCTTGAATATATTCTTCGAAGAGAAACAATCAAACCGTTGATAACGCCGATACCGCTTGGAGTACAATACGAATTCAATTTCTAACTATTGTTACTGAGATCGTATCGAAACGTTTCCACAGACAACTGCGGTTTCAATTGACATTTGATGGTGTTATTGTTTTAATAATATGGCATTGAGTTTATAAAACTAGGTAAAGGTCGTTTTCCATTTGTATGCATGATGATTGCAACAGCATGGCTACGGCGAGAGCATGACATAGATGAGGGTAAAATGGGGGAAATGCCATGGAAGAGAAAATACGTGCTTAGAATTTTATTGCCGTGTGAAGTGCTTTTGGAAAAACATGAACTTCGTATTAAAAAGAAAACTTATTAGGAAACATAGAATTAACATCAATTGGGCCTGAATAACCAAAACGCTATGAGCAAACATGCTGTACAACACTCGTTCCCAAACGATTTTTGTCCTGTAATCTTACAGACTGGATATAATTTATTTAGAATTTGTCTTTTGGCTTGCATATGTTTTTTTTTTTTTAAGATGCGAAAATTACTTGTATTTGTCAAAGAAAACTTAGGTTATAGCAAAACAAAAGAAGATTTTACCTAAGAACTAGCAGGGGATTGAGGGGGGTGGTGGAGGGGGGAGGCTCAGGGGATCAGACCGGAATAAATCATCCTACAAATGCTAACTCGGATCTCCCCAAAAAACACACTTTATGTCTAAAAAAGCTTGTTTGTTTGGTAAAAGGGAAGTATATGTAAATATAGTTTACAAGTAACAATGTGTTGTACTGGAGCCTACAAAACAATCACGGGGTACGTGACGCGACCGTACATGACGTAGTAATGTAGTGCTCACTGTGCGGGATACGACAGAAGCTTTATTTCGTATAACCAGCATTATCTTATTTCGGCCCCAACTATAGCTACAGTTAAATATATTTTTTCTTTTTTGTTTAACCAATACGGTAAATAAGTAAAACTATATGGTGCATTAAGCTTTTGGAAAAGTCTGGCACTCAGTAATTAGTGACACAGATGACGTTACAAATGTCAATTAAAAATCGCAGAAGGGTTACGCAGAGATGAAGGTAGCTTTTTTTTTTAGGGTATACTTTCAAAAGCACCCGAAGTCCGGGGATGGCAGTGTGGGATTTTTACCTCACTAAAACCACCCCGGTGATCACCATCAGCGCATAGGGGTGGTCCGGTTCCTCTTAAAAGATAAATTCTGAAACCCCCCGTGCAACGCCTGAGTATACCCACATTTTGTCAGATATATTTAAGTCCCATATAATAGGGGACGAGCCTATTACCATCAACCGGGCACAAATCCAGATTCCGAGCCGCTGAGAAATGCCAGATGGAATAACTTTTATTAAAAACCGGCCAAGTGCGACGCGCGCGCGGCTAGTTGGACTCGCACACGAAGGGTCAGAACCCTTCGTGTGCGAGTCCAACTAGCCGCGCGCGCGTCGGTACAGATACCACCATACAATATTTAACACACATATAAAATAACGGCAACAAAACCACCGTGTTTTTTTTCCGTTTTCGATTTTTGTTGCCCCTTAAATATTAATTTTATTCTGTTTTTAGTATTTGATGTTATAGCGGCAATAGAAATATATATTCTGTGAAAATTTCAACTGTCTAGCTATCACGGTTCATGAGCCTGGTGACAGATAGAAAGACAGACGGACAGTGGAGTCTTAGTAATAGGATCCCATTTTTACTCTTTGGATACTGAACCCTAAAACAGAACTTTTGTAATTGTGGATTCCCTTACTGATAAACTATTGTTGGCTTTGTTCTACATATATTTTCTTTGATATCTACATCATTGTTGCGATACTATAGCCTTACGTCTTGTTGTAAATAACATTAGTGTCGGCGAGAAAATTAATTAAGGTTGCCCGAGATTTTGTTAATTTAATGTAAGGGGCAAAAAATTAAGATGAATGTAATTTTAATTCTAATGTCGTTGGCATTCTTTGGGAAAATGGTAAGCTGCCTTTCTGCATTTACGTTAACAACTAGCTGCGCCCCTCGGTTTCACCCGCATAAGTGTCGATCACGTAGGAATATCGGCATAAAAAGTACTTCCATACAAAATTTTATCAAAATTGGTCCAGCCGTTTGAGCTTGAAGAAGTAACAAACATATAAACACACACAAACTTTCGCCTTTAAGTGATAAGTGTGATAAGCCGGGGCTTTAAAAAACTAACTGAATGTGACTCTTTTGCCGTAGTTATTTTCTATAATTTTAGATGTTTTATTAATATTAAAAAGCAGCTGAATACCAGTATTTTACAAGGAGTGACTGCCTACCTGACCTCCACAATCCAGTTACTGGGTAATACGATACCTCTTGGTAAGACTGGTTGTCAGACATTAGGGCTTCTGACGACCCGTAAGGACTGTCCAATATCCACGAATGACAGCCGGGACCAACGGCTTAACGTGCTTTTCGAGGCACGGAGGGATCTTGGTATGTGAAGATGGTCACCCATCCACGAACCAACCGCGGCAAGCGTAGCTCAACCTGATCGATCGACCCATGCGGCTGTTATTACTTAGCCACTAGCCCCTCATGCCAATGCATACCATAATCTATTATGATTTAATGTTATTATTATATTGTTTTCCTGTATCGCTCCGTTAATAGCTACGAGGCGCTACGAGACGCTACGAGATGCTACGAGTCTACGGAATTGCTACGAGTCTACAAAATAGATAAACGTCTTGTTTAGCGCAGAGAGTTTGCTTGTACGAAATGCTGCATTTACTACATAATAGGTTATAGGTTATATGAGAAATTACCTGACCCATTTACTGTATGCATAGGAAATAAGAAAAAATAATAGTAAAGCAAGATTTTGTCTGGACTTTAAAAGAGACTGTGACCTCTGAGTTTATTTCGGCCTTTCTTCTCAGAATAGTCAGATAGGAAACGCCGACCTCTTATAGTTTAAAAAAATATGATTGACATGTAAAAGTTTTTGTTTGTACAAACCTACTTACAGAAAATAAATCATTTATCAGTTGAATATGAATTTATTTTATATAGGAGAATCGTTCCCTGTGCTAAGATTTACACTTTGTCTAGACAAGACGAGCAGTAAAATCTATATGATATAGAGAGCTAAATCTATAGTTACTAAATAACATACCTACCCTCGTATTTATAGTATCGCCGTGGTCATCATTTAACGATATTGCTACGAGGCGCTACGAGATGCTACGACGCTACGAAGTGACTACGGCGTAGCTAGAGAGGTTGCAAAATGTATTATTTCGGTTATACGATTAATTTAATATGCCAGGTAAGTGATATATGAGAGGAAAGGGAAACTACGTTATTATAGGTTTTTATTTTTCGCAAAGTAATGCCAGAGAATTTAGTTGTTAAGTAAATAGATTACCAAATCAAATTGTCTGTATATCCATATTCAAATCACAGCTGTCATTCTTTGAAAGTTGTCTGAAATACAAAATATTGACGTAAGGTGTCAATTTCACGAGGTATTTATATTTAAAGCAATATGGAGTTTACCCATTCTACCCATTAATGTATCCGAGTCTGTTTGTGTTGGGCAAGGTCGGGCAGGCTGGCGGTTAGGAGGGACGTCGCGTTGGTAAAGTACGTTGCGAGGGTGCTGCGCGGACTGGTGTGTCACCCAGATGTGCTGGAGGCGCTGCGGCTGCTTGTCCCGGACGGGCATGTGGGGGCGCGCCGCCGCCCCGCTTTGTTAGATGTGCCATGGGCTAGGATGAAGTTATTAAAGTTTGCCCCTTTGTCAAGGGCTGCACGTATTATAAATAATACTCGTATACCGTCGGAAGATGTGTTTGATAACCTGCCGAAATTTGTAGCAGGAGCACAAAGATGCATTGAAGAAGGAATACAAATTTGAAAAAAAAAATGTACTCATTTATATGTATTTATGTATTAATTTAGTTTTATTTTTTACTGTTGAATTTTATGTTTAAGTATATTTTATAAGATATACATAGTTTCATAGGTATGTATAACATCGTGTTGGAAATACTGTAAGATGTTGTAGGTATATTGAATTTCAATAATTTCTATGTCAATTAGTACTAACAAAATCGTATCTTAGCCAATATTAAGATTCTGTTATTGTAGCACCTCGGGCCCGTGGCTAAATAATAACCGCACAGGTCGATCGATCAGGTTAAGCTACGCTTGCCGATGTTGGTCTGTCGATGGGTGACCATCTTTACATACCGCGACCCCTCAGTGCCTCGGAAAGCACGTTAAGCCGTTGGTCCCGGCTGTAATTCGTGGATCTTTGACAGTCGTTACGGGTAGTCAGAAGCCCGACAGTCTGACAACCAGTCATACCAAGGGGTATCGTATTACCCAGTAACTGGGTGGTGTCTCATTACTCACAGTTGAGCTCTTGACAAAAAACCTTGCTTATTTTTGTCTTTTTACCCAGCCAGATGTAGGCAATGTTTTTTTGATTTATTCTTCGTTCGTCCTAAAGTTTTGTCCCACAGTCCCATTATAAAAATGTCACAATGGGTAGACAGAAGTGATCCGTGTTTAGTTTTACTGGGAAAATAGAACCTCTTAGTAGGTATGTTGTTTGTATGCCGTTCATAGTTGCTGGTGAGTTCATTGAGCCACTTCTTTTTAAAAACAAAAAAGCACTAGGTAATGATTAAGGGTGGGCGTTTTTGGGGACTTTGTTATACAATTTTTTACGTTCAAAAAGTGCTAATTTGAATAAGGGCTGATTTTTCAATCATCTGATAACTTTATTCAAGGAATAATTTTGAAATTTTGACAGTTATTTCATACATAAAACTGTCATGTTGTCATGCACTATTTCATATTTTTTTTTGCATGTAACTTTTAGCATACAACCTGTGTATTATATAATGTAATATGTAATCGTTGGTGAACCATAAATAAATAAATGTCAATACTGTCGTGCTAGCAACATTAACAAGAAGAAGACGTATTTTTATTATTATAGTGAGAATAGTGTAATTAGAATTACAGCATTTTACAAACCATGCATTGCCTTTAATAAGCGTTATAAGCAGCTACAAATATGAACAACGCCATACAATTACTGCTAATCCTCCGAACGAGGTGATTATCGCAACATCCCCTAGGATTATACAGGTTGAAGCTAAAACTCAACAACAAACATTTATGACCCAATTCGGTGACGCACCAACCGTGAAACTGAGGATTTATTAAAATCAGTCTTGTTTCATAACAAAATAAAAAATCCCAAGAAAATCTGATTTCAACCCGTTTTTGTCGATCTTAATTGATTTTTCGGAATATTTCGAGTCGAAGCCATGAAATAAAACAAAGGTTGATTGAAATTCGCGAGTTTTTTTTTTATTATGAAACTTGGAAAAGGGCGCGTTAATTTAGCCGTTAATTAAAATTTTACAGGGTACACAATTTCTATAAAAAATTATTCCGTGTGAAATATTATGGAGGTGTCACGGTTTAAAATAGTATATTTTCGAAATTTTTATTGCTTTTATTTATTCAACAATTTTCGCGCGTAAATTGTTCGCGTTGACTTATTAAATTGCATCGTCATGGTGTATTGTTTATTGGGTAAGCGAGGTGTAAATTGGATTCATCAACCTTTGTAGTGAGTAAGGAAGAATATAGGAATGATGATTGTTTTTGGACGGGTGACGCCCTTTGTACTGTTTCTTTCTTTTGGTGCTTTGAGGTTGACAAATATTACAATATTTACAACTTTATTATTTTCACGTTTTTGGAAATTTCTCGGGACCCTAGTGTCCCGGACCTTTGGAAGGCGTACGAGGGGCCGAGGCCAACTCGCAGAGATTCGTTAGACGTTTTTATCGAAATGATGCACCAACCGACGATTATCCACTATGCAAGTACACCCAAGGACAACCCCCGGTTGGTGTAGGACTATTGCAGGATATGGAAACAAATATATTGGATTATGGGTTTGGGACGCTAAAGTGAACTGGTTATTTAGGAGTATGGAAAGAATATAGCCCCTGCCTGACCAATATTTTATATAAATTACATATAAAACGGTAGGGGTGACTTGCACATTCAACACTTGAAAATTCGCGACAAGCGACAATCTATAACCAGCATCTTACTGGAATACTTCCTTCCTCCGAGCACGTATGCATATTAATATGTTTTTTTTGTTGCTAAATGGGCCTGCTTTGACCTTGATAGAACATTTTTAAATTTCGACACAACTTAACGTTTGAAAATGATAGCTGGTGACTTTTACTCGGCTTTTCTTTCATTGATCCTTTTAAATGACGGATAAATAAGAAGTAGAATGATACGTTTATAAAAATTAAGCTTACAAAGAAAATAAATATAAACGTTTTATAGTTTTTGTGATATATTTGTAATTCACTGAAGTTTTGGGGTGTGTGAACTTATTAGTGAACTGGCTGACGTCATCACGTCAACGCCGGCTGTCGCTGAAAACCAGCGCTGGGGCTCTGTCTCGTATAGGGTCTTAGCATTATGTTGAGCGATGGCCGTTTTGCGTAGATGTGATGCATGTTTTCTCCCAAATTGTTAGTTTGTTTTTTTTTTGATGCAATTTGATTTTGATGCGGCAAATAAACGTATTTTCTTTTTTTCAACGCTCATTAGTTTTGAAAATAAAATAACGTCTCTCAAAACATCTAAACCTCCTTTCATTGGTTTTAAATCGTCGTTTCATTTAATGCAGCAGAGCACTCCTATATAAACGAAACTACAACGATATTACTATTTTGTTAGAGAAACAACGACACTTGCCGGCGAGCCTACGATTACTGTTCCAAATTGCTTTTGCTAAATTTAATTTCGCCACAACCATTTTGAGAACGAGTTTAGCCTCTAGTTCAGAACGTTTTGTATTATTAGATATTATGAAGGTAGATGAATATTGAATGAGAAGTTATTTGTTGAAATGCATGGTTGCACAATATTTGGAATATCAGATAATGTTGGCAGGTTTTGAAATTTAATGGCAAATGGAAATGAAAAACATTTCTGTTCGTTTCTTGCGTAATTAAAATAGAATATTAGTTTCATATCAGGTACGAGTGCGAGTCATTAGTTAATGTGATAACTAAAATGGAAAAAACTGAAAACTAATCAATGTTGCCCTCACTCCGGTAGCTATTTGCAATACCTTTTTTATGCTGTGAAAAATAATATCTATTAACGTGAAAATATGGTATAGGGAAAACAATATGTGAAAAAGAATATTGCTTCTTTCACTGTCTCCACGTTTATGTGCATAGTGCCTATTTGGATTAGATTAGATTATTCACCAGATAACTAAAACAAGTAATATAATTTGTATAAAATTATATCCCAGATAACTGAACCGAAAGTTGTGAAGAGGTGGCAAATCGGCGATAAATGACATTAAAACTGTCGATATTTCATACCTGACACTCATAGGTTCCGTTGTCCCTCTTCTGCACGAACTTGATCTGCAGCGTCCAGTCTTCTGAACCTTCTCCATGTAACACCTGCAACAAAAATACAACATTATCTATAATATCTATCCAATTGATTATAGCTGTAAAGGTTGGGTTTTCTAGGAAAGCGGTACCGCATTTGTTATAACGACCGTCATAAAATTAGCCTAGGGTAATTTAAGAACAGTCACATTGTAAAAACGGCTTAAAAACCATGTTAGTAATACTTACAAACTAACCTAACAACAACTAATAACTACGTGGGTTAACACATATTGGTACGTGCCTCTGCATCCACTGCCTTATGAAGGGACTGTACACCATGTCAAACAATGTTTTTAGGTTTTCATTATTGACGCCACCCTTTTTCTCATTACGGCCTGAAAATCGTCAACACGCGAACATCTGCGAAGCGCTGAAGAACCGCGGAAAGCCCTTGAACATCCTAAATCCATTATTAAGCTGAACGCGTAAGACATTGTAGGCTCTCTGCGTATACTTCACCCATAAGCTATAGAAGGTTTGGCAGTAGGCCTTAAAAATAAACACATTCACATTAAGGTGTCAAAAAACGCTTTGTATTTGGACAGTCGTTGTGTGGCCGTTTACCGCTTTTTGCCGCTTCATCATAATGAGCCTATGATATTCCCATTGCTGGAATATAGGCCTCGTCTCAGTGAGAGGGAGTCGGCCGTAATCCACCACGCGGGCCCAGCGCGGGTTGGTAGATGTGACATGTCTCCGAATATTTGGTTCTAGGACGGCGATGTTTGCCTTTACCGTTTTGAGAGTAGTGGTGATGAAATAATTTACACAAAGTAAGCGCCTGTCTGGGTTCGAACCTACGGCCTTCAACTCGTAAGTTACCACTGGGCCACCTTTGCTCATGCAGCTCATGTCAAAAGATTGGGTAGTAGCGCCTTTATATCTAACAAAACATACTGAGATCAGCGACCCTAAACCGTCGTTTTTTGCCAATAACCCGCCTGTCTGTCACTTCACCTAACAATAGGATACAAAAATAAAATACGCCAAATCATTCTGAGAAATGATAATGGTGAAGCTTTTCTGAGAGTCATCTTTGATATTTAATAATAACCGTAAGAGCTGAGATGTGACGAGTTATTTTCGGAGTATCTACATAGAATCGAACAAGTTATTGGATAACTTGCCTTCTAGAAGCCTGTTTTATTTAATCTTATTTTACGAGATTTGATTTGTTTTTTGTCATTTCGGTGAACCTTTCAATCAAAGGTAACATGAGTTTAGACATTGTGTTTTTCAATTTTCCGCTATTCAGAAAAGGGACACGATATTAAGTATATACTTAATGACATGGACATTTCTGACGAAAACATGAACGCAAACTTCTGACGAATGTTGACGAAACGCGACGTTTTAAGTGTCAAATTTAATGTTGTATTTTATCTCTTTGATTTTGTCTGTCTCCTGTCTGCTTTGCAACGACAGCTCCACTTTATTATTTTAATCTTTCTTTTACTAAATGATAAATGATTTTATTTTGTAAGTAGGTTTGTACAAACACTTTTACACGTCAATCATATTTTTTATAAAACTAGATGAGGTCGGCGTTTCCTATCTGACTACTCTGAGAAGAAAGGCCGAAACAAACTCAGAGGTCACAGTCTTTTTTAAAGTCCAGACATCATAATCTTGGTCAGGTTATATGAAGACCATGTAGATCGATGTCTGAGATGGTCTTTTGAGGAAAGAACCACACAGATTGAGAGGACCTGTCCAGTCAGTGCACGCATTTGTCAGAAATCGTGTAGCTCAACTCAAAACTTAAGGAGCTCAACGATTCGACGAACAATACCAAAGAAAGGACATTTGGGTAGGCCACATAAATAACTCAAACTGCCAGACCTAGACAAAAACTAACACAACAGAGAGAATAATAAAAATTAAAAAAAGTGACCCACATTGTCTTCACATGCACAATAATTAAAATAATATAATACTTTACAAAGTAAGCAAATGTCATTGTTTAAATAAAATTCATTAATGTCAATTTGTACATAGAAACAAAAAAAAAATTAAAACATTCAAAATGTAAAAAAAAAAAAAAATTGGAAACAGCTCAATCCCAAGCCTTTTTGTCCTCAATATAATCTTTAACGGTATAAAAAGCTTTCTGGCACAACTACTTTATCTAGTCTATCTATAAATCAAATCAAACCAAGACATTTAAATTAGAATAAAAATTTCAAATTAGGCTGAGAATAAGCACTTTTCGAATGTCAAAATGACATAAGACAGTCCCCCAAAACGCCCGCTCTCATTGGCATATATATTACTCGCTCTTCACCACTTCCTAATGCTTTCGCTGGAAAGAAGACGTGACGCAACAAACTCCCCTAAATTAAGTTTTCATCAAGTTATGAGCCCAGACGCCCGATGAGTTAAGCCGTAGAGAAAGTATTAAGTTCCCATCAATTTCTACAGTCTACCTTAAGGCGATGGAAAATAATAATAGGTTTCTAAAGAAAAATATAAAATATTCACAAGGACTGTTCTTAATAACGCTCGTTTTACTACAAAAGCTTACAAAGCAAAACTCAAGAATGCTGAGACATTCCTGAGCTCAATTTCGAGATAGTTTCGCAGTGCACAGTGAAATAGGAAGAACAAGACTCGAATTCTCTGTCTGAATCTGAGAAAACACAGTTCTTAGATCCGTGGTTTTACTATTGTAATGGCTTCACTTACGCTTGATGCCATACTGCATGACTCATCTGTAACTTTCTAGATAGGCTATTCGCCAAGCTGTGTGGCTCCAGGCTTAGGCACCTGTCCCACCTTCGACGAGAAAACAACGAGCTATCGACTATTTTCTCGCCAGCATTGTGAACAGTCAGCGATCAACTATAAATATAATATGTATCTCTTTAGCTGACACAGGAACTTCTATTAGCGAGCAAATTCGTTGGAAGAAGAGATCGCAGAAAGCGATAAGGACGTCCATCGTCTATAGGTTTTGTGGTGTTAAATATATTGTTTGTTATATATATTCTGGTATACAAGAACGTTTTTAGAAATAAATAAATATTTGATAGCTACTTGCTTCTTCGTTGGCGGTAAGACATTTGCATTAGGTAGGGTTTCCAGTCTGTGATTGAATCGCCTGACGTAACAGAAATCAGAAACGACGCGTCAATAAAAATGAGGCCGAGGCTGGCCGAAAATAGCCGTAAATAGTCGAAAAATACCGAAACAAGCATTCGACCATAATGCGTAATAGGATATTTTTTTGTTGTATAAACTGAGTTTTTATGCCAGCGTCGCCGTCGATATGAAAAGTGTGTCAGCGGTTTTTTGAACGCAATTTTTCCAAGTTGTGTTTATGATTTTTACGTCGAAGTAGATGGCAATAATAAAATAGGGAGTGAGAGGGTTGTATCTGTTTTATATTCTGCAGAAGTTGTGTTGCAGATGTCGGATTAGGTTGCCTGTCGCATCTGGATTTTAAATCGATATTCTTGAGTTTTCATTCAAACTCAGTCTTTTTACAAAACGAAATCTGATTTTAATTCTAGCCTAAAACTTAGAGCCAGTATTTGTATTTCGAACTCTATTTCGATTTAGGCAAAAAATTACAACTTAGCACCGAACTAAGCTGTCATTTTTGTACAAAGAACTGCATTTCTATAACAGTTAAGTTTTTAATTCAATAAATGACTCGGTGGTTTAAATCGATCTAAAGAAAAACCTTGTTTTTAATAAGAGGACAGCGTTTATTTCAATTAAACCATTTACAGGCACTTTTGAACGGTCAAGGAGTTAGTCGTAAATATGAAGATAGTAATATAAAACTTTACAACTCAAGCAAGATATACCTATACTTGTACATATTATTATTTTAAGACAGCTTTTTAAATTATGTAAATTATGTCTAAGTAAAAAATAAATGAAAAAAAAGCAAGATGATTAAAACACTAGCATGTAATTTACTGTTAATACTTGCCTACATCTTACTGAAGTATGTGTGTTCAATTGTACAGACACACAAGCACACAACACACACATACAACACATCAAGCTACTACAATCTGTATTTTTTTTAAATAGATTTTCTACTTTATCGCTAAAGCATAAGGTTCAAGGTTGATTGGGAAAATTTGACAGTTTCGGGTCGCTTGATGTGCTGGCGTCTGTACAAAAAAAAAGCTTTTGGGAGGAAGTTTTTCACGTTTCCGAGAAAAGAATTTTTCCGCAAACGATGTTAATCAAGTGATTTACATTGCCTGTCTGTATCTGTAACATTTTCGCCGAAATATTTAACTAACTCAATCAAGTATTCACGGAGTAACGTTTATGTTGTTGGAATTCTGTTATTGTGACTGAACAGAATTTAATAAATCAATTTTATTACTTACTAGCTGTGCGCGCGACTTCGTTTTAATTTTTTTGCACGGAACCCTACTAAAATCTTTTTCTAAAATAAAAGTGGCATAAATTACTTTTTATTACATCAGCTGTCTGCCAGTGAAAGCTGTCAAAATCAGTCTAGCCGTTTCAAAGATTAGCCGTAACAAACAGACAGACAAAAATTAAAAAAAAAAATATTTTGGTTTATGTACCGTGTATTCTTACTAAATGCGTAATATGGATGTCCATATTACGCATTTAGTAAGAAGCAGTTATTTTTATATTACAAACAGACACTCCAATTTTATTTATTTGTATAGATTTATACATAATTCACCAGAACCATTAAGTTCGCATTCTTCTTCCTTATGTTGTGCTGTGTTTTACACAAAAGCCGAGATTAATAAACGTCACTTAGCATGTGTTTTTTAGCATGTGCTTCTGGCGACTTTGCATGCCCTGTAGGTATAGCAATTAATAAATGAAACAAGCACAGTAGTTGCAGGGTACCTCAAACCTACACCACCTGCCTAACTGTAGCCACTTGCAGGAATAGCCCCTCCTGAAGTTCGAGAGAAATTGTTTCTGTTACAAAAAAACTGAAGCAGGAGAAAGACAAACGGCATTTACTTTACAACGTTACGAAGCCGAGGGCCAGACTGAAGAGCTGTAACAGCTTCCTCAAGTCGACCATCCCACGACATGACGGTAGCTCTAGTGCGGCACGATTAAAACTGTGGCATCTTAAATATCCCCCTCCAGGTTAAGCTGTTAAGCCTGCAGAAAGGCTTGAAGCCATTGAAGCCGGCTGCCATGGCATACCTGGAAATCTCTTAACGGACTAAGAAGGACGGATCAGGTGGGCCGCTGCCGGCGCAACTTGGTCAGGTGGGGGTACTCCGATGAGCCGCAGTGCGACTGTGGAACCACATCACAAACTGTGCCACCCACCTCTTGTCGTGCCCTCTGTGCACTAACACCATGGAAAACCTTCGAGAGGCCAACGATAACGCTGTCAAAGTGCAAGCATTATGGTGTTCCCCGGGTTATGCTACGTGACGTCACATAAAATGCAAAACCATGCGAAAACGGAGCCTGCAGAAATTCCGTCGCATAATTTTCGTCTACGCTTAGACTTAACTCCAAAAAATCTACCTATCTACTTAAAAAATTCTCCTAACTTCCAACTCCAAGAGTTCTGCTTACCTCACAAAACAAAAAACAAGTTACTTCTAACATAAACTTACATTACAAGTTAAGTAGTCACGCGAAATCGTGCCGAGTGCTTATTTTCCCACGCCAGCACTCGGCTGAACTAAACTAAAACATGTTTAAGTTCACACTGTTATTATTTACGAATTATTATTCACGACACACTTTTACTATTACGAAATGTCGCTTTTTCGTTATTTTGATTTCCTTATTTTGATTAAGTTTGAGATAGATATTGTAGTTATGCTATGTGGTATTTTACTCAGACTTTTGCGGGCTTATGATAACAGGCATACTTAAAGAAATCATCATCATCAGCAGACCCCAACATAGGTAGTTGAGAAAAGGCTATGCCTAGCCTTTTTCTAATTATGTTCCAGTCTAACCAGAGGCAGATGAACACCAGTATTTTACATGGAGCGACTGCCTATCTGACCTCTAAAACCCAGATACTGGGTAATACTATACTTGGTAAGGCTGGTTGTCAGATTTTCGGGTTTCTGACGACCCGTAACGACTGATAAAGATCCACGATTGACAGCCGGGACCAAAGGCTTAACGTGCTTTCCGAGACACAGAGGGGTCTTGATATGTAAAAAAAACATCGACGCGCGGGTTCGCGAAACATGGAAGGAGTCCAGAAGTGGGACAGCGAAGGATAGTAAAAACAAATTGCAGTGGGCGGATTGTGGCGGGAGCGGTTGGAAATGGCTTCGCGTTAAAAGACTTATATTAGTCTACCTCTACATAAATTGTTCGTATTTGGCGTTCCATTAATTAAATAACTTTTTCAAGGCAAGTAAAAATATTAATGAGTTTTCAGGTCTCGTCGGACGTCTGGCGTTTATTTGATTAACACTTATAAAGTCGCCCTCTTAGTTCCTTTTTTTTACGCACTGTTACTGCGGGCATTGAATTGGGAGGGGAAGCCTTAAGATCGTTTACGACGTACGGCATTTCATAGAAATTTTCAAGCCCTTGTTTTTCGAAACGAATGAACCGATTTTAATGAAACTTCATACGCATAAGCAGGATACGAAGGTCTAAATTTTTTGACAATTTTCGAAAAATAGTGTTACAGCCAAATTAGACCGATTTTAAAGTTTCCATAGAAACAGAGATTTTTAGTTATCTTTTTTTAAATAACATATTTCGAA
The DNA here is from genome assembly GCA_963669345.1 of Gortyna flavago. Classification (NCBI taxonomy): domain Eukaryota; kingdom Metazoa; phylum Arthropoda; class Insecta; order Lepidoptera; family Noctuidae; genus Gortyna; species Gortyna flavago. Next base: position 3,819,419 of record OY770143.1, on the reverse strand, counting down.
AATGTTCTGTACTAACTTTTTAGATCTTTGTATCCTGCTTATGCATATGAAGTTTCGTTAAAATCGGTAGGTACATATATTTCGAAAAACAAGGGCTTGAATGTTTTTATGAAATGCCGTGCATCGAAAACGCCTACCTACTTACCTAATTTCATTCTACTTCGCCTTATAAATTTTTCATAGATTACAGCATAATGCTGCGATATTTAAAAAATAAATACCGTAGCGCGAGTATTCTGATAGGGCCTGTTGTGATGCCACGGAAACATTACGAACATTGTTTATATTAGCTATAAGTTTCCCAAATAGAATAAAATAAAATGCGTGCACTGACTGGACATAGGCTGATTGCCTATAATGCTCCCACTGCTTTGACACAGGCCTCCTCTTTCTGTGAGTCAGAGTGAGCCATAATCCACCATAAGACCGAGACCGAGACTTGACAAAGATTATATCTGGACTCTAAGAGACTGTGACCTATCAGTTTATTTCGGCCTTTCTTCTCAGAGTGGTCGGATAGAAAACACAAATTATGACATACGTGTTAAAGTGTTTGTAGAAACCAACTTTTATAACTAGAATATTTTTTTTTTTAATTTTTACAGATTTTCCATAAAGCAACATTCAGGCCTGAATGCCTGTTACGCTGACGTCGGTCGCGTACGGTCAGTACCAACATACGCGCCCTGACGTTAGCGTCGCAGTATGGTGCTACTCGTATATTGAACACAATGTATATTCACACGCGCGACCGACGACGTATGCGCGTATACGCGACCGATGTCATCGTAACAGTAATTCAGGCCTCCGACTTCAATTTATTTCCTCAGATAAAAGATATCTGACTTTGGTAAAATCAGCCCTTACAGAAATAAATCATTTATTATTTGAGTTACGTTTATTATAACATCGACAACAACGTCAACGATTAGGAGTCCAGTAGTTTCTTCTTCTTCTCCAAATCGGTCCCTCATTACTGAGGATCGTGGTCACTGGACCCTTTTAAGCGGACAATCTGCCTCCATCTACTCCGGTCCAAAGTTGCCATCACCACCTGCTGAAAATTGCTTGAGGACGTAGCTTCTTTTACTTGGTCGGACCATCGTGTTGGCGACCGGTAGTTTAGTCAAAACTAAACAAAAACCGAATAAAACCTTTAAAAAATCCCCAAAATAATACGCACTGCGCATTTCAACACACGACCCACAACGTCCTACATTCCAAATTACGTCAAAAAATGCATTTTTATTTGTCATAGCGATAAGAATCGCTTGTACGGCTTGACACGGATTTGGCCTCCGCCAAGCACATTCTCATTTATGCCATGTCCCCCGGAATTGCATCTGCGTTTATTACGTTGTTAGGCAAGCGATATAGCAGTATGGTATGTAGCTAGGTATAGCTATGTGTGGCGTCAGCTTTGTGTGTGGACGGATTATTCTAGGTCAGGTTGTCTTTGTGTGTAATGGGATGTTGGTTTTGTTCTGGAAATGAAACTTGATTTGTAAACTAAGCTATGACAGTTTTTAGAAAGAAGTTTTATAATGCGGCTTGCGGTAGGAGTAAAGTGGTAAAACCTTCACGTAGCGAAAAAAACGTTTTCGACTTTCTCTTTGCCCAGGTGTAATTTAAATGGTGTAGGACGGTCCACTCATCATATGAGAACAACTTTTACTATAAGACCAACCCTGAACACCCGAAAAAAATACATTTTGACGAGTTATGCGGAGGTATTTACACCTTGTATACGAGTGTGTGTACAAGTCTCGCGAACGAACTCAAACTCAAACTCAAACTCAAAGCATTTATTTCAATTAAACCATTTACAGGCACTTTTGAATTGTCAAGAAGTCGGTCAGTCAGAAAATATGAAGCTAGTTGCCCATTCCAAAGCGTAGGTACCTATGGAGAAGAACGGGCAAGAAACTCCATGGACACTCTTTTAAATTATATTTTTACAAAAATATTAGTTACATCATTAATGTTGAATTTATAATTATATGTGAGAACGATGTAATAAAATAAAAAAGACGTACGTGTTAAGAGCGTCCAGAGTACAGCAAATAGTAGGTACTTAACAAAACAACAATCAAAAAAAAAAAAATTTTAAATAAGCCGAGGCAGCCAATTGATGACCAGTCCCAACTGACGGCGCCCGTTCACGAACATGACGCATAGATCAGCACCATTCAGCTCAACCATTTTGAAGGGAGCTAAATGATCCAACACACACGCCACCGTCAGCGAGACATTTTAGTGAGCATGACATACTATCAGCCGTCAGGGCACATTCAAGTCAATGAAAGACATATTATTACCCGGTAAATGGTAGCTCACATAGAACTCACATCTGTGCTATGAAATTATACAATACAAAGGAAATTGAGTTTATACAATGCAAAGATAGTCCCACAATCTTCAGCAGCTCCAACAGTATGTTCAAGTGTTAATCAATTAGTTGTGGTTGTGGAGCAGGACCAGCATTGATCCAGGCATCTTTATCAACGATGTAATCCTCTAACTTATAATATGCCTGCCTGCATAGTGTGCGTTTTATACAAGACTTGAATTTTGTCTCATTCAGTTGAAGAATGTGGGGAGGTATTTTATTATAACATTTTAAACAGTACCCCATAAAAGATGAGTCTACTTTAGCCAATCTGAAACCTGGTTGAACTAATAGGTCCCTATTTCTAGTACTATAATTATGTCTGTCACCTCTTTTACTAAAAAGATGTAAATTTTTCCTTACATACATTATGTTTTCGTAGATATATTGACAAGGCACCGTCATGATGTTAATATCCTTAAACAGTTCCCTTAAAGAATCGCGCCTGCGGAGATTATATATGGCTCTGATGGCTCTTTTCTGCAGAATAAAAATAGAATCGATGTCTGCAGCCCGTCCCCAAAGTAAAATACCGTATGACATGATACTATGAAAGTAACTAAAATAGACTAATCTCGCGGTATCTACATCAGTAAATTGACGGATTTTTCTGACAGCATAAGCTGCTGAACTTAGCCGTCTTGCAAGAGATGTTAAATGAGGACCCCATTGTAGCCTTGAGTCGAGCGTGATCCCAAGGAAAACAGTTTTATCGACGAATTCTAGTTTCTCTTGATTCAATATTATCTCACAATCACTACCCTTGACATTTGGTAAAGAAAATCTTATGCACTTAGTTTTTTTTCCATTTAATACTAAATTATTAGCAGTGAACCAATTGTGGACCAGCAGTAGGGCATTATTTACGTCGTCAAAATTTGTAGCACGTCTATTTATCTTAAAAATCAAGGAAGTGTCATCAGCAAATAACACCATTTGTGGTTGATTTTTTAATAAATGGAGTAGATCATTAATATACACCAAAAAGAGGAAAGGACCCACTATCGAGCCTTGTGGCACACCCATTTTTACTGAACGAAGTTCCTTACGCGATACTTCGTTTCTGATGGGGGATTCCCCAACCGCACACTTTTTTTTTATTGAAATCAATTCTTTAGCTGTATAAATTACATTAAATCGAGCCTGTATTCCCTGAAGGGTCAGGCAGAGGTGTACAACTTGTGGCTGGTGTATTTATTTTAGTTTGTTACAGAAAAAGAAAGCAGTTAGAAGTAATAGTTATAAACGTGTGTATTTGGTAATGTTTCCCGCAATTTTTTGACTTTACAAAAATCAGTAGGTACCTACCTATTCAGAAAATTGTTTTTCTTCAGGAAAATAGAAGAGCAATAACGATAAATTGTAAATTAAACAAAAAAAAAAAAGACTGCACTTACAAAATAAATTTAACTTTAAGTATCTACTTTAAAACAGCTTTAATCAAAATAAGCTTCACAAGTTGCAAATATCAAATGGGATTAAACTCTCCTGCACCAAAATACCCGCCGTTCCATTCACGTATCGAAACCTCCGCTAAGCGTTATTCTAAAATAATTACACATGCTCCTGGCTACGAAATTTCAAGGATGGCCGAATTATCCGTAATTCCTACACATTTCGCTCAAATTCGACCACTCTGGTCCGGGGATCACATATTCGTTAGCATTTTGAGGGCGTCAATTTTGCGGCGAACCAATTTAGGAACAATTTAGAGTGCATTGACAATGCAGCTTGGGGTTCTAAGCACAGTACTATGCTGTAATTAGAATTAATATGGAAGTTAGCTTTTAATTTGATGGGGTATCTAGTTAAAAAATGCGCGCACAGTAGTTTCCCATAAGATTAATAAAATAACACACAAAAATCTAATGACATAATGTTGACATGCTAATAAAATAAATGTTTTGTTGAGTTACAAACGTCAAGATACGAAGACGTACGAAAGTCTTCGATATCGGAAAGCGTATTATGGAACTTAAAAGGAGTTGGGCAGGACACCTGGCAAGGCGCAGTGATGACAGGTGGAGTAAGGCTGTGACATGAGTGGTGTCCAAGGACTGAAAGATGAGATGTCGGTCGTCCGGCGGCGAGATGGGCAGAAGAAACTGTTGCCATCGCGGGCAAAACCTGAATGAGGCTGCCGAAGGAGCGTGGTGATTGGCACAAAAAAAGAGAGGCTTATGCCCATTGCGAAACTTGATTTAATCACCAGAAGGCTTCATAAGAAAGAGGGGCCCGTGGCTAAATAATAACAGCGGCACGAGTCGATCGATCAGGTAAAGCTACGCTTGCCGATGTTGGTCCGTGGATGGGTGAACATCTTTACAAACCGTGACCCCTCCGTGCCTAGGAAAGCACGTTAAGCCGTAGGTCCCGGCTGCCATTCGTGGATCTTTGACAGTTGTTACTGGTAGTCAGAAGCCCGAAAGTCTGACAACCACAAGGGGTGTCGTATTACCCAGTAACTGGGTTGTGGAGGTCAGATAGGCAGTCGCTCCACGTAAAATACTGGTATTGAGCTGCATCCGGTTACACTGGAAGCCGACCCCAACATAGTTGGGAAAAGGCTAAGCAGATGGAGGCTTCAAAAGAAATTCATAGACACTATTATAATCACAATCAAAAAGATTTTGAAGGACATTAAGTAATCCACTGCTTCATACGTTTGAAAAATCATCTGCTCAACAACGTATCTAAATACCGCATGGGTGTAGTTGAACTGTCGAAATAAGGCATTGCCATTGTTCTCGTAGATATGTACGAGATCCTAAAATGGAATGCATGGTAAATAGACAAATTATTGCAAGTAGGCATGACATAACACGCCTGTTGATCGAGAGAACACACGTTTCTCAATCAAACAAAAGACAGTCAATACAAAACATAGAAACTCTCCCATTATTCTCAGTTTTCTCGAACCTTGCTGCCATACAAAGACTTTCAAGGACCTTGAAACAGTGCATACGAAGCCCCGACGCCTGCAAACTTCGCCGTATAACTTCCATACCAACTTGCGAGTTGTTCTCGTGTGTTTGTGGTTGATAAGAAGTTGATACAGTGCCTCTGTTTCTGCCCGGATGGGCGCAAAAACAGTTGGGAATTCAATGTAGGCTAGGTGGGTGTGGGCTGTGATTGTTATATAAGTAAGTGAGTGAGTTATTTTCAGAATATTTCCGGTGTTTTGTGGTGAAGCGATAGTAGATTGTTGCATCGAGCGCAAAGTGAGTTATTAATGCATGAGTGTCATGTTGGTGAGCGAGCGCGAGGGCACTAAATTAACACGAGTGTATATTAATTACTGACTTTAGCAAGGTGCGTAATCTACTTTTCTTTTAACTACCGATCTACCTAAAGTGATAAAATATACCTACTCAAAATAAAAGCTCAAGTTAATGAAAAATATTTATCCCGCGACTTTTGCGGCAAAAGGTTATTAAACAATTTCATTTGCAGCTGTTTTTATACTTTCTGGAGTTGAATTCATATCGCAATCGCTGTCTATTTCCATTTTTTTAAACTTTTCTTGCTAAATATGAAGTAAGTATCAAAGTTTTACAATGGTAAAATGCGCGACGTTTGTTTTTTTTTCACCATTTTGGTTTAATTCAGCAGATTTATATTTTCAGCCAGTATCTTTTTGACATAATGCAAACATTGTATATTAAACTGAATGGGAGACATTAAAACCTCTGTGGTAAATTTATATCTAATAAAAAAATAAAAAACAGTGCATTAATGAAAAACTGTGCAACAATGAGATTTCTTATAACATTTCTGCACTGTTTCAGTTCTAAGCAAAAAATACGTCCTTTGTGATCGGTTTTGTAGTGATTTAGGATAACATTACTACGTAGTTGGAAGAATATATCTTAGTAATGTATTTGTTTGGTACAATACAATAATTGGTTGGTCGTATTTTCCATCCCTAGTTTATTTTTAAAGAGACTTATGCGAAGGTGTAAAAATTATGCTATGCATAGATGGTGAATTTCTTACAAAACCATCTGGTAATAAAATCAAGGCTTCACAAAATGCTAGTTACTGTCCTAGTTTATGAAAACCTGTACACATTTAAATCACCTTTGGTGTGCAAAAATTATACTACAACCCCCTTACTTATAAACGTTCTATAGCGTCTGTATACACAACGCTTTGTCTTCTTCTATCGAAAGTCAAATTACTGACGACTGAAAGAGAGAATTCGGTGTGTAACTATTCATCTGATATAATATGTTTATTAGTAAGGGGTAAGCAACTACAGGCCGACCGCTTAACTGAGACGTTGCCTGAGGTAGCTGCGCGGTGGGGGAGGGGTGATAGTTGTCACAAGTTGAAGAATCACTGAGCTCTCGCATCACGTCACCACACCCCTCTCACCACGCTGCTACCTCAGGCAACGTCTCAGTGAAGCGGTCGACCTATAGATGTCTATGAATTTCATATGAAGCCTTCTGGTGATTAAATCAAGTTTCGCAAATGTTACTTACTGCCCCCAGCGTTTGAAAAGTGTAATTTGTACTTTTGTTATGGAATTCTTTCTTATAGTAGGTATAAAAGGGAAGAGACCCTTGAGATACAGTCCTAATACATAGAAACTTGGAAATGTTATAAAAATGTGTCCAACATACCTGAAACCTTTCGTCATTCGTGTATGTGAACTTCCCGGAGCTCAGGATATGCCAGTCTCTCTTTCTGATCCACGACACTTGCTGAAAGACAAAATGAACACACTATTAATATAACATTTATCATACTTGTGCTTCTCGAAGGCAGAACTGTATGTATACAGTTACATTACAACCGCATTTCATAAGTTTAGTTAAGTCGTTTACTATCGATACTTTACTAATAATAAACGTGGAGAGTTTGTTTGTTTGCACGTGCTAATCTCTGAAACTATCAGTTGGATTTTAAAAGTTCTTTTTGCATTTGATAGCCCAATTCTGGAGGAAGGCTATAAACTAACTGGCTTTAAGATCACGCTATGACCCTTAGGAGCCGAGCTAAGAGATAAAATCAGAAAGATCGCTAAGCGAAAACGATGTGACACCAGGGCAGGTGATGCGATGCGATGCGACGGAGTGGGGCGGGGAAAGAAGAAAATCGCGGGCTGATAAAAGAAATTCCTAATAGGAATTTGGCCGCCCTGGTGATCGAATCGAGGAATGGGGTCTTCGATTCGCTCAGCAGACACGCTAGCATAACCAATACACCAGCGGCAGTATAATAATATAATACAGCGTGACAGGCACATAGACGTGCAATGCAACCATGAAGTCAGTACATGATTCTGAAACCCCAGAACTAAAATTTATCGTTGGTTTAAAAAAAAACAGCAGTCTTTTTTTGATAATCTACGAATCATATTATCTACGCTAGGTCCAGAAACATTTATTTATTATTCACTAAACCCACAGCTCTTTGACATTTTATCTTTAAATTTATAAACTAGTCTTACACCCACTTACGTATTTACAATTAGCTATACAATACATGCAGCAGAACCAAACATACAGAATGAAGTGAACTGCTAGCACCATCTAAGCATTGCTAAGTGTACAGTGTAAGTGAGTGTGTAGGAGTGTGCATGAGGAGTTGCGAATAGGTGTGTGAATATTGTTATAGTGGTATGTGGTGATTGTCTGTATACCTTATAGATGTGCTGAATTCATGGTTAAAGATTGCGTGTCGATGTCCCTGCCTCCGAATAGAATCTTAATCGACCTAACCTTTTCCCAATTACATCCTAACTAATATTATAAATGCGAAAGTAAGTTTGTTTGTTTGTTACCTTTTCACGCACCCACTGAACCGATCATCCAGAAATTTTGCATATACGTTGTCGGGTGTATAGAAACGGACTTGTGCATAGGGTATCTACCTTTCATCTCGAAAAAAAGTGTTGTCCCCGAGGAAAACAACAATAACGTTATTATGGTAATAGATGGCGCCACGTGTCTTTCGAGTCATGATTGAATTATTATATTAGAAACTTTACTTGTTTTTTTTTATTTAAGCCACAGACAAGACATTAAGACAAGACAAGACAAGACATTAAGACATTTTGTGAGTCTAGAGTATCGATAGACTGGATTTTCATCCTCCTAACTAATATTATAAATACGAAAGTAAGTTTGTTTGTTTGTTGGTTGGATTTGGATATTTGGCACATGGGTAGACCACGACCTGAAGAAGGACATAGGCTACTTATCATCCTGGATCGCAGACGAAGTCGCGGGCAACAGCTAGTAATAACATATGGTGGGGATGGCTACCAGTCTAACCGAATGCAGCTGAACACCACTATTTAGTATTTCAACTTTATTATAGAATAGTACTTAATACACGTTTTATAAATATAGATACGTCTGAGACACGTGTTTTATATAAAATAGGTGCGGCACAATTACAGCCATGTGTAAAATTAAACCCCAGAGAACGAGTTGTGGCGTCAACGTTCCAATTGTCGGGTCGTGTCAATGTCGTGCACAATTACAGGTGACACACCGCAAAATACGCATTGAAGATTAACATGTAGACTAATTTGTTGGCAATAAACGACCGCCCATTTGATTACCAAATTCAGCTTAATTTTGTTAGTGTGGAATAAAATTAATACGGGTATTACGATATTGCTGTACACTGGACGCTTTTAGTAGGTGAATGATACCACTTCATATAAAATAAATAAATAAGGTCCTCCAGACTGTCCCAATCTCACCCGCCGAGCCCCATCAGGGCGAGGCTGTCAATTGGAATCGGGAGCTAGAAGCTTGGCCTTGGGGGTGGCTCCTAGTCAGCTCTAGCTTCGTAACTAATCCCTTGTCCACAGCTCGCGTCTAGTACGGTTGGGTGTGTCAACCCCTTCGTACTAGAAGCCGGTCTAGGGTGTCTCTACACCCATCGCACAGACTGGTTAGGGCCCCGTTCGCACAATAAGATCGGCGACGGGTCACAAGCTTAGGGCTCACTTCAGGTACTCACCTCCCTGTCTCACACCCGACAGGGAGGGTAGGATCTCACACCCCCGGGCCCATCCACCCGGGGTGCTAGGTTGTTAGGGATTCACGCCCCCTATGGTTCTTCCCTCTCCCCGCCCCCATCCCGATCATGGCAGACGCGGTCATATTGGCGTTCGTTAAAGAGGTCCTCTTCAAGGACCCCTCTTTCGTTAACCAGTATGCCCAACGTCTTATAAATTTTAGACGCCCTCCCGGTTCGGTCATTGACTTTAGCGACGCGCTAGTCAGCCCCCTCTTTCCGCCAAACTCAGGCGAAATCCCCGAGGCCGCCGCCGCCTCCCCTCCCGCACCCTCCGTGCAAGCCCCCTCGCCTGCACCTTCTGTGCCAGCCGCCGCCCCCAAACCAGCACCTTCCGTGCCAGCCCCCAAACCCGCACCCTCCGTGCCAGCCCCCAAACCCGCACCCCCCGCGTCAGCCCCAAAACCCGCACCCTCCGTGCCAGCCCCAAAACCCGCACCATCCGTGCCAGCCCCTAAACCCGCACCCTCTGTGCCCGCCCCAAAACCCGCACCCTCTGTGCCAGCCCCATCACCCGCTCCCTCCGTGTCCGCCCCGAAACCCGCACCGTCCGTGCCAGTCCCCGATCCCGCACCTTCCGTGCCAGCCGCTACCGCAGCAGATACTCCAGAGAGTATGGACACGTCCGTACCCCAATCTCAATCCGACTCAGAGGAAGCCCTCTCTGACTCTTCGTCCTCCTCGGAAGACGACTATATAGTCGTCGGAAAGGGTGGCAAGAGAAAGAAGAACGCCTCCTCTCACGCCAACAAGGCCAAAAAGTCGGTCGCGGTAATCCCTTCTAACCCCCGCCCCCCCACCCCAACCCCCGCCGCACCGCAGGCCAATCCCGCGTCTAGCCTCTCGGCTACCCCTCCCGCTTCGAACGCAAAGAAGCCACGACCCCCGCCCCCCATCTATGTCCAGGATAAGTCCAAATGGACAGAAATCTCCAAAGCGTGTGTTGATCAAAAGATCAACTACACGAACGCCCGCTCAACCCAACAGGGTATTAAGGTAACGGTCGCCTCGTCCTCGGACTACAGGGACCTTACCCGTCTCCTCCAGACAAGGGCTTACTCCTTCCATACGTACTCCCTTCCGGAGGAAGTCCCCACCCGCGTAATCATCAGGCGCGTCCCCAAAGAAATCCCCACCGAGGAGATCAAAGAAGACCTTGCTTCACAAGGCATCCCCGTCTCAGCAGTCCATCGCTTGCACAAAGCATGGAAGGGCCTAGTCTACGACATGGTCCTGGTCATCTGCGACCCTACTGAAGGACATCACCCCATCTTCAAGGTGAAGTCAGTCTGCTCCCTCTCGGGTATCTCTATCGAGAAACCCAGGAAGTCCAACCTCATCGGACAATGCCACAGGTGTCAACTGTATGGCCATTCCCAATCCCACTGCTACGCGACACCTAGATGCGTCAAGTGTCTAGGTGCCCACGGCACGTCAGACTGTCCCCGCCCTAAAGACCGCTCTCAGTGCACAGAGCCACCGAGCTGCGTTCTTTGCGGCCAATCCGGGCACCCGGCTAACTACCGTGGCTGCCCCAAGGCTCCCAAGTCTTCTTCTCCCAAACTGACGAAGCGCGCGAGCGACCGTCAGCAAAGGGAAAGCCCCTCTGTGAGGATCCCGATCCCTTCCTCCCAGATGCCCGATAGGCTCAGTCCCCAAAGGCCCTCCCCATGGGCGAACCTCAACCACCTCAAAGCTCCCGCAGCTTCGGTGCCCCCCCCACCCCCGACTATCCCAGCGCTGATGGCAACTGTCATCCCCGCGCCATCAGTAGGCCCCTCGGTCCCAGTAGCCCCACCGGTAGCCCTTCCCGCCGCCGCGCCCAGGGCTCCCGCTGGTCCCAGTAGGTCCCCCCCGACCCCCGCCTCCCGCCCCCAGCCTAGCAGCATGGAGGTAATAATCGGTGCTTACGCAGCTTTTATTGCCCCCGCAAATGCCATGGCAGCGGAAATCCAAGCCTGTAACGGCAATCCTCGGCGCATCGCCGAGATTTTCAATGCGTATCCTCAGATTACGCAAGTCATGCAAACCCTCAACTTCTAAAAGCTCCAATGGCTTTACAAAGAATGAGCGTTACCAAACCCCGATCCCTTAGACTAGGGTTTTTCAATGCAAACGGCATTAAAAAACAACGCGAAGAGATCGCCGCGTTCCTCCGCGATCACCAGCTCGATGTCCTCTTAGTCCAGGAAACCTTCCTGAAGCCCCATCTGCGGAACCCGAGCATTGCCAACTACAAGATAGTTCGCAATGACAGGTCTCGCTGCCACAAGGGCGGTACCCTCATCTACTATAGGAAGTCCCTCCATTGCATCCCGATAGACCCGCCTGCCCTCCTCTCTCAGCTAGAGATCTCTATCTGTCGGCTCGGCATGACCGGTCACCCCTCAATCACCATCATCTCCGCTTACATCCCGCCCACCAATGGTGCGGAGGATCCCATCTCTCTCTCTACCGATTTCACTACCCTCTTCGGTATGAGTGACTCCGTCATCATGGCGGGGGATCTCAATGCCAAACATCCCGCTTGGAATAGCAGCACGACCTCTACCAGAGGTAGGATCGTGTTCAAACTAGGCGACTCCCTCAATTTCGATATCATCGCTCCGATGTATCCCACTCATTTCCCGGGCGACCCCGCCCAACGTCCTGACGTTCTCGATGTAGCGCTTCTCAAGAATGTAAACCTCCGTTTGCAGTCTATCGAGACGGTACAAGAGCTCGACTCTGACCATCGCCCGGTCATCTTGCACCTGGCCCCCTATTCGGGCCTCCCGCACGACCCCAACCTCCCGCACGACCCCAACCAGCCCCCCCAGACCAAAATAGTCACCGACTGGAGGAAAGTAAGCGAAAGACTGAAATCCACCACGTCTCCCCACTTAGACTCCATCCCCGAGCAAATTATCTCAGTCGCAGACACGACTGGGGCGATCGACTCGTTCACAGAGCACGTTCAATCCGTACTGACGGATTGCTCACGGGAAGTTCCAGTGATGGAAGACCATCGCTGGAAACTGCCCGATGACGTACGTGAACTGGTGACCGAGAAGAACGCTGCCATTCGTGCCTATGACTCTTTTCCCTGCGACGCGAACAAATCCCACATGCGCCATTTACAGCGTGCTGTAAAGAAACGCATAGGGGAATGGCGCTCCGAGGGATGGGATAAGATGATCGGCGAACTCGAGCCCACCCACCACGCCTTCTGGCAGCTCCAGAGGAAGCTCCGCTCCTCTGAAGAGGCCACAGTTCCTCCCCTCACACGCCCCGACAAAACGGTCGCTTTCGAAAATCTCGAAAAGGCCGAATGCCTAGCCGACAGCCTAGAGGCTCAATGCACTCCCAGCTCTCAACCAGTAGACAGAGCGCACCTCGACGAGGTGAACGCTGAAGTCGAACGGAGAGCCTCCCTCCCGCCAGTCGAAGACCCTGATGATCCTCTGCCTCCCGTCACTCCCGACGAAGTGCAAGACATCATAAAAGGGCTCGCAACCCGCAAAGCCCCCGGTTCGGACGGTATCACCAATAGGGTGTACAAACTCCTCCCCGCCCCCCTCATACTGCTCATGACCGCCATCTTCAATGGCGCCCTGAGCAACAACATCTTCCCCCAAATGTGGAAAGAAGCCACAGTCATAGGCATCCCAAAGCCAGGCAAGCCCAAGTCTGAGCCCTCCAGCTACCGCCCCATCAGTCTGCTCAATGTTTTCGGTAAAGTCTACGAGAGGCTTATTTATAAGCGCCTCAAAGACTATGCCGAAGCAAAGAGCCTCATCCCCCCCGAACAGTTCGGTTTTCGCACGAAGCATTCGTGCATCCACCAGCTCCACCGCATAGTCGAGCACATTAGCGCTGCTTTTCAGCGAGGTGCTTCGACAGGCGTCCTGTTCTTCGATATAGCGAAGGCGTTCGACAAGGTCTGGCACAATGGCTTATTATATAAGCTGTACCTGCTAGGTGTGCCAGACCGTCTCGTGCTCATCTTACGAGATTTTCTGTCGGACCGCACTTTCCGCTACCGTATCGAGGGCGCTCTCTCTCCCCCTCACCCCATCCGCGCCGGAGTCCCCCAGGGTTCCGTTCTGTCTCCCCTCATTTTCACCCTGTTCACTAGTGACATCCCGAACAGTAAAAAGGCACAGTTGGCGCTCTTCGCCGACGACACTGCCATATACTGTTCGGGTGTCAACCAGTCATCCATAGCTCGAAACCTCCAAACCTCCGCAAGCGCCTTGAGCGATTGGTTCCGGAAATGGAGAATCGAGGTCAACCCCGATAAGAGTCAGGCGGTCATCTTCTCGAAACCGCGCAAACTACCCCCCCCCCTCCCGCGCCCGATCTCTATGTATGGCAAGCCGATCCCCTGGGGAAAGCGAGCCAAATACTTAGGTGTCATCCTAGACCACAACCTCACCTTCAACGAGCACATAAAGACGGCGCGTTCGCGCGCCTCTTTCGCTCTCGGTAGGCTCCACTCCATGATAACTGCCCGCAGCAAATTGTCACTCAAGTGCAAATTGCGCCTCTACACCGCGGTCATCCGTCCCATCATGACCTATGCTTGCGTAGTCTTCGCACACGCCAAGCCGCGATTTCTGCATAAAATGCAAACCCTCCAGAACCGTTTCCTCCGAAAGGTCACGGGAGCCCCCTTCTATGTCCGAAATGTGAATCTGCATCTAGATCTCAGACTCCCCACCATCCAGCAGTTCATGAAACGCCTCTCCAAGCGCTTCTTTGACTCTGCCATAAAGCACCCCAACCCCCTGATTGCGGCGGCCTCCCGATACACTCCCTCCCGCATAAGTAGGATTCGCCGACCAAGGCATACCCTCACTATCCCCGACGACGCCACTACCCTCCTCCAGGAGAGCAGTAAGGCCACGAGTACTCTCAGTCGACAACACAAACACAAGCTCAGACATCCGTCCTTCCGTCCTCGCCGCCGAGGCCCGTCGCGACGTCCCGCACCATCACCGTGCCCGCCCCGACCCTTGCTCGAGCCAGCCCGCGCAGCTGAGCCTGTAGTTTTAAATTCGCCCCTAAACACTAATAATAATACCGATCCAGCCTGTCCCTTGCTGTCCTCTTCCAGCGACGCCCTGAGCCGAGGTCCGAACCCCGCAGGGGGTTACCCTTAGCGCTGTCGCTTAGTTTTTAAGTTATCGTATGCCCTGGCTGGAGGCCTTAATTCGAGGCATCCACAGGAAAGCCCGGTTAAGCAGTAGCCATCCTCATAAAGGATGAACTGCGAGATGCCATTTTCAAAAAAAAAAAAAAAAAAACCTCCAGACTGTTGAGACGGAGACTAGCCTTTGGCGCGGTAGATACGGGGATTTTTTATAGTCAGATAACTTTTAACTGAAGAATAAATCGGACAGTTTCACATTATTTTCTATACATAACCGCAATATTTATTCCTTAGTTAAAAAGTTATCTGGATATTGAAAAATCAGCCCTTAGTTATGTGATAGGGGACGAGAAAGTAATTTTAGATAGTCATGTTGGTTAATCACACAAGTTATCATTGCCTCTGGTAATCATACCAAGTCATGCTCATCAATGTGCCAACGCAAAGTATCTATCTCGTCTAAAAACGTAATCTTTCGTCACCTTCAATTTAAAAGTTATATTATACATTATCCATACTAATATTATAAATTCTAAAGTAACTCTGTCCGTCTGTCTGTATGTTACCTTTTCACGCCTAAACCACTGAACGGATTTCGATAAAATTTGACAGAGAGATAGATTGCATCCCGGGGAAGGATATGGGACAGTTTTTATTGACATACCTCGCGGGCGAAACCGCGGGCGGAAGCTAGTTATATATAAATTAAAGTCGCATTTCGTGTCTCTGTGTGACCCGTCGTTTTTCTAATCCTCGCAAAGGATTTTGATGTGGTTTTCATTATCATTTAGAAACTCGTGGCTAAATGATAACAGCAGCACGAGTCGATCGAAAGTTACGCTACGCTTGCCACGATCGGTTCGGATGGGTATCCATAACATATATACGAGACCCATCTGTGCTTCGGAAAGCAACTTAAACCGTTGGTCCCGGCCGTCATACGTAGACCTTTGACAGGCGTTACGGAAAGTCAGAAGACCTAAACTCTAACAACCAGTCTTAACAAAGGGGTACCGTGTTACCCAGTAACTGGGTCGTAGAGGTTAGATATGCAGCCGCTCTATAAATACTGGTATTCAGCTGCATCCAGTAAGACTGGAAGACGACCCGACTATTTCACTATAATTTAGTGAATTTATTCCGGAAGGTTTATTTGTATAAAACATTACTAAACTTTCATAATTATGTCAGAGAAATCTCGTTGTCAAGTCCTAAAAACGGTGCGAAGGGGGGTCGCTAGTCGATTATACCTTTCATCCTAGGTCAAAGTTACTGTTATAAGCTCAGACTTTAGGCATCAAAGTCAAAGTGACTTAGTAAGTCATAATCAGATTTATGACTATTGCCTAGACAAAGTTTATCACTTTAGCGGCTTAAGTTATCCATAGTGTTTGTAATTCTTTGGTCTGTTAAGTTAGGGATTCGGAGGATTCATTATTTTATATTATTCTTCACTAAGAACGGCTTTATTTTATTAGCTAAGGTTAGACAGCATATATTTTTTTCCACGATTTGTGAAAATGTTTCTTTTTTATCCTTGTTTTAGTTTGAATAAAAAAACCTATGTTATTTACAAATAATTATACATTTGGTTTTATTTGGCTATTTACACCTCATGTTTCCGAGAAGTCTTTATTCAGGGTATCGAATTGGTTACTTACTGGTCAAGACCGATTTTTCCACAAGTCCAGCCACGAGATGAATTAGTAGTTAGTGCGACATGTTCACGCAATATCACGATGCACCAATCAATCATAACATCACGTCTCTAATCTCCGAAGGGTTATGCAGAGGTGGAGAAATAAAGAAAAGAAAGAAAAAAAGTTTATTTGAAAACAAGGTGGCACCAGTTATGTTGAACTCCTATGTAAAATGGGGCGAGTCTATTGCGATCAAAAGGACACAAACCCAGATTCTGGGCTGTCACAGAGAAATTCCTGATGAAAAAACCCAATAACACTTTGCACTGGGAATCGAACCTAGGACTGAGGTCCTAGCTTAGCAAGAGAGCTTGTGGTTGCGGTTGCACTGTGTAAAAAAGTAATCTAAAAGTAAAACTTACCCCTCTTTCACTTAAGTGCCCCACTAGACAGTGTAGGTACGCAGTGCCTCCTAGCTGGGCAGTGATGTTGCTGACTGTGTTGTTGGCAGTGACGTCAGCGACCGGCTGCACGCCTGCGCGCCAGCCGCGAGCTCTTGAAGTGCCGTGATGTCCTGGTACCAGAAAAAATGGGTTTTAAGAGAAAGATCATAATTAGGACGAGCAGTGGTGCTGTAGGCCGATAGGGGTGGGGGATATTCTTTATTAACATAACTGAGTTACAAAAATATTTCAAACCCTGACCTTGTATTAGTGAGGTTATAATCCAGCAAGTTTTATACAAACATGCTAGAAAACATTGGTTACAACGATTCTATAGTCTATTGTGATTTAAATCATATCTGGCAATTCAAGGCACGTATGCAAGTACTTATAGAGCCGATTGTAGTTACTAGTTTCCAATAGCTTCGCCAAATCAGATTTAAACCAGCAAGGTAGATTATGAAATCGTATTCCGTCTAAAGTTGACATTGAATTGGATAAGTAGCATCTTCTGTTTACTGCGATCACCAATCCATTTTCTCAAGCATGTTGATTAGTGATTAAAGAATAAGTGCCAAGCTGTTGAAAATAATATAATTTTGTATTCAATACGATAAACTGTGGGCCTAAATAGCACATAACTGGTGCCCTAAGACAGTGAGGCGGGGTCGCGGCAGAACACGGTATGAAATGGCGGGACGAGCTGGATGGGTTCCGACAAAATTGGAAGGAGGACACGCGGGCTCGCGAATGCTGGAAGAAGTAAAGAGAGGAGTTTGCCCGCGAGTGGGACAGAGTACGCTCGTTTCACTAAAATCCCCTAGACCAAGTCCCCTAGGGGACTACACAGCACTCAATGTTCTAAAAAATAAAAACACTCCGGGAGTGCCGACAGAAGTGAAAACAAAACAGAATACTTTTCCATCACTCATTGACATATCGGATATGACACTAAAACCGAGTACATCCCGAGGACAGCCGAACACATCCGAATGTAGCACGTTGTCGGTAACAGTGTCGCGAGTTCAATGGTTTTTTCCCATCTCAAAAAAATGCCCAGCGCGCCTAAACAAGTTTTCATTTCAAAAATAATTCAACACTGAATTTAGACTCTTAACAAGAAAAATATGACAGCTCCAATGAATAAAACTACCTATATACCAATTGATCAGGTGTCAAATTCTCAGCATTATAACCACATTAATATTAAAAATATGCTAATTAGATTTCATTTCATCACAAATCGGGGCCATTTATTAACTTATTAGTCATTCCGTAATTAATTCAATGGGCATTATTGTAATAAACCTGAGCTCGACGCTGATTATTGGCAAATATCTACTTATCTCGTGGACGCAGACCAGCTTACTGCTGACAGAGTTATGAGCAAATACGTCACGTTTTTGTAATTAGTGTTATCATTGGTACTGTGGCATTTAGACAACTCTTTGTATTTTATTTGCAATCGCAGTTAAGGCTCCCCGCAGACAGGTGCGACGCGAACCCGGTAGAACGATTTCTAAGGAAACTTACTATAGTAATTGTTCTACCGGAGTCACCTCGAGCTCTAATTTCCATACATTTTTGACAAGTTTTTGACATTGATTGTCGCTGAGATGACATTGCGACTAGATTTTGAACGTTTTTAATTACAGGAACTGGTCTTCAGATAAGGATGTTGTATGGTGGTTGGTAGCTGACGTTCCCAAGATTCATTGAACGTACTTCGTAACGATAGGTACTCGCTGCTCAAAACAGTGAGTAGGTAAAGACATTCAATCCAACCCACTGCTGGACATAGGCTTCTCCCAAGTTGTTTCACCCGGTTCCCCACCTTCCACATACGGTCTGTATTAAATGTTTTCTTCAGAACGTGTAATATGAAAAAAATATATAAAAAGTGCTATAAAAGGGTGATCCCGAATATTTTTTTTCTGCTGTATTAGAAGAAAGAAAATACCTTTATTTGCGGTAAACATGAAAAAAAATATCAAGTCGGGGAACATACGCGTCACATCTACGCAAAACGGCCATCGCTCAGCATAATTCTAAGACCCTATGCGAGACAGAGCCCCAGCGCTGGTTTTCACAGGACTGGTCAATGTGGCCACGCTTGGCGGAGATGGAGCTATGACATGGACAGCAGACTCACGTATATCTCCTGTCGATGATGTGAAGAGTGGCAGCATGCATAATATGGCCGCCGCAAGCTGTATGCCCATGCCGCCAGTCTCTCGCCATCTCATCTGAAACAAATAAAATTAAGAATTAGCGAAGAAATATGAAGATATGTATGTATGGGCCCGCGTGGTAGATTACAGCCCACTTCTTCTCGAAGAGAGGAGACCTGTGACCCAACAATGGGAACATTATAGGCTGATTATGCTCTGCTATGCTATGTATGTATGAGATAGGAGATCACTCTAGTACCACGATTGTACAGCATAGGTTAGTTTTATTAAGTGGCACTTTCAGTCCTCTAAACTGACACAATGCTTATACAATCACTGATAAGGTGAAAGGTTTAATAAATCTTTAGTGTGCAGAAGGCAGTTCTGAATTAATTAAAATTGGTGATTCTGGCGCTGTGCCCCACCGCACACCGTGAGCGCTGCGGTACCGCACACCGGCTGCGGTAGATGCATGGAGCTCGAGCGACGGGATTTTTTTTCAAGTGTACATTGGCAGAGGAGAGGCCAGCCACCAAGAAGCTTGGGACTTAGGGGCCAACAGGCTCCGAACCGAGTCCCAGCTGCCAGTGGTTGTGTGCAGCTCATGAGATGGACTCAGTCTATGAACGAGAATGTCAAGTAAAAAAAGCAGTGGTGTTATAGTATCGAAAAAAACATCATGTTCTTCTTCGTGCCGCTGGCACAACAGTTATTGAAATCTTGTTAGCCCAAAACTTTGCAACTTCCAAGGCGTTATCGGTGCAGCGTAGAGGTCAATTTGGTTGCATGTGCACAAAGGGCAGGATAGGAGGTGAAGCCTACTTTGTGACAGTTCCATATCCGCATCCCTGCTGCCGTAGAGGTAGCCCCACTTTTCGATGGCACGAATACCACGTTGACGCGGCGTTTTTGCCACGTCTATGCTGCGTATACGTCCAACACACACGTAGGCGTGTGTTCCTAGGAACACGATAGCATAGACTAGCCAAACATGACAACAGCACGGATCATAAATGTTATCAGCGTCGGGGAACATCTAGTTTGAGACAATATCTCTGTTTACTCTCGGGTTATAGTTCAGCGGGCTTCGTGCTAGCCAATCAATACCTTTGATGCTTTAGACGGAGAGACAGTGATTGCGTTATGACGTCATCAGGAGCTTTAAAGAGAATTACGTGATTTTATATACAAACTTTCAAGAGAACATTTTCGAAAAATTGTGTTACAGCCAAATTAGACCGATTTTAAAGTTTCCATAGAAACAGAGATTTCCAGTTATCTTTTTTTAAATAAGACATTTCGAAAATGTTATCTGCAAACTTTTTAGACCTTTGTATCCTGCTTATGCGTATGAAGTTTCATTAAAATCGGTTCATTAATTTCGAAAAACAACGGCTTGAAAGTTTGTAAGAAATGTCGTACGGCGTAAACGCTCTTAATATAAGGCCTTAGTAACACTAAAGAAGTCGGTTATTATGCATATATATCATATATATAAGCTGGCTGGCAGAACTGGCATTTTGTTGTATTTTATCCTGTAAAGCTATTTTCCAAATAAAATAAAACAAAAGTGCAGTTGCCAACATACCTAATTAAAATAAAAAAATTAGACATTTTCATTTGAATATTTTTGAGATTGAAAAGTTGAGTATCGGTTTAAAAAAAGTTATGCTCGTCACTTCATGAAACCCTATCAATAACCTAACATTGTAACATTTATGCTATTCCAACGCTAAAGTTTCATTTAATCTCACCAATCGGCACTAATTATACCTACAATTCGCTTACAAGTAATCGTTCCTTCTAATCTCTCCCTTAAATGTAGATAAATCAAATCCCTTCAAAACAATTCACCAACAAAGCCGAGCTCTCAGTCTACAAACAGAGGAAAGCAACACTATCCCCAAGGCGATATCTTTAACTAACTCCAAAATCAGTTTCCGCCCGATTTCGCGTTGCCAAGGACGGAGAGATATGGCACAGTGTGCGTTGGTATAAACAGTAGGACAAATACACAATGCACGAGGATAACGTATGTATACAGTACGAAAACTACCTAAATGCAATAAATTATACCACATACATGTAATCGCCTTCCCTACTTCCCCACATTTTGACGAGTTACGCGAACATAAATTTAGGGAACAGCAGATTTTGTTTCGCGACCGATTTCGTTTATTTTTTGTATCGTCAGAACAGGTTAAACAAGTATGTGGTATTAGTAGATTGTTTGCCAAGAGAGCAAACAACTATTTTGAAGGCGAGTGTGTTTGACACATTTGGTGCAGAATTAGCCCATAATGTTCCCACTGCTTGGGGACAGCCCTCCTCTCTTCAGAAGGAAGTGTACTGTAATCGCTCTTAGCGATAAGACCGCCCATTGTGTAACCCTTTGTAAAGTTTCTATATTTATGTCTGTAATTTATATGGTGTACATAATAAACAGTATTCTATTTTATTATATCTACCTCGCGGGCCCAGTGCGGGTTGGCAGATGTCACAGGTGTTCGCATTTTTGGTTCTAGAACATACCGTCACCGTCTCATAAAGATGTTTACCTTCAAAATTTTGAGTGATGGGTACCTAATTATAATGGTAACAGAAGTAAAACTTATTTCCAAAAAAATAACTCATAAATGAAATGCTGAAATACAATAGATCGAATAATTTATGTTTACTTAGATGATGCTAGCTTCTGCTCGCGACTACGTCCGTGTGGAAGTTAATTATACCATAAAAAATTATCATATGGCACTTGACAATATACATAGTGCGATTTTTTTTAAAGAGTAAACTAGCATCTTCTGGGCTTGCTCCTTTCATCATAGACCTCATCCATCGCTTTTCACCTGGTGAGATTGAGATCAAGAGCTAGCCCAATTCGCAATAAAAAAATCGGACGAGTAGTTTCGGAGGTTACCTCCTAAATCCACACTTACTCGTACTTTACTGATGTAAAAGTAGCAAAATAAGTGGTTTTGATTCTCTAAATTATGAAGTCGATTATTTTGGTGCACGGTAAAACTCTAATGTATTTATGTATTTACACGTAAATGTATAAAATATGTGTTAGCATCATCATCTGCCTCGCCTTTTCCCAACTATGTTGGGGTCAGCTTCCTGTCTAACCGGATGCAGCTGAGTACCAGTATTTTACATGGAACGACTGCCTATCAGACCTCCAAAACCCAGTTACTGGGTTATACGATACCTCTAAGTAAGACTGGTTGTCAAACTTTCGGTTTCAGAAGGTTTACATAATAAAGAAATAAATAAAAATGAATCGACTTTTGTTGGTGACTGTTACAACTCAATATTCTTTCCGCTGATTATATTCTATCGAGAATAATCCTGTTATCCTCAAGCCAAATTACATTCGGATTGATTCGTGGTTTGCTCGTAAAATTGCAATTCTCTAAGGTCATCACTGAATAAGAATTGTCAGAAGTTTCAACCAATATGATTATGAAACGAGCGACAAAAAACTTATCTTTTTTTCGAAACAACTTTGACGGACTACAGACATTTTACAGTTATTTGACCTCTGAAAGCAGCGACCCAACAGCTACCTTAAGTACATCCGAGTCAGCGCAGATATAAATGGAAGGTACATTATTGAAGTGTCGTAAGATTTTAAAATCTTTTTCTATCTAATGTATAAAATTGTCGTGTCACAGTTTTCGTTACCATACTCCTCCGAAACGGCTTGACCGATTTGTATGAGATTTTATACGCATATTCAGTAGGTCTGAGAATTGGCTACTGTCTATTTTTCATACCCCTAAATCGAAACTTATGCAGGTGAAACCGCGGGGCGCAGCTAGTATTTTATATATTACTAGCTGCGCCTGACGGTTTTACCCGCATAAGTTTCGATCCTGAGGGAATATCGGGATAATTAGTTTTCTACATACTAATCCAGGTGATGTTCTACCCATGTGCAAAATTTCATCCAAATCCGTACCGTTTTAGCGTGTAAGCGTAACAAACAAACATACAACAATACAACATACAAAAAATTAAATCTTTTCTCTTTATAATAAATATTAGTTTACATTTAGTTTAATTTGCCCTAAACAATGCTAGTATCTAAATCCCTTAGATGCAGGGACTGTGACTACATAACTAACGTTCCTGTGTATGCAAACAGAGTACCTACCTATGACACAGATACACCAAAGTGCCTCTGACACTCAAGGCATAGACAAGTAATGAATTTACGTCTGGAGTGGATTTAAAATTATTTTTTTATTTGCTAATAATTTTATTATTTATTTATTTGTGTAACTGCCCGTGACATCACAGCGGGCCCTATCAGAATACCAGGGCCCGACATTTATTTTTTAAATGTCGCAGCGTCATGCTGAGATAGGAGCCTTTTGGCCTCGTATAGGACTTTCTGTTTCATTTTTCTTTTTGTAACTTTTTTTTTATATATTTTTTTTTGTTACTGTGATTAGTTTGGTTTGTGATCCTCCTGTACGAGTCGCAATAAATACTTTTTCTTTCTATGCGATATTGAACAGGCTTGAATAATGTTGGATTGGTTAGCATTTGATATTTTAGCACAGGTTCAGTTGCGCTGAAATACCAAAACTGGCATTTGCGATTTATTTGCCAAAAATGTAAACAAAAGTGTTTATGGAAAAATAACTTTAATTCCTATACAATAAAGTTCAGTTTACACTACAACTTCAAAAATTTTTACTGCTACTTAAGTGTGGCAATTCTTCGGGCTATGGCTACCTTAGTTCTTCCGTAGGGAACCTCCCTCTATTGCCCTTTGTGAGCGTCCACGTTTCAGTTCTATAGGTCATCACTGGCAATACGCACTGGTCAAAGACTTTCGTCTTGAGACACTGCGTTATGTGCTACGAGTATATTATTAAAGAATATCAGTTTCATCACTTGAAAAAAACCGGCCAAGTACGTGTCGGACCACGCACAATGAAGGGTTCCGTAGTTGGAATGAATTTATCCCAAGAACAAACTTAACATTGTAGTTGAAAAACATGTTCTCCCATACATTCCAACTGAAAATGTAAGTTTGTACGCACAATATTGAGAGATTTACCATGTTGTTTCAAGATCATATACTTCTTATTAATTTTCCTGTAATCTATAGGTATAGAACTATTCTCTGCATTTTTTTCAAAATTTTAGGCTCAGTAGTTTCGGAGATAAGGGGGTATGGTAAATTTCCGTCTATTGTCTTAAATAACTTTAATACAATTTACTTTAAAATTATGAAAAAAATATATTTGAGATCCTCACGGTAAGCCCTTTCATTTGATATGTCACCCGGTACAGATTGTGAAACTTTTTTTTTTAATTGTCTATTTACCTCTCAAAAATTACTCCCATTTTCAAAACTCATTTATTTACGTTACACGTCTGTGTTTGGGTCACAGAGATTCATATGTGCACCAAATTTCAACTTAATCGGTCTATAAGATTCGGAGCAAATTGGCTGTGACAGACGGACAGACAGACAGACAGACACACGAGTGATCCTATAAGGGTTCCGTTTTTCCTTTTGAGGTACGGAACACTAAAAATAACGCGGGTTATGTTTCAAGAATAAGGGCTGTATTTCTCCTGACTAAATAACTAAATAACTCACGACAGTGACACACGTCTCTGCTTTATTGGCAGTTATAATGTACGGAACTTCTTTACCTTTTTATTTCGTCTCAAGACGAACTCTTGACAACGACAGTAGATAGGATTTGTCAAGTTATCCGATTGCCGAGCGTTTGATTGATTAAGTGCCGAAGTATTTTGAGGGATTTCGTTCCTTTTGTTATTTACGATTCTTTTTTTCTATATTTCATTGATTTTTGGGACATGACTGTGACAAATTGGGTTTGTGTGGATTCACTAGTTATGACATTGTTTTTTCGTAATTCACGAGCATTCCTGTTGCGCTGACGTCGGTCGCGTACGGTCAGAACCAACATACGAGCTGCTGACATCAGCGTCGCAG
Source organism: Gortyna flavago (assembly GCA_963669345.1). Classification (NCBI taxonomy): domain Eukaryota; kingdom Metazoa; phylum Arthropoda; class Insecta; order Lepidoptera; family Noctuidae; genus Gortyna; species Gortyna flavago. The sequence goes on along the minus strand of OY770143.1, from coordinate 3,794,615 downwards.
TATGGTGCTGTATGGAACACAATTTATATTATTAACACGCGCGACCGACGTACGCGACCGACGTGGCGACGGCAGCGTAACAGGAATTTAGGCCTTAATATCTTATAGTTAGGGACGCAAGATTCAAATCGATTTTCTCATATAGTATTGATAGATATTATGTTTTATTGTGTTACAAACATTATTCTCGAAATCATAAATTTTTATTATGAAATAAATGTTTTCTCAACGTTACAATTATTATTTCACGAGAAAACGCTTTTGAATGTTGCGTAACTTTAAGGTTTTTATGCTCGTGACTGCACACATAGCGTACAGTGTTTTTATTTCACAAAGCGACGCGCGCTTTACTTGTGGTTACCGAGTGTACAAATATGCTTTGAATTTGTGTGTAAGCGCAGGAGCTCTGTGCTCTCGGTATCGTCCGAGACAATGGCGAAGTAGGAAGTGTGTGTGTGGTGGTGTGTGTGTGTGTTATGTGCTGACGCTTCTCGTCTTCACGCACACATTGTGCGTGCACCGCCCAGCGTGTTTGTACACTTGGTTACGACAAGTAAAGTACGCGTCGCTTTTTTATATAAAATACTATACATATTTTACTCAAAATTATGTTTACGTATATCATCATCTGCCTAGCCCTTTCCCAACTATGATGGGGTCGGCTTCCAGTCTAATCGGATGCAGCTGTATACCAATATTTTACATGGAGCGACTGCCTATCTGACCTTCACAACCCAGTTACTGGGTAATACGATACCCCTTGGTAAGACTGGTTGTCAGACTTTCGGGCTTCGGACTACCCGTAACGACTGTGAAGATTTTCTAAGATCCACGAATGACAGACGGTTCCAACGGCTTAACGTGCTTTCCGAGGCACGGAGGGGTCTCGGTATGTAAAGATGGTCACCCATCCAAAGACCAACCGCGGCAAGCGTAGCTTAACCAGATCGATCGACCTGCGCGGCTGTTATTATTTAGCCACGGGCCCCTCTTGGCTCTTGTTTACATTTGTTTACTTGTTTACATGGGCCCTATGTTTACAGTATACATAAGTACCTATATATAAGTGGTGGAAATAAATCCAGATCAAGTAATTCCAAACAAGAGTACAGCAAGATATTTGATCAAGTAAGTAAATAAGAAAACTAAACAACTACCAAGGTTTTCCTGATATAACTATGTGTGTAATTACCTAATAAATCAGCTGTGAATTATTGTTCTAGTTATCTGTTGCCGAATACACTTTTAGAAACTAAGATTGGTAGTACAAGACCCCTTTATATATAAGCGTTCCTTAAAGTTAAGTAATGATTGGGGACGGTTTAACCATACATTTATGACGAAAAGAATCTGAAGGCAAAATTAGTCGCAGTCTCATCTCGGCGACAAACAAATGTCAAAAACTTGTCAAAATGTTGGGAAATTAGAGGTATTTTTGACAGATTGAGACTGAGATCAATCAGACTGTGAAAAAAAAATTACGAGAATTGCCCCTCTGTTAACTTTAAGCTACGTTTAAAATAAACCCGATATTGTTTTACTATTATTGTACACCTTATACGACGAGAATCTCAGTTTTAATAATACTCGTTTTATATTTTTAAATAGAGTGGAAATGTAGGGAGGGGATGCCCTAGATAACATACAGGGTTATTCTAATTTATCTAGCTTAGGTTATTTGATCTCCTCATGACTAAAATAGTTTTAAGGTAATGTAATACTAACAAAATATGGACATTTAAATAGTCTGAATTAAATGTTTTTTTTTTTAAACTGCAAACTCGATGGGTTTCGATATCTAAACATGATAAAACTTACTTGCTTGCTTAAGAGAAATCTGTGTTATAAATTGGAGCAATATAGGGCAATACAGAACACACAGTTTATCACACCTTATTTCCCAACTCTGAACTTGATTTTGTAATATAATTCTCTCTTTACACAAACATCAATACTACACGAGCAGAAGTTTTAAAATGGTGTTTTCTTCAAAAGTTTCATCTTGTGACAAGTTCAAGTCCTTCCGAGTCGAATGCGAACTGTGCGACGAATCTCAAGTTTGATGAGTTCCGACCGCCCGCCGTCAAAAGATGGAAGATATTTATGTTTTCTGTTTATTCTACGTGCTATTTTATATTATGGTAGTTTATTTTTATTTCTTTTACTATTTCTGTATAAATCACAGACTTACAGAGCGATCATAAACAAAAACATATTAGAAATTTGAAAATTTTGTAATAAGCTCGCCCTATTACATTGAAGAAAAACGAGCGTAATTTTTTGAGTTGTGAGTCGCGTAATTTCAACAACACACCTAACAACAACTCATTTTGCGTAGCCGTGTGAACGAAACAGGATTTTTGTATGAAACCGAATGTAGCAGAAATTACGCGACTGAATATACGGGACTCACAACTCAAAAAATTACGCTCATCTGGCTTCACCCTTAAACATAACCGGTTAAATGTGGGGGGTATTCCACTCAGAGCACTGATTTGAACCGCACTTGGACGAACGGCACCTGAGCACTTCCACTAACCGCACTCAAACAAAATTTTGTAACTTTGCGGTTCGGTGAAACAATTTAAGGTGTGTGTGTGTATGTGCACCTCTATCGAATCCTTCGGGAGATATCGGCGTGATGTTATGACGTGTGTGTCACAAGCTTGTTCGCTCGCTAGCACGCAGTGTTAGGTACTGCTTATTTCATGTTTCTGACAGAGACCTGCGAGAGAAGACATAAAAAAAAGTAACTACTCAAACCATTTTTATAATAAGTTTGAAATTTTTAAGTATATACAAGTTCTTTAAATACAGCCTCCGTAGAGTTTCTTGCCTATTTCAACGCTTCTAATGATATACGCGATACGCGTGATATAGGCTTATTAAGCTTTAGAGGATCTATTTAATATCTCCCATTATTTACTTTCATATTATCCAAGTTAATCCTTGTGCGTATATAATCCTTACATGTGTGCACATACCTATAAATTAGGTATGCCACTGTTTAGATTAACTACACCAGAATTCAGTAAACATGTTGAATGTACATACATATATTATGTACCGACATTCCTACAGGATAATAATTACCGTGTTGCTGTTCTGACTTTATCTCAGTGGTGTAATTTAGAGAATAAATACCGGGTAATATCTAGATACGTCGAGTCCTTAGAGGTTTTTAACCATGTAAAATTAGATCCACGAATACTTTGTTACAAAATATTGTGTGTGGTTATACGAAAAATGTCCAAAAATGTATCGTGCACTAAAGAGTTACTGTAATCAGATGTTTTAGTTAAAATGATGTATAGTATTTTTATCTCGCAAAGCGACACGCGCTTTGCTTGTGGTAACAACACGCTGTGAATGTATGCATGAGAGCATCGGCTCTTAGTACCGTCCGAGTCGATGGCGAAGTCAGAAGTGTGTGTGTTATGTGCTGACGCTACTCGTCTTCACGCACACATTCACAGCGTGTTGTACATTTGGTTTCCACAAGTAAAGCGCGCGGCTTCGTGAGATAAATATACTGTAACTTTTTTAGTAGGTACCTACTAGTGAAACTCTTTTTTCGTTTCAGAAAGTTCTACCGCCATACCTATTTTTGCCACTAAGCAGCAAGCTGGAACTGACATTCACTTGAACTCACTTTATTTAAATTATACCATGTACACGTACCTATAGTAGCTCCCGAAGGAGTGGATCTTAAAATGTACGGACCCCAGCACATCAAGTTACTACAATCTGTCAAACAACTTTATAAAGCATAAGGTTCAAAGTTGATTGGGAAAATTTTACAGTTTCGGGTAGCTCGATGTGCTGGCGTTTGTACATTGACAAGAAGAAGGCTATATCAAATGTAACACTGACCTCATGAAGATAGGTCTAAATCAGTTTTGATGTGTCTTCTACATCAAAACTGATTCAAGTCATCATCCGCTCTTACGGAGTTACATCGTAATACTGTAGAATTCGACAATCCACAATGAACCATTTGACAGATCCGTCCATACAAAAGGTAAAATATACCTTCTCGTTTCGTTATTTGTTAAACTTTTGTGCTGTAAGTGTAACTTTTAACTAGTTTTGTGGTTTGCATTGAGTCAGCCGAGTTGTGATGAAACTTTATAGTTTAAATGCTTTTTTTTATGTTCGCTTTTTATTTTGATTGAAACATTTTTCAACAGCAGTTGACGACATTATTTACAGGGTGACATTGACGTGCAACCTGTTTACACGAGGAGGTATCATACCGCCAACTTCCAAACTCCGGGCTCTAACTTTAGATACCATGCATGAATAAGCAAAATTCATTCCTCGCAGCCATAACAGTGATTTTCCTCACCAAAAAATAGAAGTCGTTTACCAATTCCCAGCAATAATTATTACTTAATGTTACTTAGTTTGAAATTCCACTTTTACCTAACTAATTAATAAAAATATCAAATTAAATCCTAACTTAACTAAAACTATACAGAAACTAAAATATAGCGTCGAAAAATTCATCCGCATCGCTGTCGACTGGTAATTTACCCAAGAGACTGGCGGCATTGCCACGTTGTATGGCAATGCTTAGTCTTTAGCCAAGGTACAAGCCAGCCCTTGGGTCACGGGAATTGTCAACCAGCCGTTTCGAAATTTCCTTAAAAAGACCATGAGCACTCGGACCGCATGGCCCGAGGGTTTCAACCCCATACGGCTCGAAAATATAATTTCTTAGTTTGATATACAGATGAGGTTCTCAATTCGTCGGAATCTTTTTTTTTTTTATGTATGTTCCCCGATTTCTCGTAGACGCCAGGACCGATTTGGAAATTTTTTCTTTTGTTTGAAAGCGTATACTTTCCAAGTGGTCCCATGATCATCAGGTCAGGATCTGATGATAGGATCCCAGGGAAATCGAGGGAAGCCCTCAAATTTTATTGGCAAATCTATAGCGATTTGGATATTTTTTTTTTAGAGAATCATCATTTGGTAAAGTGGTGCTGATGATGAAGACCACAGACGGCCATCGGAACTACTCAATGATAAATATTTTACGGATTGCGATTCGATTACTTTAATATGATTGCTAGGCAATTTATGCTCGTCACAATGCTTATGGTGAATGGTTGTTGAGGAGTTCTCCTGGTTCTTACCAGGAGAACTCCGGAATAATAATAGTCCTCCAGACTAACGGGCGCGGGAGATAATTTATAGTGCACAAGTGTGTGCGCAGATACAGCTGCACTCTCTCTTCTCTCACTCCACGTAACCCGATACGACAGACAGACTATAAAAGTATAATACTGTCAATCCCCTTGACAAAATCTTCAAGCCTTTTTAGAATAAAGTACCTTCAAACCAAACCCTTACAAGTAGGTACTCTCAAATTACAGTACCTACTACAAACCAAACAATTCAATTGGCGGTAATAAATAAACCTTATTATAAGGCAACCGCAATAAAAATAAATCTTCCATAATACCAGACGTATAAAATAGAAAATCATTGAAATAAATTTCGGGTTTTCAGCTCGGCCAGTGGTTGCTGTAAAGGTGGGTATACATTTGAGGATTTAGTTTAAGACGACACCGGTCTTACGTGTCACCCTATGACGAACCTAATATTGCACGCCACACTTGGCAGAATGTGATGATTACATTGGCTCTTTTTTATTCTTTTATTTTTTCTTCACTTTTTATCGTATTCTGACATTAAATGATTATGAAAATGATTGAGTACGGCGCTCTATGTTTTGTTACATATTTATTTGACATCCTGCAAAGCGTACTTTTTTTAAGTGTGTACCATTTCAACGAGCAACAGGATGAGCGCCGACACAAAATTATGACATGGAGTGGAATGAAAAATATAGGGTATGTTACAATTAGTAAGTGTTACAAATAAAATCCAAGAACAGTTCGCCAAACAAACTGTCGAGCACTTGCAAGAACGTTTCACGAATGCTTTCTAAATTGAGCTTTTCCTTGTATTGTATCATTCAAAAGAACGTTTACATTATATAGAAAAAAAAAAATGTTGTTGTGTTGTTGTTCACAGTAAGTATTATTATTTCATCACCATCTGCCTAGCCTTTTCCCAATAACGTTGGGGTCGGCTTCCAGTATTACCAGATGCATCTGAATACCAGTACTTATGGAGCGACTGCCTATCTGACTTCGACAACCCGTTTACTGGGTAATACGAAACCTCTTGATAAGACTGATTGTGAGACTTTCGAGGTCCTGACTGTCAAAGATCCACGAATGACAGCCGGGACCAACGGCTTAACGTGCTTTCCGAGGCATGGAGGGGTCTTGGTATATAAAGATAGTCACCCATCCACAAACCAACCGCGGCAAGTGTAGCTTAACCTGATCAATCGACTTGTGCTGCTGTTATTATTTAGCCACGGGCTCCTCTTATAAGTTAAGAACTATGCCCCACATTACGTTTGCACGGCTTGAGTGTGGAAACAGACCGTACATACAAAAAGATTTACATTTACATTTACATAAACATTTGCATTGTTTATAATCTCAGATAATTTACGTTTCATCACCACTTATTCAGTTAATTTTTTTATTGAAATATATTTTAAGTTGATTTTTGAGTGACCATTTGTAACAAAAAGTTCCTAAGTTTTTGGTTGTAATGGAATTTGAACTTTGCTGAGTATAACGTTCAGTGCTTCAGTGTGTTGTTCCATAACTTGAAAATTACCTCAAACTCTTAATTCAAATATAGACTACAATATCATTTTTATCTAACATAAAAAATACAACCTTTACACACACACAAACATTCTATAGGTACATAAACTCAAGTTCGTTTTAGGTTGGAACTGTAACAAATCACGCGAGAGCCGAATTGGTCGCAGTAACTAAGCCAGGGCACCCCGACCAAATGGGTTAGGTTAGTCACCCATCCTCTAACCGACCGCAGCAAGCGTAGCTTAAAACCTGTTCGATCAACCCACAGTGTGTACTCACCTTAGTATTTATTAACTGCGAACTGCCTATTATTGTGCGGTAATAGGGCCGCGGGAAATTCGCCTGGTTCGTCCAAATGCGGGTTTCAGGGCAATTGATTATTATTTTGTTGGATCTAGCACACGAATAGGTACCTATTTTAAGTTGTTTTCAGCAAGCTTTAGCATAGTTTGATTGCGTAATTTTTTCTACCAATTTTACCATTAGGTAGTCGCGATGTTGCCATATTCCAATTTTTTTATCTTGTGTAGATGTTTGTAATAAAGGGGTAACATAATTCAGGGTGTAAAGTTCACTCAACCTCCATAGAAAAGAAAGGATCCTCCGACCAGACGGGTGTTGTATCTGGTAAGCTGCTACCCGACGATTGATGTCGGGACGTTGGAAAAATGTTATTCGGTCGCACGGCAAACTTTGAAGCGCGATGAAGGATTTTGCGTGACGTCAGTGTGATTCGTAGTTTGCATGTGGCGATGTAGATGTCGCCACAGTTGGTTTACTAGTGATTTACCGATAATTTATACCTCTAGCTATCAGTGAATACTTCATAATCTCTTTATATCAACTGAAATATTGATCTAAGAAAAGCCTATCCAATACCAGCAGAAATAGTTAGATGTCAATAATAAGTCTTATAATTGACCAATAATAATATAAACCTATAGGTATCAGTTATCTTTTTACCATCTGGTTTTACCATCATCATCATTTCAGCCGAAAAACGTCCACTGCTGGACATAGGCCTCCCCCAAGCACTGCCACTTTGACTGGTTCTGTGTTTCTCGCATCCAGTGGATTCCTCCAACCTTCACCAGGTCATCGGTTCACCTTGTGGGAGGTATTCTAACAGAACACAGAACACACTACAGAATTTTTCGGCCCCATCGGCCACCAAGGTTTTACCAATTCAGTGTTAATTGATTTTTTATAATTATAAATACTGCCACAGCAGTTCCAACGCTATAGAAAGTGTCCCTAATTGCATAATAATTGAACTATTAAGGACTTTAACACGAACAGTGGCAGCGATTGTTTTTAATAGTGAGGGAATCAAAACATTGTGATCAGTAGAATATTTTTCAATTTGTATTGAGTTGTTGTTTGTTGTACAGACTCCACCACATCAAGATACTACAATCTGTCAAATTTATTTAATAGATTTTTAACTTTATCGCTAAAGCATAAGGTTCAAAGTTGATTGGGAAAATTTGACAGTTTCGGGAAGCTTGATGTGTTGGTGTGTACTATCAGTGTTTTTTTTTATCATCATCATCTGCCGAGCATTCTTCCCAGCTACAATGGCGAATTGAAATGTGACTTTTGAGAATAGATAGATATAATACTCTATTATGCACTCCATATAAATACAGACATAAATATAGAAACTGTACAAAGGGTGACACAATGGGCGGTCTTATCGCTAAGAGCGATCTTTTAAAGACAACCTTTGGATGGATTAACCTACCTACCTTACCTTTGGAGAATGGCGATGATCTAATTGTAGTTCAAAGAATGCTTATGTTGAGGTCGGCTTCCAGTCTAACCGGATGCAGCTGAATACCAGTATTTTATATGGAGCGACTGCCTATCTGACCTTCACAACCCAGTTACTGGGTTATTATACCATACCCCAGTGTTTTTATTAATCAAAGTCGTTTTCGTGTCTGTCTGTGTGACCTGTAGTTCTTCTAAATTAGACAATAAATTTTGATGGGATTTCACCAGCATTTATTGCGGGAGGTGTATGTGTAAAATACATTAATGCCAGGGTGTATAAAAACTAAGTATTAAAAAAATAAAAGATTTGATTTTTTTTGTATGTTTGTTTGTAACGCTTTCACGCTAAAACAGCAAAACGGATTTGGATGAAATTTGGCACATGGTCAGACCGTGCCCTAGATTATGACGTAGGTTATCTTTTTATCCCGATATTCCAACGGGATCGATTATGCGGGTGAAGCCGCGGGGCGCAGCTCAAAATAGTTATGATGTGCTCTTATTCTGTGTTGCCTTTACAAACTCATATTTTTAAACAAATAAGATAAACAAACAGCCACACTTAGAAGACCTTCAGGTTCATACAAATATCAGGACCGTACGGGAATCAAACTCGCAACACGAAGACGATCGTTAAGCCACTGCACCAGTAGGTAAAGCAATTTTTCACTGGACTAGGCGACACCTAAGTGAAAACATTAAGCAGTATGACGATAACTAAAGTTACGATGTATGTCGATAAAAACTATCCTATGTCCTTCCCCGGGATGCTCTCTGCCAAATTTTATCGAAATTCGTTCAGTGGTTTAGGCGTGAAAAGGTAACATACAGACAGACAGACAGAGTTACTTTCGAATTTAATAGTAAGTATGGATATTGTAAAACATTTTAAAAGAATAACGGTGGAGTTTCTTGCCCATTCTTCTCCATACGAAAACTATGTTTTGGAAGAGGCGACTAAAATCAATTCTGTTTCATCGTAACTTTTGACGTTCAAGAGTGTCTTTTATGTGCCTATTTGAAATAAATGCTTTGACTTTGACTTTGATACTTCTTATGCTAGTCATTACTTAATTAGGCGTTGCTTTGCTCAATGTTAATGTAAACGGGCCATCATTTCCGTTCATCTACACATTACCTTTTAATACTCCAAAGTCAATTTAACTCACAAAAAAAAAAAAAACTCTGTACCTACCTAACTACCATAAATATTCATTTGACCCAAATAAAGATGGCTGCTCCATGCCCGCAGCGGATGGGACATAATATAGTCCATAATTTTCACGGTTCAACTCATCTGAGTGATCAAAGCTTGCCTAATCGTTCGGGTAGGTTTGACCATTAAATAGAGTGGTCACTACCTAAGGTTATAAATAGGTACTAGATATTCGTGTACACTAGGTTATTATTGGTGCTTGTGGCTAATTGATAACAGTCGCACGGGTCGTTGGAAAGTTAAGCTACGCTTACCGCGGTCAGTTAGCGGATGGGTGACCATCCATTATACCGGTTGATTTTTTTACCGTCTCGAAACTGAAATTTTTACTGGGTGTTCTACCCATGAATATGAACAACTTTCACTATGGGACCAACTCTGAAATCACGAAAAAAAACAATAAGTTGTTTCCTACATTTTGGTCTAGTAGGTATTGAACTTTTGTGTTAAACTGCTGATTTTTTTTGTTCATATTCATGGGTAGAACATCCTGTAAATATTTCGAGACGGATAAAAAAATCATCCGGTACCTATATCGAACAGACCCCTCCGTGCCTCGAAAAGCACTTAATAAGCCGTTAGTCTCGGCTGTCAGTAGATCGGGCTTAATAGTCGATTCTCACGAATTTACTCGCCCGAAACGGGCGAATAGACACGGTAATTATTATTTTTTCTATAATCGACTCTCACAAAGTTAGTTAGTTTGTGGACTAACCGAAAACTTCAGAAATATGTATAAGGCAACTGGAACATTTTGAATTTTGTGCAATGAAGAAGAAAAAACTGGCCAAGTGCGTGTCGGACCACGCACAATGAAAGGTTCCGTAGTTAGAATGAATTTATCCCAAGAACAAATTTAACATTGTAGTTGAAAATCGTTTTCTCCCAAACTTGTAAAGCCTACTTAGCTGTGATAGTTGTTCTTTTAACTTCGTTATACATATATACTACAAACGTAAAGTTTTTCACAAATCCAAAAACAACCATTTATCTGGCAGGGGGGGACACTTAACTCTTTAGCCCTTAGCGTAATAAATATGCAAGTTACGCAAGTCCAAATTTAATGATCTAATAAAAATTACTTTTCCTGACATGATAGCAAAAATCAGGCCTTTTGAAATTGGCATAAGATCAACCTCCAAGCAATTTATTAGCATCTAAGCCTGCCAGATTCCACGTAGTGCTACAATTAAAGACCAACTATTTTCTTAACATAATTATATTTATACCATTATCTGGTGCTTCAAGAACGACCTATAACTAATAACCATTAAGATAAAATAGGCTGTAGGTAAGCCCACAACGGAGCAATCCGTCTCTAATGGCGGAATTGCGTGACAACATTTATTGATGTTCACACTTAATGCCGTATTAGACGTTCCTTTGTCTGTGTTTAACAAGCAAATATAATTACTATAAATATCCAATTACGACAAAGTGTGTTTAAGACTCGAATTTTAAGGACTAAAGACTCAAATTTGGATTCAGAAGTTGAAGTCTTGAAGGTTCTGACAACAAACGCTTCGTCACTGAATAAAAACCGATCAGTGAGAGTTGGGCTCGCACACGAAGGGTTCCGTATCACCATACAATATTTAACACTACATATATTATAAAATAACGGCAAAAAAATCACGTTTCTATAGGAGCCCCCCTTACATATTTATTTTATTGTTTTTAGTATTTGTTGTTATAGCGGCAACAGAAATACACATTCTGTGAAAATTTCAACTGTCTAGCTTATCACGGTTCATGAGATACAGCCTGGTGACAGACAGACGGACAGTGGAGTCTTAGTAATAGGATCCCGTTTTTACCCTTTGGATACGGAACTCAAAAAGAGGGTATAGTTGTGTCCCAGTGGTAACGGAGCGACTTACAAGTTGTAGGTTGTAGGTTCTAGCCAAGTCAGGTGCATTTTTTTGTTTAGCCTAATAATGTTTTGTGTATGCACTGCTGGGCAAAGGCCTCCCCCAAGTCCCTCCAGGAACTCTTTTACCGTTTCACCTCAAACCAGCCCTCACAGTCAGGCGCTTTAATTTGTGTTAGTTGTTTCATCACCTCTGCTCTTTAAAGGGTAAAGGAAAACATCGTAAGGAAACCAGCATGTCCTATAACCAAAAAATCAAAGACATGTACTAACCCGCACTAAGGCCAGGTGGTGGATTACGGCCCACTCCCTCTCAAAGAGAGGAGGTCTGTATCCCAGCAGTGGGGACATTATAGGCTGATTATGCTATTGTGTTCAAAACAATGGGTTCCCAATTGAAATATTCTAACTACCAACTGAACGTGAACATCTAAAAGGCCATTTATCTGAATGTATTATAGCCTAAACAAAGCATTTAAAAATATAACATGATGTTTAATACTTTAGAGATGTACCTGCCTAAATGAGTGAGATAAAAATAATAACAAACACCGTAGTCTAAAAATGTTGAAGTGGGAGCTATCAAATAAATGTGAAAGTATTTTCAAGTAACAGTATAACATATAACTACATATCGGTACATACTACCTCTCAAACATTCCCTTTCACGCTCCAAATAATTAGAACACAGCAGACAATTCATCGAAATAATTAAGAGGCTTTGTAAACTAGATTGTGTTTAAACTGGAGCCTTCTGCGACTTAGATTACAAGTACCTTTGTGACGACGAACTTGCCGAAAATGCTGAAATTCAATTGGCAGCCATTTTGATTCCCGTATTGGTCCGCTCGAGATTCAATTTTGATGACAGAGTTCTCTTTTGAGGTACAAATATATTAGATACCGGTTTTCGCTCACGATTTCTCGCCCAGAAAATGAGATCCCTGAAATGGGAAGATTTAAAGGGCCGAGGGTTCCTCAATAAAGTGGTCATTCCAGTTTATTTTCGCTTGACGTTCCTACTGTTCATTATTGACTTTTCTGTAGTGTATCTCGTTTCATATGCTGATGTCAACAGAATGTGCAATATTTGGTTTATTAACTATTTTCTATCTTCGGTTTGGCGAAAAAGTTAACTTTATATCGAATATTATATAGTGATCATCACCAGCCTAGCTTTTTCGTAACTATGTTGGGGTCGGCTTCCAGTATACTGGATGCAGCCGTATGCCAGTATTTTACATGGAGCGACTGCCTATCTGACCTCCACAGCCCAGTTACTGGGTAATACGATACCCCTTGTTAACATTCGTTGTCAGATTTTCGGACTTCTGACAACCCGTAACGACTGTCAACGGTCAATGGTCACGAATGATAGTCTGGACCGATGGCTTAACGTGCTTTCCGAGGCACGAAGTGGTTTTGGTATGTAGAGATGGTCACTCATCCACGGACTGGTTTATCGAATCATGCGGCTGTTATTACTTATCCACAAACTAGTCGAATATAGTGATATTGTAAAAATCGGGTGCTTGCCAAAACAGTGAGAGAACGACAAGAAGGCCTAGATAAAGTCTCACTCGCTTTTAAAGTATTTCGTATTTCTACGACTTTCAACAGGATTGATATAAGCTTTTCGGTAGCTTATGTCAATCCGACACATTTATTAGTTTTCCCTCGTCGTTACCGCTGATTGAATGTCACTTGTTCTAAGCCTGAAAGTCAGGAGTTCAGGACAGATAGTGTGAAAATCAGAATTTGAATTTGATGAGCAAGTGAGGCAGCCATTTCTTTTTTACGAGAAGTAGCTTGTGCTCTGCATAAGTGCAAATATGTTCAAGATTGTACCATGGTTTACTTTTTAAAATCTAGTCAAGCTTCATAAAACCACCAATGGCCGTTTTCCCTTTAAAAATAAAAGCAAAAATCTTAAAGAACACTTTTACAATATTACGATGATTTTGTTTAGGGTTCCGTACCCAAAGGGTAAAAACGGGCCCTATTATTAAGTCTTCACTGTCCGTCTGTCCATCAGTCACCAGGCTGTATCTCATGAACCGTGATAGCTAGACAGTTGAAATTTTCACAGAATGTGTATTTCTGTTGCTGCTCTAACAGCAAATAAAACTAAAAACAGAATAAAATAAATATTTAAGGGGGGCTCCCATACAACAAACGTGATTTTTTTGTCGTTATTTTATATGTAGTGTTAAATATTGTATGGTGGTACGGAACCCTTCGTGTTTGGCCGGTTTTTTCCTTTTAACAAACTATGAATTTTAAATGAGTAATTTTGAATATAGCGGCCGTAAAAAATGGCGGAGAATAAAAAATCTAGGTTGTAATATTAAAAGCCGGGATTAGGTTTGTGGAGAGCCGGAATTATTTAGTAGCATTAAACAGAATACGGATTACGCTGCATTTTCTAGTACACGAAGAGTACATAAAATTATTCTTTATTTTACCTAAGTTAAATCACAATTAGAGCCTTTTATAAGGTGTCACGAAGACTCTCTCTGTACATGTTGTATGTGCTTGAAGTATTAAATAAATAAGAATATAAAATAAAAACCGGCATTTAAAAATTAAAAGGGACTCTTTGTTATTTTTTTTTTGAACACGTAAACACAATTTTACTTATAATAATGTTTTTACTCAAAACACTGTCCACCTTCTCAATTTTTTTTGTTTATATGCTATCTTCTATCTGTGAAAACTTGTAATTAGCCTTATTTTTGGTACTCTCAATCGTGCAAAAGTGTTTAGCTGCAAGTTTTCCAAAAACTGTAAAAAAAAAAGTGCAATCAAAATGTATGGAACAGTTCCTTTTTTATTTATTTTTTAGTTTCACCAACCATTGTTTACACTAACACATTTTTAAAAGTAAAATAACAGTGCATCAATTAGGTAATTAAAGGTAAACACAACATGCATATAACAATGAATCAGAGAAATAAGCTATAATAACTTATTTACTTATAAGAGCTAATATTGATAAATTAGTAAGAAGAATCTCACTGCATTAATTTAAGTTACATTTAGTTAAGTTACATTTAAATGCAGTGAGATTCTGATGAAAAATTATAAAATTGGTAAAGGTTTTCTTTGACATTTTAACATGAATAAAATTGATGAGAACGAAGAAAACAACGCAGGCCGTTCAGAATCCATGGTGCCAGGTTGCGCATCGATATCCCTGCCATCTTGTTTATTTCCTTCCATATCAACCAAAAACCTCTTCCACACATTCTAACATTTCAATCCAGATCTATTTCCTAATCTAGCCTCACCCACGCATTCATTACAGACCTGTTATTTTTCTCCCAAACAATAGCGATACATCCGACATCCAAGTATTCCTCACCGGGTCCTTAATCCCTAGCTTTTCGTAACTGCCAAACAAATGTGTATGGGTCCCAAAATCGATTGCCCTGAGCTTTTTCCTCTACTTAGATCGATCCAAGTTAAGGGGTGGACCGATTGCTTTATTCACTTATCTTAAGATCGCTGTATAGTAGGTTGTGTGAGCGAAGCGAGGCTATTGAACGAGGTGTATTTTTAACGGTAAAAAAATATAAACACAACATAACATGACGACTATTTTGTCCAAAAGGTTAGGCAGAAGTGACCTGTACAGTGGTGTAGGTACACCTACATTTAAAATATAGTAAGTAAGAATGAAGTTCTGGCCGAAGGGTGTTGTGTACCGCCGGTTTCGTGGCCGGCTACATGACACCAGTCAGCGAAACACGACGCAGACACTTCGTGTGCGTTAGTTTTTAGTGTAATCATAATGTTGTATGTATTTATAGTATTTTTAAGTTATATTAATATTGTATTGAATGTGTTTTATGGCCCTTGATGCCTGAAATAAATGGATAAATTAAATAAAGCTTTTAATTAATTTATTTGTGCATTGTATAGTTATTTTTAGTACGGACGTTTTTAACATGCATCTTTCTACATTGTTCTCCCGTGCGTAATTTCAACATGAATGATGTAACCAATATTTTGTAACGATTTTATAATTGAAAAGAGTGTCCGTGGAGTTTCTTGCTCGTTCTTCTCCATAGGTACCTATGCTTTGGAATGGGCAACTAGCTTTATCTTTTTGACCGACCGACCCCTTTTGACAATACAAAAGTGTTTGCAATTGGTATAACCATACTTAATATTATAAATTCGAAAGTAACTCTGTCTGTCTGTCTGTATGTTACCTTTTCACGCCTAAACCACTGAACGGATTTTGATAAAATTTTCAGAGAGATAGATTACATCCCGGGGAAGGACACAGGATAGTTTTTATCGACATACCTCACGGGCGAAGCCGCGGGCGGAAGCTAGTTTGAAATAAATTCTTTGAGTTTTGAGTTTGACACATTATTAATAACGAATTATTTCCTAGACATCTTTTTTTCCATATTCTACCTCTTTCAAACATGCATCCAAATTCATGTTCACAAATGTTTTCGCTAACACGCTCTGCATTATTGTCGTTTCTGTCACATTTAATAGTGCCGGCATTAAACGTGTGTTTTGAGTAATTTAAATCTTTTATGTCCTCGTAAAAGGGGGGAATATATTTCATGGCATGGTAATTCATATCTCTAACATTATCTGTCACCATTTCGAGAATATTATGCGCGATTAGAATTTATTGGGTTTTACAACGGAATTACTGTTTTGCCCTGCTTTTGAATTGCGGAAATACCAATGGATTTATAAAGGAGGTGGATTAAAAAGTTTTGTCAGCAACGGCTAAATCACTAATATAATTCGGCAGCAATTGCTAAAATGTTATACAAGATTTAGTATAAACTGTTTTAGTGTTAAGCAATACATGACGTTATTAATATTTTTCAAAGATACTTTTATTACAAAAAAAAAATCTCAGCCGCTACCTTGGATTTACATTTTCACCTCACTATCGACTTAAACAAATACCTAAATAAAAATAAAACCACCATCGAAAACTATGAAAACGACGCCTATTAAGAAAAAATAAAAAATTTCGCTGCCGCCATCTTGGATTTTCATTTTGACTTAACTATCGGCTACAGCACCCTCGATATCCACCAAAACGACAGCAGTGACGAAAAATTTAAATAATTTCGCAGCCTCCATCTTGGATTTTAATTTTGACCAAATTCATACTTTCTTTCTCTATTTTGAAGTCGCATGGAGTCGCATAACGATTTTCCGTAACTTGACGATTTCTACCGGTCAACTCCTACCGCAAGCCACAATAAAGTATATGGAAAGTTGTAAAAAAAAATTTAATGGTGTAAAACGGCTCACGAACTGCAGTGGGTTAAAAAGGCTGTGTGAGAAAAGAAAGAAAAAAAAAGTTTATTTGCGGTAAACATGACGCAGAGAAAAAAAAAACTTAAGGGGAAAATATGCGTCACATTCACGCAAAACGGCTTTCGCTCAGCTAGTTTTTGGTTGCAATGATGTTAATTTATTAATGAGCAAACACTGCTATTTATTAGAAAGTAGTTACTGTTATCTACGATGAGCTGAACCAGACATCGCTTCACACAAACCGATAACCCTAGATACGTCTCCTGAATCGCAACCCAAATCATTCGCTTATCACTGGAGCACAACACCATAATTCACTATCCTTATCTAAAGCCTTACGTGCTCCCTTAAACATATTTATTCCCATTGATTGAGGGTTACTTTGTGATGGATTTCTGCGACAACTTTAACAGAAAATACTGCAGAAGGTTCAAGGTTGACTCCAAAGACGCAAACCCAACGCATAGATGCGTAGGTACGATGAAGGATCGACAATGTTTATATGCAATTTTTAAATAAATTACTTTTCCCTTTTAGCTGGTACGATTATACGACATTCTGGGGATGTCAGTTTCTTAAAAAAAAAATGGTGTAAATAAGTCAACATTATCCCGAAGGTGCCTTACTAATACAAATATAGGTATACAATATGTACATCGAATATATTATATACCATATTCTATTTTTTGGCGTGCTAATTACAGTTAAACAAAACAGATAAAAGGAACGAATAAAATGAAAAACAAAGACAAATAAAATTAGTAAAAAAACTTAGTTTGTCCTGAAAATACTCAGATAAATTTTAATAAGCTTACAGGTGATATGATTTTACGTTTAGCGGTCTCGGTAATCTCGGTCGAATGCCAGCCGCGTGTGGTGCGCTTGCACTCAACAAACAAATAACACAAGCTACAAACACAAACATAAACAACAACAATAACATAATTTGACGTGTAAAAGTGTTTGTACAAACCTACTTACAGAAATAAATTCAATAAACTTTGTTCTTTCTTTCGGTACAAATGTCGTGTGATGTGTGTATTCATTTGCGCTCGTAATGAGCAGACCTTCTGCACGTATCTACATCGTGATGTTAATGCGGGACACGTCTCACTTAAACCGAACGATGCCGCAACGACAACGTGACGTGATTACACGACTTGTGCCGGCTTAAAACACAAAGACGTTAATATCCTTCAAGGTAAGTAGGTAAAGGATTTTTGGGAATTTCTGTGTGACCTTTTTTGTCCTTTTAAGGGTTCCGCACCTAATGGGTGCCAACGACAAACAATAAAAATTAAAGGGGGTCTTCACAAGTCTCTGAAATTGTGTTTTTTTTGGCGTTATTTGCTTTGTGGTACGGAACCCTTCGTGTGTGAGACCGACTCAAACTTGGCCGGTTCTGTTCCTTTGTAAATACTGACCAATCGACTGTTTATTAAGTAGATTTTGTTGCTGTTAAAGATCTATGAATGACACCCGAGACCAACGGGTTATCGTACTTTCCGAGGCACAGAGTCTCGATACATTATGGATGGTTATCCATCCACGAACCGACTGCGGCAAGCATAGCTTAACCTTCGATCGACATGTGCGGCCACGAGCTTAAGGGGACTACATGACCTAAAGCGCGGTCACTATCGGACTGCATAGAAAAGAAAGAGAAGCGCGATGACACAACGCTGGTAATTTATTGCAAAATATGAAACAATTATCTATTTACAAACTACTTAATAATAAATAATCCATCACTGAATGCAGTTTGGTATTAGCAATTTAATGGTATATTTTTAATTATAATTAAAATTGTTAATGAAGGGATAAACTGCTTTAATAAACATGTAAGAGGTGTATTTGAAGATTTTTTGATGCATTAATGTATGTTTAGTTGAAAATATGTCTTTTTTTTTGTTCAAAATTATTTACGGTTTAAGAGATACACTGACCATTTTCAAAAAATCTCCGCCTTAAGTCTTCATGTGGAGTTCCATACCAGTAACCAAAACCTTATTCGTATGAAAGCGAGTAAGCGACACCACGTTTTAATGTAAGCAAAATGCGACATCTCACGTGATGACGTCACGTTTACTAATAATAACGGCTTGCTTCACAGCCAGGATATAGCTATTCAAGACGAAAAATTATGCCTATTCAGAAATGATTTTGATGAACTTTTTTTTTTCCATTGCATTGCTGTGTTAGATGAAGGTATGAGGAAGTCTGAAAGTGGCACCGGTGACTGAACAATTGCGTGGAAATCGGTTATCAATACCATGACATGATGATGCATGATGCGGAGGAATGAGGAAAATGTCGGGAGGAAAGTTTTGAGTATTTTAAGTGGATGACTATAAGAGTACCCTGAAGCTCAAAGAAACGATGGATGAACTATGTGAAAGATGATATGTCATGAGAGGGAGATGAAGTGACCACTACTGCAATAAGACGATGATAATAAGTAGATAAAGAAGAATAGGACATGTTGCAACGACTGCAAATAAATTGGGATAAAGCAAGACAAGAGAATTATGATTGCTGTGTTTTTAATTTCCTTTCCAAGAAACTTTTAATCTACTTAAGATTTTTTTACAAAGACGTGGCGGACAATGAAAATGATCCCATAGTATATAAGGCTTCCATCCTTTCATTGTTGGATAAGGAACCCTAGAAACTCCCGTCCTCTTATACAAGAAATTCAAGTTGTAAAACACTTTTTTTCTTTTTTTATGAAAGCAATAAATACCCTTTTTGGGCCGTAATAAAAATTTAATTCGCGATCCGAACACCTTCTATCATTGTACGAAGTATCTGAGTTTGGGCGATCAAAAGACACCTTTGTGTTATAAATTGGCTATCGAGAAAGATTTTTTTTGTCAATATTGTAGGTAGATTTTAGGAATGGTTTTGTTACTATGGCCTTGGTGGACGATTTTCACTTTCCTTCTTACTAAAACCTATTAACGATGGCTTGTATAATTAAAGGTACTTTGGTAAGTGGTTCAGATCTGTTTACTCAAAATACCATCTCTGACAATAATCTGCATAGTCCTCATTATGGCCCGACCAAGATAATGTCATTGTCTAGAATTTAGAGGAGAATGTGACCTCTGAGTTTTTTTGAAGCGAAAACTTCTTTAGGCGCGTTGGGCATTTTTTGAAATGGGGAAAAACTATACCAATATATATAACCAACCAAAAAAAAGTATTTAGGGGCGAATTTAAGACTACAGGCTCAGCTGCGCGGGCTGGCTCGAGCAAGGGTCGGGGCGGGCACGGTGATGGTGCGGGACGTCGCGACGGGCCTCGGCGGCGAGGACGGAAGGACGGTATATCAATTATCAATGAAAGCCCGTGGTCAAATACCAAGTCAAGTATTTTTATTGGCTGCTTTTTCCTACAGCCAAGCTAACTTATAAAAGGCTTGACTGGCCTTTATCAAATAAATACAGTTTTACAAATCTCAGTGACTTTATTTCGCTATTTCTTCTCAGGTGTATTCAGATAAGACGACTCCATCTAGCTTAATTTTTTTATAAGACTTGTAAAAGTGATTCAGATGTCCTATTTTGGTACAGCAATTTCATTACAAAATAAATACTTTGTGACATCCCTACATAGTGAACATCTTAAAGAGTTCATTGTTAATCAAAATGTTTTCACTATACACAACATTTGAGCTAAACACTAATAAAAGTGTATAAATTCTTACGGTCTTATTACAAAAAAATGCTAAAGTACTGGTTTAAACCAAGACTAAAAGGTCTAGGATTGTGACGGTATTAATGATAGTACCAGGATCAAAATGTGTCCCGATTACAAAACGAAGACTATCTGAGGACCTGCTAGTACCAAAGAAGATCCATGGTTCAAATAATATCCACAGATAAGAAACAAAAACGGCATTCTTTCATTCGTTCTTACAGGCTTCATTTGAAGCAACGTTCTGTTTCTCTAAATATTTATATTATAATAACACTTGAAATTATTAAATAATTATTAATGAATACAAAAATATGTCATAAATTGTTCTTTGTTTAGGTTACAATATAATGAACAAGCACAACTTGTACTTTTGACGCGCCTTTTATAATCAAGTTGCCATAATTGTTTAGTACCTACCTCTAGCTTGAAATAGAGTGAATTCGGCGACAGGCCGCGTTATTTGAAGCAAATGTTTGCGTCCTTTTGGATAAACAAACGTACTTCATAATATTGTTCTTAGTATTTCTGTTATTAACACTACAGTCTGTTACTTGGTTTGTTCGTGAGTTGGTTGTGTCCGATTGAATCGTGAGCTAGCTAAAAAATGGCTTACAAAAGAAAAAAAGGGGTGAAAACTGGAGTTCCGAAGTAAAAGTTAGTAAAACATAAATGTTTAATTATTATTCGGTAAACAGTGCTTCGTTTCATCTTATTTCGACTACATAACGCGGATGTTCTTATTATTATATGAAATATTACATGAGCTTATTGCTCAATCAGCACATAATAGAAGATAAGTCCACGAATACGTCAATAAACAAGCAGAAAACTAAAGAGTGGAAGAATATAGGGTTGTAGAATAAATCCTCACGTAAAACATTTTTCCCCAAAACGTTTTGTGAACCTTTACTTATATTTAAAACCTTCGTCATTCAATTTAAAAGGATTTACACGATGATGATGTCTGTAAGATCGCCGAGACGTCTCCAGCATATCCAAATCTTCCAAATCAATCATATTAATATCATTTTTTTACGATTTGTAAATAAAAAGACACAATAATAATAAACGCTAACCTCAAATAAATTAGTACTGTTGTCAAATCCATAGTTAAACTAGGGGTCTCAGCGGACTAACTTTAGGACCTTAGATAGTTCATGAACTAGTGATAAACTTCATTTTGTAATAGTGTTTTGTTTAGTCATGGTTTAAACCTAGTTTTAATCCCAGTACTAAATTTAGATCTTGTTTTGGAATAAGGGGGTTACAGTTTGCTATCTTCCCTAAATCGCGCAAAATAAGAGGGAGTAGGTAGATATTAAAATTCCCTTACAGAAACAACTCTAAATACCGTAAGTATTTTTGTATTTACCTAAAAAGGGTTGACACATTCAAACAAAGATATTATAAGTAAGTACTTTATGTTATTTACAAAAACACAGCAAATGAGATTAGCCCAACTTTATGATATGTTGACAAGGGTCATTAAAAATAACGCGACATTCACAGTTCAGTGACCTTTCAGCATTTCAGTTATTTTTTTGCAAAATTTGGAACATTTTTACGTAAACCGCGGTGGAAAAAATATGAGAGAAGTTTTGCAAACAAAAATTATAAAGTTATGACTTTTAAGCATCGGTTTCGGTTTAGTTTTCCGAAGTATGTTTGTCTATGTATTTTTTTTATTTCAGCGTTTGTAGACATGGTTGTATGACAAAGCATCGCTCTACAATAAGTAACTACCTACGTCTTATGGCCATGTTCAGTCGCAAAACTCGATTTAAGACTAGATTTTAGTTAAGATAAGTATGAGATGTGTCAGTTTGATAGAGTACGGCCTTATTGTTCACACACAAGCTTAGGTACCTACTGCTTTAATACAAACGTCGCAATTAGGAAAATGCTACTCAAAATTACCAATCAGTGCTGTGCTGTGTCCCCCCCCCCCCCCCCCCCCCCATAATAATCCATATTCATACTTAATATTATAAATTCGAAAGTAACTCTGTCTGTCTGTATGTTACCTTTTCACGCCTAAACCACTAAACGGATTTCGATAAAAATTGGCAGAGAGATAGATTGCATCCCAGGGAAGGACATATGATAGATTTTATCGACATACCTCGCAGGCGAAGCCGTTGGCGGAAGCTAGTAATAATATATTTTATTTTCTTAAAAACAGCATCATGCTGAGTGGACCCCTTCTTTTTACAGTCACGGATGTGCAGCTGCCAACTATGTCTGTTCTGAACTCATGATTACAAAACATTTTAATCCGATCCAGCCTGTCTCTTGCTGCCCTCCCACAGCGAAGCCTTAAGCCGAGGTCCGTACCCCACAGGGGGTGGCCTTAGCGTGTAGTCGCTTAGTTTTTAAGTTATACGCCTTGGCTGGAGGCCTATTTAGATCGGGCAGCCGACAACCTCCTAGATTGACTTCTGGGATACCAATTAAAAAAAAAATTTTTTTCAAGTCATCTGTTCGTTTTTTTTATGCATGTGACTTGACGACAAATAAACCTATTTTCGTTTCTTTAATAGCAAATATTAGGTAAGTATTATGCACTTGGGTGATTCCTTAATTACCCATAAACAGAGGTTGTGAACAGTCGATCTTTACTTTGTCAGCAGTCACATGGTTTAATGCATGTTTTCAGGTTGATAACGATAAATTATCTAGTGTACAAGCAGTCTGCCTAGCCTTTTCCCAATTATGTTGGGGTCGGTTTCCAGTCTAACCGGATGCAGCTGAATACCAGTATTTTACGTGGAGCGACTGCCTATCTGACCTCCACAGCCCAGTTACTGGGTAACACTTGGTAGATCTACCGACTGTACATCTGTACAAAATGCAGATAGTTAGGTACAAATATTCCATCTAGACATTGCAGCAAAATCACGATTTTGCACTGTCTAACTAAATAATTAAGATGAATGTTTCGAAATTCGTGTGTTCGGTAAATCCTGACAAATGGCGTGCTTGATGTGTAACTATATCTGCAATAAATGTGACTATGCAGGTGAGACAGTAGGATCATAAAATAGTAACATTATTAACATCACACTGTATTCTCAGAAAGGGAAAGCAGAAGTGGGCAGTACTGGTGTACTGTGTGTCTCAATTATGTTTAAGTTCCATGTACAGACGCCAGCACATCAAGCTACGCTAAACTGTAAAAATTTCCCAATCAACTTTGGACCTTATGCTTTAGCGATAAAGTTGAAAATCTATTAAAGAAATTTGACAGATTGTAATAGCTTGATGTGCTGGCATGTACAATGGGGGGCTAGCCCATTGCTATCAACCGGGAACAACCGGAAACCCTGACTCCGAACTGATTCTGAGAAATTCCTGTTGGGAAAACCCAAAAATGCTCTGCCCGACCTGAGGATCGACCGCTTAGCAGTTGCATTTGTAAACACTAGGCCATCGAGATACATTTATTATTGTACTACGAGTAGCTTCTGTCTGTGACTTAGTTTGTGTGAAAGCCGTAAAACAACACAATTACTTCAATATACTAAAACATCTGTGCTTGTCACGAAATCACGAAGCACGTCTGCAGAGTTTCACTAGGCAATTTAATTTGACCCTGTATAACTCATTAAACATTTAAAAAGAGGGCAATGCCTACAAAGTTTTCACTAAACTACACTTTTCAGTAAAACAGCCTTTCTAATCTACTGCTACACTCGCTCAGTACGAATACAGCGATTCGATCAATACACAAATCAACATTAACTAGGGATGTTTGTCGGCAATCGCTTTTAAACGCGGCCATTGTTGTTGTCAATAGGTGCCTGACGAATTGGGGTTGACACTACAAAATGAAGAGTTTTAAGGTTCCCTTTCGTTTAGAACTTGCTAGAATTAGCGTTTCAAATTAAACTTGTAGGATCGATTCATACTAGCGTCAATCTAAAGGGCAAATTCAACCTTATCTTTACAACGTAACGCGCGTGCATCAATCAGTGCTGGTCGCATGCAGACGCGCGTATTCCGTATGAACACGCGTTTCTGTTCTCGATAGAAATATGTGCAATACGTTATAGATATAAGGGTGCATTTGCTATGTCATCTTTTATGTTGACGTATTGTTGTGTTTCGACTCTGCGGTAATATGAATCGACCCATAACATCACATTTGTGTATACCGAAGGGGTAAGACTAAAGTCTACCCACCTATAGGTGGTACACCAATATTTCGGAATCCCTAATAGAAAAAAACCGGATGACTGAGTCATACATCGGAATTCTTTAGGAAATTGTTTGTGACGACCTGGAGTTTGCATTTGTGCTTGGCTAAATTGCAATAGGCTCGCCCTTTGGCTTGTCCCTTATTACATTGGACTTATACCCCCTTACCAATAAACATATTACGAGTATATCAGATGAATAGTTACACACCGATTTCTCTCTTTCAGTCGTCAGTAATTTGACATTCGAAAGAAGAAGACAAAGCGTTGTGTAACTATACAGACGCTATACAACGTTTATTAGTAAGGGGGATACACTATTAGTTATTCTGAGCTTATATCTAACAAAAATGGTAAATGTGGATGTACACCTCTGCCCATCCTTTTGGGAAATACAGGCATCTGATGGCCAATTCCCGTAATTAAAAACGTTAAAAATCTAGTCGCAATCTCATCTCGGCGACGATCAATTTGAATTGCCCCCAGGTGTATAAATAATAAATACAGGCATGATGTTATGTAAATTCATGAAAGTTTAAATGAAGCCATTTAGGTACATCCTCTTTTGAAATGAGAAACACTCGGTCGCTAGAAATATGAAGCTCATCACATGGACTTATAAAAAAAGATGGACTCCGCGCCACGCATATCGAAAGTGAAGCACCGTACCGATCTATGTGTGCGTGATTGACGATTAACGCTGTCGTGTCACGTAATGGCGGCCGGTTGGCAGTCTATGGCTCATCATCTGCCTAGCCTTTTCTCAACTATGTTGGGGTCGGTTTCCAGTCTAACCGGATGCAGCTGAATACCAGTATTTTAGATGGAGAGGTATGTAAAGATCCGGTCACCCTTCCACAGACCAACCGCGCCAAGCATAACCTTAACCTGATCGATCGACCTGTGCAGCTGTTATTATTTAGCCACGGGCCCCTCTTTAATAAAGAATAGAAATGTGAAGCTAGTTCCCTATAATATTCCAAAGCGTAGATTCCTATGGAGAAGATGATACCAGCCTATTATTGTCCTACTGCAGCGAAAAGGCTTCTTTTCATTTAGATAAGGCTAGCATTGAGCACCACGCTTTCTAAAGACGGGTTGGCGATTTCAGACTTATATTAATTACTAGCTGTGCCCGCTATTTCGTTCGCGTGCATGACGAAAAACGTTCTTTTATTCTAAACGCGCAAAACCCAAAATTCTTTTTCTAAAATAAAAGTAGCATAAATTACTTCTTATTACATCAGCTATCTGCCAGTGAAAGTCCCGTCAAAATCGGTCTAGCCGTTTCAGAGATTAGCTGGAACAAACAGACAGACGACAAAAATTGTAAAAATGTTATTTTTGTATAAGTACCGTGTAGACGAGTACATCTATATGCATTTAGTAAAAAGCGGTTATTTTAATATTAGAAACAGACACTCTAATTTAATGTATTTGTATAGATTAACTATCTATTGGTTCAGATTACTTCACGATGTTATCCATCACCGATATCAGTTATTTTAGTACGGAAAAGAACGAGTAATAAACTCCATGGACTGAAGCAATTTATTGTTCCTTATATCATAATCGATTTTATAGACGAAGTGTCTGCAAACGGTACACGAGATAACACCTTTATCTACCCTCTCACTCAAAGGGAGGTTATGTCCTGCACTTCTGTTGTCCTTGCTCAGTGCAAACACGGCACAATTCCATCAATTCACGAGCGAACAGTAAGCGCTGTCTGTCAGCCTGTTTGTGCTGTGTATTGCTTTTAAACGTTGCCAGTACGATCGTTACCTATTCCGATGTTACCTGGCATGAACGATGTTACCCGTACCTATTTATGTCGATGTTACTCGTGTGAACGTGTCTGCGTTACTGGTGTGTATGGGACGCAAATGACAATCGTATGCAGTTGAATAATGCGGGTCTATGTAGAGGACTTAGGCAATTATTGTTCCTCTATGGTAGTACATATGCCTGACAAAATAGTAAAGTAGATGTATATTTGTAATTGAGTTCTTCTTTTCGTGACGACGATACTTTGGCACCAATTTACGAGATGTAGTTTGTGGTTTCGTCGCTGCTCTCAAAACTGTGAAGGAAAACATCGTGAGGAAACCGGCATGTTCTAGAACCAATAGAAGACATGTGACATCTACCAACCCGCACCGGGCCCGCATAATATGGCCGTGATGAAATAAATTACCACAAAGTATGTGCTTGGGTTTCAAACCCACGACTTCGTGGCTGTGGGTCGTAGTGGATGATTCCGCCTACTATTTCATTCAAAGCGAAGCCGTTTACGCTGGGCCACTACTGCTTTGCACTGCAATCAATGAATGAATAACATTTATTTGTCAACAGATCGTGAGACACAAGACACAAATGATAAAAAAAAATAATGTTTTATAACAACACTGTGCCTCACGGCTGCTCCGAAAAGGTTCATTATGCCAGATAGATGCTGTCTGACGCTGGTTTTCTAATTAACCTTAAGGGACAAGAACGGATGTGTAATAAACAGTCAGGTCGACCATTAAAATCAAAATTAGAAGTAATTTATTCAAATTAGATGGACAATCAGCACTTTTCAACATCCATCGGTTTCTTACTAAAATTCAACTATATCCGACGATTCTGCATACTTATCTCTTTTGCTGACTGTTCTACCGAATTCTGTACTATCGTAACAATACGATAAAACAGAATTCGGAGGTAAGGAATAATGGAAGCGATTTCATTAAGTATCAATACCTTTTGGAAACCGATTCTGTATCGATACAATTGAAAATTTAATGAATAATTAATGGTCTTGTACACACCAATGAACAATGCATTTTATTGTTAGGTATATCTCGGCCGAATTTAATGAGTTAGAGGTGAAATTGAATGGAATGTGGAAGTACATTTATTCTGTTAATAGCGACTTCGAGGGGCTTGTGGTTAAGTAATAACAGCCGCACGGGTCGATCGATCAGGATAAGCTACGCTTGCTGCGGCTGACTCGTGGATGGGTGACCACCTTTACATATCAAGACCCCTCCGTGGCTCGGAAAACGCGTTAAGCCGTTGGTCCCGGCTGTCATTCGAGTATCTTTGGCAGTCGTTACGGGTCGTCAGAAGCCCGAAAGTCTGACAACCAGTCTTACCAAGGGGTATCATATTACCCACTTACTGGGTTTTGGACGTCACATAGGCAGTCGCTACATGTTAAATTCTGGTATTCATTTGCATCTGGTCAGACTGGAACAGACCCCAATATGTGGTTGAGAAACGATTACGGAGATGATGATAATGGCGATAAACGGTAAAATTTCTTCTTTTAACATAAAATATGTCCTACCAGCTGCCCTCGCCACCACGTCGCATCGCGTCGCCCGCGCTGTTACTTTTGCTAGGCTCCTAAGGGTCGTAGCGTGATGTTAAATAGCCTTTAGCCTCCTTCATCGATAATTGGGCTATCGAATGAAAAAACATTTTGTGCAGTTGTAGGTAGTTCCAAAAATTGGCGCGTTCAAACAAAAAACGCCACAAACGAAGTTCCTTGCATGATACTTGCACGCACACAAACTCGTATACAAAATAATAATAATAATAATAATATCCTTGGACATTTCACACAACGCCATTTAGTCCCAAGCTAAGCAACCTAATGCTTGTGTTATGGTAACGAGATGGCTGATAAACTACTTATATATTTTTTTTTTTTTTTTGTAAATACATACATATTATAGATAAAACACCCAGACCCGGAACAAATACTTATAGGTCGTACAAATATTTGTTCCGTGCGGGAATCGAACCCGCGACATGCTGCGCAGCAGTCAATCGCTCAACCACTGCGCCAACCGTGTCGTCAAAAAAGAGACAAAGTCTCATGGAGGAGACATAACGACGATTTTTACCAGTAAACTGCTTATTAAGTAAGTCAATGCGTTATTACGGAACATAATGATTCAAAGAATAGTAAAGAAAAAAAACAAAAAAAAAAAAAAACAGAAAAAAAAAGGAAAAGAATAGTAAGAAGGGTAGGGGGTGGTTTTGGTTTCTATCTTTCTGTCTATCATAATACCTACATGTAGTTCCAAAAAAAAACACATCAGCCATAGACTTATAAAAAAAGATGGACTCCGCGCCAAGCATATCGAAAGTGAAGCACCGTACCGATCTATGTGTGCGTGATTGACGATTAACGCTGTCGTGTCACGTAGTGGCGGCCGGTCGGCATACTATGATGTAAATGTGAGCGTGAGGCGTGTTTGTAAAAGCGGTCCCGGCATACTTACTGTGCTTCACTTTCGATATGCGTGGCGCGGAGTCCATCTTTTTTTATAAGTCTATGTCATCAGCTTTATTATAAATTATTAGGTAAGTACCTACTACCTGCGACATCCTACCTACGCACTAAGTAGATAATAATATTGAATCTATCATCAATAGGCACAAATAAGTAACAAATATCATGTTTCTAATAATACCTTTAATAGAAATAAAGAATGTCAATAACCGATTCTTAAAAATATTGTACCGATTGCGTACGCATTACTAGGCACAATGCACCCGAAATAATAGCCTAAAACCATTGAAGCTGATACCGCAAAATTAACCGAACCGTTTACGGTTTTAATGAAGTCTTCCGAAACACCGGAATTTATCGGAAATGAGAGGGCGCTATAACGGTTTTTGGCATAATATTAAACTTTAGACGGTTTTAATGTGCAATTTAACTTTTTCGAAGTGCCGCAAAGCTTAGCGAAAGGAGGATTTATATCATTACTTCTGACTTCTATTGATAAAATGGTTCGGTTTTCAAATGTGTGGGTTTTGTGAAGATAGCTACTTTTGTTAGTTTTCGTACGAGTTCGTATTTCAAATGTTTGAATAGACTTTGATTTTGGAACAAGGGAATTGTTCGATTCGATTGCGGCTTTTTGGTGGGTAAGTATACAAAAAAATGACCAAAAAAACGACCATTCATTAATTGTGGAATGTACCACGTGTATGTTCACAAGTTTTTAGAGTCAACATAGGTATGACGCCTACACATTTTACTTGTATAACTGCTTAGGATCAGAAAAATATATTTGATGTGTGTAGGCAATTCGAGACCATTTAGAATAAAAGGGTTTCAACTAACATTTTTATTAAAAAAATATGTTTTAACGTAAAAAGGTTTCATGTGACCATAGACACCTTTTTACGCTAAAACCATAGAGTTATAAACTATGGCTAAAACATATTTTGTTTGAAAAATGTTAGTTGGAACCCTTTTATTCCAAACGGTCGAATTCTGTATCTTTATAAGATTTTTTGTAAGAAACCAATTTTTTAAACATCAATACCTATTAAATATGTGATAATATTTTTTTACGCAATTTAAACAGGATTACAGGATGGCTGGAACATCGACAACGAACAACCTGTTCCAATTTTTTTTTTGTCTGTACGATTGTGAGCCAAAGATTATATAATAATAATAATAATAATTTATTCTTCAAAAAGTACATACAAAACGTTACAAGAAATAACATTTTCATCCACATATCTTAGTGAGGTGAATGTACAGAGGCATTTTAATTTATGACTAGGACTCCCAAACTGAGGCATGCTCGTATCTTGGGTAGTCGGCGGTCGCCCGTTTTAGATGTTATATACATATATCATATTTATACATATCACCGCCGATTACACCGGGATCGAGATGTTCTTCATATATTGGGGATTGGTGTGCGGTACGAGGCAAAAGAGTTGAAATACTTAAAAAAAAAGGGTGTGTGTGCTTATGACCGCACGATAGAAGTGAAAACTTACGACGGGAGGCGAGCGCCGAGTGTACGCGATTAAACGCCTAGTATACGCGATTCAGCGTCACCGGCCCGAGCGTGACGGTTCCGTTTTGTTTACAAGGAGTGCAAAGTGCGCCTAAAGCAGTTTTCACTTCAAAAAGACAAGGTTGTCATTTGTTGCAAAAAACATTTTTTATTACAGTTATTTTGTAAGTTTTAAGCTTGTGTCTGCCTGCTTTTAGTTTGGAACTGGAGAAAAACCCATCCGGGTTTAAAAAAAAATTAAGTTACAAATAATAATATTATTATGATTGTTCAGTATCTTTGCTTTCGAATACTTTAGGCACGGATAATTTTAGTGGGGTCATCTACCGCAGTTACTGTCAATCAATCAAATCAGCCAATCGCAGTCTACTGCTGGACATAGGCCTCCCCCAAACTGCGCCAGTACACCCTGTCCTCCGCCTTCCGTATCCAGTCAACTTCAGCCACCTTCTTTAGGTCGTCCTTCCATCTAGCTGGGGGGCGTCCCACACTACGCTTGCCGATACGCGGTCTCCACTCTAGGACTCGTCTGCTCCACCGGCGTCGGTCCTTCGACAGACATGGCCAGCCCACTGCCACTTTACTTACTGTAGTCACTTAAACGATCAGTTTAGAAAATCGGTTTTCTCGGGTATCTAAAGACAATAAAACAAAGTAAAACATATTTTCTCAACTCATACAAGTAACAGCACTACAAGCGGTCGTTGACCCGCCAAAATACATCCAATCATTTTATTTTTTATTTTGTCGTGTTTAGATATCGATAAATATCTAAACATGTCTGCAGAGTTTCACTAGCAAATATAATCTGACCATGTATAGGTACACACTGCTTGTTGCGACCCCGGCCTTTACGAATAAAATAAATTAAAAAAAGGTTAAAATATCAATCACTGAACATAAAGTCCGGTTTCACATCGTTGTCCATATTTGTTTTAATTAACCTGAAACGAGGAAAAAGTGTAAAAGAGATTTATTTGCACAAATATGGCGAAAACCGAACACGCGTTCGCGATTGCTTATCGGTATTTACTGACAAAAAGTATTAAATGTGTAGATTGATTATATTTTATTATTAAAAATGTTACAAAATATTGCTTTTCCCGATGCTGGGACGTTAACTTTTGAGGAGTTCTCCTGGTAAGAACCAGCTCCACTTCACCATACGCATTGTGACGAACATAAATTGCTTAGCAACCATAGTAAAGCAATCGAATCGCAACCCCTGAAATATTTATCATTGAGTAGTTCCGATGGCCATCTGTGGTCTTCATCATCAGTTCCACTTTACCAAATGATGATTTTCGAGAGCAAATGCACAAGTTACTTTAAAAAATACCCAAATCGCTGTAGGTGTGCTTATAAAATTTGAGGGTTTCCCTCGATTTCCATGAGATCCTCTCATCAGATTCCAACTTGGTGAAAATGGGACGACCTCGAGAGTACACACTATCAAAAAAAAAAAATCAAAATCGATCCACAATTGACGGAGAAATCGGTGAACATACCTACATAAAAAAAAAAACATTCATAAAATCGAACATAGAACCTCCTTTTTGAAAGTCGGTTAAAAATATGGACAGAGTGTTTGAGAAAACCTGATTCATAGATCGCACTTTTAAAGTATCTAAGCGTCTCATACGAATAAAAACTTCATTCATATTAGGTTAATGTTCATAATGTATGTTCGTATGAAATGCTTGATCACTTTCGCTTATAAGTACCTACAACATACATTTTTGGGTACCTACTCAATGTATGTTAGATGTATGTGTATCTTTTGTGGTAGTAACATTGATGTTATTTACTAAATTTTGAATAAATAAATGAAAATTATCTAATCACCATTATTCTCCTGCCCGTTAGGTATACCAATTTATTTGTGGTCGGGGCAACATGTCTTTTTCTACCATACTTCTCTATTAGTCGTCATCTCGGTAGTCACACCCTTTCTAGCCATATCATCTTTCACACAGTCCATCCATCGTTTCTTTGATCCTCTCCTACTTACCTGCATGAAAATAAGGTTCATATTCGTATGAAGACTTTACTTAGCAAAGTACAGTCAAAGTGCGGTCTTCCCCTAAGTATTGGGCCAAAAATATTTAATTGCCAAAAAACTAAATTCAAAGAAAATTATTTTGTAGTTTGGCATTACTTCAATAATTACTTTTAGTTTTACTAAAAAATCTTATCAAACTTTAAAACAAGGTAAATTAATATTCCTAATGTGCTTGTATTTCATGGTTGATTTTACATTTAAATATTTAGGGTTCCGTACGCAAAGGGCACCCTTTTTTTTGTAAACGCGAGTTCTGAGGCGTCGAAGGGGGGAACGGTAACAGCGCGGGGGTCGGGAGGGGCCGCTCGGGTGTCAAGTTAACTCTAGCGGGATATATTATGGCTCCGCTCCTTATTAAAAATAATCTACGCATAATTTGTAAGTAACTTTAATTCTATTTAATATACAACGTGTAACAGAAACCCTATATCTATCCTGAAGCACTAAAGATGAAAGCTGGTATAGAATCACTATACAAAGTTTCAACTCAAAATAAAATACTCGAAGAATTGATACCAAATTTTCGGTTTCTTTAGTTTCTTAAATTCAAATCATAACAAACGTGTCACCGCACTACGTAGGTCAATAACTTTCTACGTCACTTGCCAATATCACGATAAATCTCTTCCGTAATTCTGCGAGCCTAGTACCGTAGTACTTAGCCTACCGCAGGCGGTGTTCTTTGTCGGCGCGAACTGACGAAATAAAACATACCGCCCCGCCCGCGCCGCCCGTGCCGCCAAAGCGATCGCGCGCGCGCGCAATAAACCATACCTTCTTTACCGTGATGTAAAAATTAATGCGTAATTATTGATTTACAGTTTACTCGTTAATTTGTCAAACCAGAAATTGCATGTAAAAACTGAGATAACAAAACTTGCGTAAACAATCGAAACAAACTTTGGGTAGGTTAACTAGTTTCATCCCTTATTATTACTTATTACCGAGTGAACAGTAAGCTTTGCTTAATGTTTTATTAAATTAACTTACATTTTTAAAGATGGGGTTCGATGTGGTGACCGTGGTATTGTATGCACAAGGCCGCTCGCTTGTTCATGGACACCTGAACATTGCGTAGCATGTCTGGTGTTATTG
The DNA here is from genome assembly GCA_963669345.1 of Gortyna flavago. Taxonomy (NCBI): domain Eukaryota; kingdom Metazoa; phylum Arthropoda; class Insecta; order Lepidoptera; family Noctuidae; genus Gortyna; species Gortyna flavago. Next base: position 3,760,874 of record OY770143.1, on the reverse strand, counting down.
TCCTGAAAGCGGCCTCAATCCGCACTTTCATTTGGTTTATTGTATCACACTATTCTCAAATGCACTGCGTACACAAAATTTTGTATGTACCCTCACAAAAAAAGTCTAACGAGGTTAGGTCTGTTCTATCTGGCTTCGGTACCACTCGCAAAACGCCACACGAGGCAAAAATCTGCCGGTATCAGCTCCTGGGTGCGACGGAAGTGGTATGGGTGCTGACCGTCATTGCTCAGCACTCGCCATACCTGCATATGGTTAAAGGCACCCAGCGCTAATGCAGCTCGACGTGTGCTAGTGCGTGGATTGAGTTCAAAATGATCCAATACGGCTTCTTCAAATTCTGGATCGGTAGTAGGTACTCGGGCGACCCTCTGAAGCAGGTGCGTGGAATGACCCAGTTTGGTACAGACGATGTACCATCCGACTAAACATGCCAACGAAGGCAGCTGTCGACGCTCAGCATCTGGTCTACCCTCAATAAAACGGCGACGGTACAGTTCTCGGGAAGCTCGCAAATTACCATGTTCTGCTCCGACACATCATCATTTCGTAATATTCGCTATTATATGACATTTTGCAAACACAACAAAAAAAAGTCAATTAGGTGTAGCCGCACTGAACTGATGCGCGTATCACAGGGATAGAAACGAGTGCACTAGACGCGGAACAGGACGACGACTGACAACTGACGAGCAAAGCAATAACAATAATGCTAAACAAAGCTCCTATTCCCTGCTATTCTGGTACCTAAATATTATTTCGTCAAATTTAGATACCTATAGGGTAGCTGTCCTAATTAGTGTCCACTACTATTAAAAAATATTGTTCAAGAATTCAAGATTATTTTACATCCTAATAATAATTTCAACTAAACTCCGTTAAACTTTTAAGTAAATCTAACACACTAGGGCAAACTAATTACGTAATTTAAATTCAAAATTGAAAAATCATTCATATTTTTTTGGGGTGGGAATATCATCAATGAGCCAGCTCCCACCCTGGGTGGGGCGGAACGAAGTGTTAGACTCTTAGGGCGGTTTCGCACTACGTTCGGATCCCAGAAATGCCGGTCCGAAGTTACCATAGTCCTATTTGTATGAGGGGTTCCCTGTTCTTTCAGTTGCCCTTTCATTCCAGGTCCGCGTTATCTCGTTAGAACATTCCCGCAACTCCGGAAAATTATTCATTTCAATCCATATTATGGGGCCGCGTTATCTCGTTAGAAGTCTGAATTAGAAGTTGTATTTACCAGGAGTAATTGAAACTGCACGGACTGCAATTGGTTCAAGTACCCTAAGACCCTAACCAATTAGGTTTACACACATTATGATGCTTACGTGTGTGTAACGATGTAATCAGGGTTCTGTGAGCAAACGATTTTCAATTCGGCAATAAACATTTCTGTTACTCATGCGGTCCTAGTACTTTTATTCATTTCTTTCCAGTTAGATGCAGTTTTGCGACAATTTTATTGACTTCATTTGAATTATAAATAAAGATAAACGTGTTCAAACCAATAAAACCCATGTACCACTCAAACAGTACCGACAGACCGTGAACTTCCGATAATTCTTTCGGTTAGTCCTACAGACAAAAATTATGCGTGCGTGCTATTATTTTGTAATAAAAAAAGCTATTAACTTGTTAATAATAGTTTTCGTCATATTATTAAATAAAAAAATAAACGTATTTAAAAAATTATGAACGGAACCCACTATGATTTTATTTGTACTAGGAGAAGAATAAGTTGCGAAGAGGTGAATTGAAATGATGTTTTGGGTTCAGTTGGACCACGGAAAAACCCGGGCGTGAGTGGTTAAGCAATTAATTCCTGGTAGGATGCACGTAAGGATTTGATTATTATGATCAATTCAATGGTACGAGCTGACGATTTTTCGAAACAATTCGTTTTAATGCGATCTTCAAGCAAATCGATTCAATAGTAAGGTGAATCGAATCTCCTGGATCGTATGTGTAAAAATTATTAAGTATGATAAAGGCTCATAATAGTTCAACTTCATATTTGCCCAAAGTATTCTGCTGACAATCATAAACAGCGAATAGGTAGGTTTATCAATTACATACTGAGGCCGACACTTTTTAACTTGTCCGCATTGTTTATGTTATCACTAAGCGAAGATTGAAACATTTGACGGTTTGATAGAAGTTGTCATTTCGAATGACATAGCTGTATTTCATAAATTATACGCTCGGCGTCGTATTCTGTATTAGTCAATGTGATTTTAACCGACTACATCCGTACCATCTGAATGAAAGTCATTGAATTACGCCGGAAAGGTTATCAATTATTATTTATTAAAAGTTTAGACGTACCCACCTGACTGGCAATACTGTAAATATGTCACAAAATAAAGGTGTGTAAATGTTGCTGAATTTTTTTTATTACGATTTTTTAATGAATTCTTGGAAGATCGATTCAAGAGCACGGGATTCGATCTGTGAATCGAATAAAAAAATGATTTAAAGCAAAACGTCGGTTCATCCTTATGGCCACCAAAATAAAAGGTTAGGAATAACGTTAGGAAATTTACAGGAATATTGTTTTTAAATTAGGTGTTAACTGTGTTGTAGGTACGATGGTAAGGTGGGTGGTGGGTGGTAGATTACTATGTAAGTAGATAATAATTTTATTATCTACAAAGTAATCTTCTACAAAAGGACAACTACGTAAAAAACCAAAAAATTATAAAAAATAAACATGCGGAACCTTTTATTCAGAAATACCAGGAGTAAGAGGTTTATTTTTACTTACAAATAGTTCACTGACACCGATCAGCTGACTTAGTGCTAGTGATGTATTTATTTCAATTTAAAAAGTTCGGTTTCTGGTATCAATGTATTAAAAAAATTCACAACTTCCGAACATGTAGAGATAGTATTAAAAAACCCTTTCAATATCGTTTGATATCATCCAAAGAAGCCGTGCCCTTGGTATGTATATACCCTTTCCGTTACACGTTGTATATAGGTATATATTTACAGTACAAAAATTGTATTGTAAATAGATTAAGTTTTTGTTGTACTTTGAGAGCAAAATAAATTATTATTTTAATTTATCAATTATTATTACTATTTATTTTTTGTTTGTACAAAATAAAGATGAAAATTAAAGGGGGTCGCTATAAAAGAAACGTGTTTTTTAATACTAAAAAATATTTAAAAATTGTGTTGAATATTGTATAGTGGTACAAAACCCTTCGTGTACGAGTTCGACTCGCACTTGGCCGGTATCGATAAAATGCTTCAAGCAACAACAGCTGTTTTAACTTCGAAGTTGTGAGGCCTTGGTCATTATAGGTAATGTGCCATAAAACTTTAATTTCAGGATTTTAGAAAAATCTTTATTTTCTTCGGTCGTCATGTTTTTAACCTACATTGAAAATTCAAATTACAGGCATCGAGAATAACTACATTAGGTACAGGCGCCAGCACATCAAGCTTTATCGCTAAAGCGCAAGGTTCAAAGTTGATTGAGAAAATTTGACAGTTTCGGGTAGCTTCATGTGGTGGCGTCTGTACCTAACATACCGTTTAATTGAAGTAAGTGGGAACTAAGATGATAATATATAACTATATGCTGTAGTTGAGAGAATGGACATATTTTCGTGTAATCTGAGTGAATTCGCAAGAGTTTTGTTGAACTTTGTTAGTTAAGTAGGTGTGTTAAGTCTGATTTTATATTTTAGATTAAAATTTTATATAAAAAAAAAAGGTTTAGTTTGATAATTATTACCTAAGTAGTATAATTCTATAGTCTGACTTCAGATTGTGTTTTTAATAGGTATAGTTTGTGCTGGTTTGTATTTATTAAGTTTAGCTTTTTAAGTATTAGCCGTAAGTTAATTTTTTAATTAATTTGGTGTGTGTTTGCAAACCACTATTGTTTTGGGGTCAGTCAAAAAAATAAATAAATGGTTATTAATCTTTAGCAAGAAGCTGGCAGTATCATCACAACGGTACTGTTTCCCCATTGTTTGTCGTATATTTTTTTTAGTATGTTCTTATATTTACGTATATTTATTTGCGCTTATATTTATATGTAAGTAGGTAGGTATATATTATATATATTTTTAAAGGGTTTATGCGTATCTTTATTTTTTTAAATATTTTATTCGTCAATTTTCACGGTAACCCAACGGTTGACTGGTACAAAATACCTATGGCATTAAGTCTGCCTCTGTACATTTGTGTACTTAAGGATTATATAAATATAAATAAATAATAAAATGCCAGAAAGATGTTATGGCAGAAGAAAACTGCTTTGGATTAAAAGTAACACCTCGGGAAAAACACTTGGGCGAAATTTTTGTAAAACTTACTTTTGTTTTAGGATTTTCTCAGACAAGGAATCAGCATATTTTATTAATTTTTTCTCAAGCGAAAGAGGAGTTTGAAGTTTTTCCTACGTAAAATAATAGTGGCAATAGGTATAAATAACTAGGTAAACAGTGTATTTTACAGTTTTCCCCTAAAATCTCATTATGTTGGTAAGTCATCATCATCTGCCTAACCTTTTCCGAAAAACGTTGGGGTCAGCTTCCAGTCTAACCGAATGCAGCTGAATAGCAGTATTTTACATGGAAGGACTGCCTATCGGATCTCTACTGAATAATACAGTTGATAAGTAAAAAAACGGACAAACGCGCAGGCATGCGCGCGTTGCGGGTATCTTTTTTTATACTGTCCCACTGATGGGAAGAGGCCTCCCCCAAATCCTTCCAGGAACTCTTTTCCCGCATCACCTAGAACCAGCCCTCACGGTACACGTACGCATGTAAAAAGAAAATCAATATATTTTGTTAGCTTTCCATTTTTCTCGCCCGCTCTCACTTATACCTTGCACTAGTACATTCGTTGTCCCCAAGCGATGTCCATTGATTGAACTTAATAAATAGATATCCAAAAGTAAATGCGTGCTCTTCTCTTATTTACGATAAAAACCGGCCAAGTCCGATTTGGACTCGCTCACGAAGGGTTCCGTACCACAAGACAAAACCGCAAAACACGCCGATAAAAACATACTTCTTGTATGGACGTCTCCACACATTATTATTAACTTTATTTTAGTTTTTGTTGATAAGTCTAACGGCAATAGACGAACGACAACACACTGAAAATTTCAACTGTCTTCCGTTGGCACCTTTTGGGTACGGAACCCTAAAACATAGACAATGAAATTACCGGCCGGCTTTGTTAGGTAGCCGCTCTGTTTTTGGTAGGATAATTAGGAAATTGGGCTATGGACAGGAGAATGATGATGATGGTTTATGTACAGACGTCAGCACATCAAGCTACTCGAAACTTTCAAATTTTCGCAATCAACTTTGAACCTTATACTTTAGTGTTAAAGTTGAAAATCTATTAAATAAATTTTACAGATTGTAGTAGTTGATGTGATGGCGTCTGTACTTAATTGATCTATAATAATCTTCTTATATATAAAAATTAATCGCTAAATGTGTTGCTAAACGCAAATCTCGAGAGCAGCTGAACCGATTTCGCTAATTCTTTTTTTGTTGTGTTCGGTATTGTCAGGACAAGGTTTGTATGAAAGAAAATTTAGGAAATTCGAAAATAAAAAAGTATTGCATATAAAATAAATAACAAAAGAGTTTTTAAGAATATTTCGTTGGTGCTCTGTGGTAACCTGTCATGTCACCAAAACGTTAGCTGGTTTTTCATGTCAATGGAAAATATATTTTTCCTTACATAATTATATCGCATGAATATTCCTTGTACTTATAGATTTTCACCTTTCCTTCTAAATTGTATATATGTATTTTTATGAATGTGGACTTAATCATTATACCAAGTAATTGAACATTATCATCTATAATTTTTATCCCAAACGTATCCACTTCATCAGCTTAAATAAATGTATTGGTATTTTCTGAAGAACAAGGATCTTTTTCCTCCTATAATTAAACCGTAATGTTTTCTTATTTCTAAGAAAAGGGTGGAAAAACGAAACCTCGGCGATTCCATCCAGGGAATGTGTACGCGTTCTGGAAACAATGAGTTTAATCATGAGAAAATAATTGAGGAAAGCCGTGACGGTTTCTTCTTTGGTAAACAGTATCTTTAAGTTTCATTTTTACCTATAGTCGGACTTTTAATTAGCTGCAGAAAAATGACAGATTATGTGTTACTGAAATGACTGAAATTTGCGTGTTTTTGTTTTTTCGTGATGGCCGCGAAAACACAAAAACACGCAAATTTCAGTCATTTTTCTAGTACAGAATAGAAACAAACGAAACTTATTTGACATGCATATCCCTAAACGCAGTCCGAAATGAGTTATTAAGAAGTGTCATTTTACTGCAGCTAATTAAAAGTCGAAGTATCCATACTAATATTATAAATTTGAAAGTAACTCTGTCTGTCTGTCTGTAAGTTACCTTTTCACGCCTAAACCACTGAACGGATTTCGATATAATTTGGCAGAGAGATAGATTGCATCCCGGGGAAGGACATCGGATAGTTTTTATCGACATATCTCGCGGGCAAAGCCGCGGGCGGTAGCTAGTAGTTTATATAGTAATTGTGGTAGTAAGTACAGTAAGCCGCACGTAAGTAATACTTTGATCTTGAGCTAACCAAGCGTAGTACGTTATTGCGTAACATACCAGCAATCATAATCTGAATCATTTTGAAGGATATTGCTAAACCATGTGTCGAAGATAGTTTTATCCCGGTATTCCCACGGGATCGAGACTTATGCGAGTGAAACCGCGGGGCGCTGCTAGTTACTAATAATAATGCTATAGAGTTAGTTTGTTTGAACGCGCCAATCTCTAGAACTACCAGTCCGATGTGAAAAATTATTTTTGCGTTTGATAGCCTAATTATCGAGGAAGATTATGATAATATAGCCTTCACGCTACAACCTTTAGAAGCTGAGAAAAACGAAAAATAAGCGAAAACGAAGTAGTGCGAGCGGATGATGCGATTGGACGCTGTAGGGCGGGAAAACACGCGGACGAAATCGCGACCAGAAGCTAGTATAGGTAGTATATACGGTTTCATGCTAAAAAGCAAAGTTCCTGTCATCAAAAGAACCCCACGCATTCATACATAAAATCAAAAGTTCGTTATGTCATAAGAACATGATCTTATTTAGGACAGTGACAGCTAAGCAAAAAAAATTATGAATATAATTCATTTTCTCATACATTCATGCTTATTGATTCTGATCCGGTACGATGTTCGCCGGGGTCAGCTAGTATTTTTTATAAATCGACGTTTTAATATTCAGAGAATTAATGCCACCCTGATATTGGAATTTTGCATTTTTTACCATAATTACTGTTTCATAGTGTTTGATCCTTGTTTTTATATTGTAAACAAAATATATATTTCACCCTGCACGTAAATTTTCCGGAAGCGCCTCTGTCCTGCGAAATGAAGGATCTTTTTATTTTCATTCCTTCCACAAAGGGCGAAATCAATGAATCGAATCTATAAGGGATTGCTCTTTACTTACACTAACACTGATAGCTTTCTTATTATAATATGAAAGGAAAAACAATAGCCTATTTTTACTCAGATAAGCACAATACTAAAGAGAGGATTCGTCCATAATTTCTTCTTGAAAGTAAACACACATGCCCCCGATTTTTACAGTGACGCGGAGACGCAGCGAGGGTTGTCAATAATTTTGTAAATATTTATAAATTATTTGTTATGAGTCTGGTACACAAAGGAATATTAATACTGAGAAAATATGACATTTGTAGTTGGACTTTTATTTATCAGGGAAAATAATAATAAACTATTCAACAAGTATTTCTGAATTCTAGCAATGTTTTCAAGCGGTGACAAATTTATAAAATTCTAGCTACCATTCGTAGCTTTGCACGGTTTTTATGGTATAAGAAAGTTTCAGGTTTAATATGAATGTATTTACGGGTGACACGGGTGGGTACATAAACCTTCCGGAATAAAATTATCTCTATTAAAGTGAATACCCCATCCAAATCCATTGTGTGGTTTCAAATAACTAAACCTTAGCACAGACAGCCACGAAAAGTGACTGTATTTTTATACTATTTATACATAAAGTTTAATCAAACTTATGTTTCAAATTAAAATTATTTCATGTAATAAAAATACTCAACTTTATTTTAATGGCAATTAAGTTGATTTCAAAGGGACTACCACTATTGAAAAAGATATAAAAATGTTTGAAGTTGTAGCGTAAACTGAACTTTATTGTGTAGGATTTAAAGTTATATTTCCATAAACACATAATTGTTTACATTAAAAAAAAAAAACAATTAATTAAATCGGGAATGCAGAGTTAATACATAAACTCACGTCTTCTTCCCATGGGGTTAGGCTGAAACTACAGAACGCCACCTGCAACGATCCATACATACTCCTTTTGCCTCATTTACGTTCATACATCTGAAGGGTGATTCCCGCATTTTTATGAACGTTCGAATTTTAATCTCAGTCTCAATCTGTCAAAAATTCTATCAATTTAGATACATTTTTGACAAGGTTTTGACATTGATTGTCGCTGAGATAAGACTGCAACTAAGTATATTTTGAACTTTTTAAATAACGAGAATTGGCCTTCTGGTCATACATGCACGCTGGTTGCGAGTACTAGTTGTTAAGATAATATATTAATAAAAAAAAAGCCTTATCAAACCCTCTGAACCTCACATGATATCTACCATAGACAGTAAAACCAGAATCATTGATGTCTGTAATAACGCCGCCCGCCCGGTCGCAGACCCACAGACAAAATTAATGGTACATCGCAGATACTGGCGGTGGACCACTTTTCAACCTTATTACCAAGGGCATAAGGGTGAAAAGTGGTCGACCGCCAGTGTCCGCAATGGTACATTCGATTCTACAAAAAGTATAATACGTTAGGTTAATGTCACGGCAATTTGGGGAATCTGACGTTTTCGTAGATTTCTATGTGGTTAGGCCGTGGCCTCGATTTTGGCCTCATTGGTTTTGTAATTAATTTTATTGTGTTATTTTTGTATTTATTTGGTAGTAAGTAGGTAACTTTGCCGCACCGTGGATGGGTGATTATCTTTACATACCAAGACCCCTCCGTGTCTCGGAAAGCACGTTAAGCCGTTGGTCCCGACTGTTATACGTGGATTGACAGTCGTTAACGTATCTTTAGAAACCCGAAAGTCTGACTACCAGTTTTACCAAGGGTATCGTGTTACCCAGTAACTGTGGGTTGCAGATGACGATGAGGTAGGTAACTTGGTTGATGACCTAGTTTGGTTTGGGGTTGTTTATGGCGAATAATTGGTATGACCATGGTGGATGGTAAATTTTCAATAGTGAAGTCAATACGCTAAGAAGAAGTATAGTGAACTTATTTCAACAGAGATTATTTCAACAGAGATGACCTCCTGAATTTCTTTGTAGTTAAGGGTAGAAAAATATAACTTTATTTTTTAAGCTACATGAACTAAAGCGCGGTCACTGTCGGACTGCATAAAAAATAGAGACAAGCGCGATGACACAACGCTAATAATGTATTGCAAAATATGAAGCAATTATCTATTTAAAAATAATCTATTGTTTGGATAAAAAATTTTGTATGTTGCTTGTAGAATAATCTGACAAAAAATCAAAATGATTGTATATGTAGGTATATTAGTATGGTATTTTTGTAAAAAGACAGTTTTTAGAGGTATCTTCATGTTTTTATTCTATAGAATCAAATTAGTTATATTATGTTTTCAATACACTATCTACCTGTATATACTGTTTTTTTTTACTGTAGGCGATCATATATTTTTAGGCATTATTAAACATGCGTTTAGGTCATGTAGTCCCCTTAACTAACGCCGCAACCCGCCGCTGCCTCGCACGGTTTTAAGACTTGACAAAACATTGAGATTTCTTTATTACCAACCATGATACACGACGATACGATTCCTTTTTGACCCGGCGAACTTCGTAGAGCCTCAGACTCAATAAATTTAGTTAAATTTTTATCGAAATCAGTTATCCGTTCTGGAGAGATCATCAAAAAAGCCGTTCCATAAAAAATGTATGAGAAAATGAATTAACTTTTACCACGTTTGAATAGTTATTCTGCTATGAGACAAATGCAACAAATTAAAGAACATAAACTCGGTTCAACCGTTCTTGAGCTATAAATGATGTAACAAAGTCAAAGGGTTGACTTTGTTTTTTTAAATGCATTGTTTAAAAGAACAGCGTGATTACATAGGCGGACACGAAAGGCTCATCATCTGCCTAGCCTTTTCCCAACTATGTTGGGGTCCATCCAGTCTAACTGGATGCAGCTGAATACCAGTATTTTACATGGAGCGACTGTCTATCTGACCTCCACAACCCAGTTACTGGGTAATACTATACCCCTTGTTAAGACTGGTTGTTAGACTTTAACGACTGTCAAAGATCCACGAATATCAGCCAGAGCCAACGGCTTAACGTGCTTTCCGAGGCACGGAGGGGTCACGGTATGTAAGGATGGTCACCCATCCACAGACCAAAATCGGTAAGCGTATTAACACCTGATCGACCGACCTGTGCGGCTGTTATTATTTAGCCACGGGCGGACACGAAAGGCTTATAGGTACTATATTTTGTGAAATATATTGAAAATCTCAGGAATTTCTCAATAGCAACCCGGAGTCTGGATTTGTTCCCGGTTGATGGCAATAGGCTCGCCCGCGCCCCCTATTAAATGGGACTTAATCTTAACTGGCTGTAGGTATTATGGGAACACCTCTACCTACCCTACTTCGTGGATTACAGACGTGATGTTATTTATTTATTTATCCATTTATTTCAGGTATCAAGCCCCCCCCCCCCCCCCCCCGTCGTGTTTCGCTGACTGGTATCATGCCATGTAGGTATTGAAAAAGTTTTCAAGCCAAACATAAAACTAACAAAAATAAATTCACTAACGAATAGTTTTCAGTAGCTACATGAATAAAAATTGTCCTGCGTCAATCGTTGCAGGGAGATATTACTTGCAAAATTGTTCAACGAAATATCAATCACAATTCTGGTATAACGAGTGAATGAAATGGAAAATCCATGTTTGCCTTGACAAAAGTGAACGCCCATGTGACTCAGCGATTATGGTTTTAAAATCAGCTGCTTTGAAACAGTATTTTCTATTTCCAAGGCGGATTTGAATGGTGCAATTTGTAAGGAAAATGTTTTCTGACTGTAATTGTCTCGTTGATTCTTTTCATCCAATTGGTTGTTTGAAGGAAATTGCTTTTCCGTTTGCATCCTTATTTGTGTAGGTATATTTATGATATCTTTTATTTTGGATGTGGTACAATTTAGCTGTCTGTGTTTGTAATATTTTTTTTTTTTGTATCATGGCAAGACGGAAAATGGCGTATTGATTACTAGGATTGCTCACTGCGGGGTGACGTTTCAAGGTTTTCTCGAAATAGTAACGGTGAGTGGTACAGTCGATCGCACGTCAGTACAATACTTTGACCTTGAGCTAGCCTAGTGTATTACGGAGTTTCTATGGAATACGAGGCCAGCTTAAGGTCGCCTAGTCAGGGGGTTATCCGAATGCCAGTTTTAAATTAAATTTTTAATAGTCAAAACAGAGTTTTTAGGCCCAAAAAAAAGACATAAGTACTTACTTAGATACATCCTTGTTTTAGTGAAATTAACGGAGCAATTACGGATACCATAATTCATTATTTTACTTATAGTTTTACTTAAACCTTAACATGTAACTGTTTTCTTGTCCCTTATATAAATAAATAAATGAATACCTATCAGCTTAATGAAAAAAATATTCGAAGCAGGGATTGCAAATCCGTTTTGCCTTTTATTTTTTTATTACAGCACAAAATAATAAAAAAATTGCATGTATCATAGGGTAATCGTATTTTATAGTGAACTCAACGGTTGGATTTTAAAGTTTAGTGGATTTTTCGGCCGTTCTCAGTAGTTCGTTTAAATAAAGTGAACGGAGTATCAAAAAAAAAATTGGACTAAATTAAAGCCAACCTTTATTTAAATGAAAAATATTATCATCACATTTAAGTATGCACAATTTAATGTCCAACAATAAATTAGTTACTCGAATACCTCGGTGCGTTGGCGTGACAATTAAATAAGATTAAATAATTATTTATTATTGAATATCCATTTATTCAAAATTATTACGCCCTGTAATTGTTTCGATGATACCATAAGATAGGGACGATTTAATGTCACAGCCGTTTTGTAGCTTGCTATTTAATTTTGAATTTTATTGCTGGTAGTTAACGTTGAGTATTGGTTGTTGGTTTGTTTAAAGCTTTTTTGTGGAGTCACTTTCATTGAAGGACGATTTTGAGGCCAGGATTTCTGCTACATTTTGTCGATAATGCAACAAATGGTTTTCAGTAATGTGTGTATGTGTTCTATTAGCATCGTTACGTTATATATCTATGTATACCTCTTAGACCAAATAAAAAACCAAGACAGAGCGCGATACAGTGAAGTATGCCAAAACTACACCTCCGCTCTATGCATACACGCTCACACGCACACATTTACAACCATTTACGATCAAACTACACCTCACTAAGTGCACACATGTTTACGAAACCGGCTTCACTTTACTATTAGCAGCGCTCTGTCTTGGTTTTTTATTTGGTCTGAGTTATACCTACTAATAATAAAGGTGAAGCGTTTGTTTGTTTGAACGGCCTAATCTTTGGAACTAAAAACTATTTTTGCATTTGATAACTCAATTCTTGAAAAAGGCAAGGCTAGGACAGCAAAAAAATGTCAGAAAGAACGCTAAACGAAAATGAAGTAATAGCGGGAGCAGACGATGCGATGCGACCGCCCGGGTCAGGGAACAAAAATTTTTTTTTTCTGAAGCTAGTACTGTATATTTTTATTATTACAAGCGACATAGCTTCGCACGTTATTGACAACTTGAGAAAACATTGAGATTTCTTCATTATTTATATTAGTTTAATATTAATGTATCCTACACTCAGACCTTCCGGAATAAATTATTTAAATGATGGTGAATATTTACATAATTTAAAAGCTACCAGACTTAAATTAATAATACGTAGGTACATGTATATAAAGAGGAGGGCAAAGAATTATAGGGCATCAAACAATTCGTCCGCATCGCGGTCAACAGGAAAAGTGCCCGAAAGGCGGACAGCATTGCCACGTTGCACGGCGATAGTGATTAATTGGCCAAAAAATTTCAGTAACTATGTTGTGAAGTACTTACTAGGTACAAGTCAGATCATCATCTGTCTAGCCTTTTCCCAACTATGTTGCAATGGGGTCGGATGCAGCTGAGTATATACCAGTATATTACACGGAGCGACTGCCTATCTGACCTCCACAGCCCAGTAACTGGGTAACATGATACCCCTTGGTAAGACTGAATGTCAGAATTTTCGGATACTGACTACCCGTAACGATTGTCAAAGATCCACGAATGACAGCCGGGATCAACGGCTTAAACGTGCTTAGACGGCTTAAAGGCAAGCATAGCTCAATCTGATTGATTGACCCGAGCGGCTGTTATTACTTAGCCACAAGACCCCTACTTCCTACCTATACAAGTCTATATACAGGGTGTCCCAAAAGGTTACGTAGCTGGGAAGGGTAACCAGAAAAAAAAATATAAAAAATAAAAATAAAAAACAAAGTTAAAAAAAAAAACAAGGTTAGCAAAATAGGGTGTAAAATTTTTAGTTATTAAAAAATACCATTTATTTTTTTAAATACCCAGAGGGGATTTATTTTTTTATTTTTCTGGTGACCATTGTAACCACCCCTATCACCTCCCTTCCCAGCTACGTAACCTTTTGGGACACCCTGTATACTAATAACCTTCAGACGTGAGGATACTTTAAAATTATCTCGATACAATTCTCAAAGGAATATCGAAGTGGTTATATCCTGTTTCATCTACCCTGTAGGTACACTTACCCGCTTCCCCCTGTCTCCCTTTATTAAGGCAGGAAGTTTGAAACTGCTGTTCTTGCAGTTCTCTTTTATTTAGATTGTGTTCTTTAATGACTTTAATAAGGCAACGAAAGCTGTGTGTTGCGAAGTTGATTTTAGTTGTGAAGCTGCGTTATGCTTGGTAATATTGGGAAGATTGATTTGTCATTGTCATAACATAAGGAGCAACTTTTAAAATATAAATACATATCAATATAAAATAATTATCTAAAACTAATAACTAACTAGAATATGGCGTCGAAAAATTCGCTGTCGACTGGTAATGTGCCCAAGAGACTGGCGGCATTGTCACGTTGTAAGGCAATGCTTAGTCTTTGGCCAAGGTAAAACCGTGCAACGGTTATTGTGGCCAGCATTTAGGTCACGGGAAGTGTCAACCAGCCGTTTGGAGATTTTGTTGAACAAAACATGAGCACTCATCCCCACGGTCCGAGGCTTTCAACCCCATCATCATCTGCCTAGCCTTTTCCCAACTATGTTGGGGTCGGTTTAAAGTCTAACTGGATGCAGCTGAATATCAATATTTTACATGGAGCGACTGTCCATCTGACCTCCACAACCAAGTTACTGGGTAATACGATACCCCTTGGTAAGACTGGTTGTCAGACTTACCAAGGCACGGAGGGGTCTTGATCTGACGAAAAATTTCTACCCTAGGGGTCAAATGTGCCTGCCACCCTGTCTACCAAGACTAAAAGAAACCTGAATGTAATTTTTATACTTTTTAGTGCAAAAGAAAACCCAACTCATTTTTTATGACAAACATAAAAGTCTTTGCTCGCACAAAAGACAGTCATAATAAAAAAAAAACATATGTCCGTCCCGCATCAGTTATTACCAGCCCTAATCCTTGCACAAAAATTCGAAAGTTATAAAATAAAATTAATTTATAAAACAGGTATTTTTATTTGAACATAAAATCCAGAACATAAAGCATACGTGCCTACTAGAAATATATGATACGTTTCAATATTGGTCACGAAGGGTCTAAGATAAGATGAAAATGTTCTAATAATAATAAAGTTTCATAATTTTAAACCCTTGCGCAGAATAGGTTGGTTCAGAAGGTTGGCTCCGAGCACCGAGAGAAAATACACGCACACAATCCTACAGGGTCAAATTAAATTGGATAGTAAAAAGACGAGATGGATATCGATATTAAAACATCATAAAACATGGGGCTTTTTTGGTCATTGATCTAATGTCGTGTAGTTACGTACTTGAGAGTGTCCATGGAGTTTATTGGCCGTTCTTCTGCACAGGTACCTTATACGCTTTGGAATGGGCAACTAGTTTCATATTTTCTAATGACCGACTTCTTGACAATTCAAAAGTGCCTGTAAATGCTTTGAGTTTGAGTTTTTGTGCGCTGTTTTCTCTCGTTGTACCTACGTAGTCGATCTACTTTACCTACCATTCTGTGCTCGTCCATAGTATCACTTAGGTAGAGAAGTCTTCGATCTTAGCCACAATGGAATCGTTACACTTGACTGAATAACAAATTACAAGGTTCCAGGAATCGTTATCGGGCTTGATTTTGTTAGTGGTTGAGTGGCTGGCTAAGCTGATTTCGGTGATGTTCAGTTGTTAATTTATCGATACGAGGATTGGCATCTTTTACTGTCTGTTCTCTTCACGGATTACATCGTTGGTCTTGTTGCAAGCGCGTCTGCTATGCGCAAGTTTCGATCCTAGTATCAGTGCCGTGTCTCATATCTACTCTCTAAGTGCTCCTGCATACGAGCGATACGCGTCGAAGACAAAAGCTACTGTATCCGTTGACACCCGTGTCGACAGCAGCCGCCGAGGCGTGTATGTTGAGTACGTTGCTGAAATACACGAGCAGCATGTTGTGGACATGTATGTCATGTATGCACACTTAGTCCGTCAACGAAATACGGGCCCGTCCAACAGTAGGCAGTTGATCTGTCAAAACAAGTGCCAAATTAATTTGTTTTTGACAGGCAAAAACATCTCGGGAGTAGGGACAAGTTCTGTCAAATCGTATTGTCCATTCATCGTAAGTTCGTGCCCCGCACTAACGTCATGTCCGTTGGTGATACAGAGTGTGAAACGGCCCTAACTTAGGTCGAATCTACGGACATTGTGCTTTGGGACAAGACCTCCAGAAATTGGAATCGGATTTTCCATAAAACGGAATTCACAGTGGCATCCTCTACCTAACCCATCTTACATCATAAATCATTGCCTTAAAAAAAACGGAGGCTCTATTTATGTACCTTTTACAAACAATAAGTGCGAGCGAGAAGCAACTACGAAAGCAATAGTGGAGCAGCCATTTTCGTTTCTATTCTCTACGTACGAGTAGGTCACCTATTATTTCATCTAAGCATTTTAGTTTTTCGAGAAACATAATATTATTACGTATCCATAAGAATGTTCTGAATATAATAGAAGAAAACGTTTATTAAACAGTGCGGCATGACTTTATTGTTTGCAAAAACTGCCTTTGTGTCTAGGCTGAGACACAAAGTAGATAAGTGCAGAAGATCAGCTTCATAAAATGCGCGCAGACTACGGATATCTCACACTCAATCAATCTGCCTAGCCTTTTCCCAACTATGACAGGGTCGGCTTCCAGTCTAACCGGCTGTAACTAAATCCCAGAATTTTATATGGAGGGACTGCCTGACGTCCACAACCCAGTGACAGTAACACGATATCCCTTGGTAAGACTGGTTGTCAGACATTTGGGCTTCTGAGTACCCGTTACGACTGTCAAGGATCTACGAATTACAGCCGGGACCAACGGCTTAATGTTTTCCGAGTCAATCAAAATCAAAAGTCATTTAATGAATTTAGGCTGTGAATCACAGCACTTTTTGGAAGTCCAAAATTACATAAGACAGTCCCCTAAATTCTGCCCACCCATCACCACTTCTTACTGCTTTACTGGGTAGAAGAATTAGTGGCACAACAATCTCCCCAGCAGGAACCGATCGAGCAAGCGTGGCTTGAGTTTTGATCGACCCGTGTAGCTGTTATCATAGCCACAAGCCCGTTTCATTTGTCCAATGAACAAACATTTTACACCATCTCAAAAAATGCAAGTCGCGAGTGCGATTGCAGTCACTGAACGAGAAGCGTGTCTATGGGTGCTTGCGTTTACACTCATTGTATGGAGATGACCTTCTGTAGCTAACTATTCTGTGGCTGTTGATAGAACGTCCTTGGAATCGGGAGAGTGGAATTTTCGGGAGAGCGACATTTCCGGCCTTATATTGTTTTGTTCTGTCATCGATTCTTCATGATTCTGTGGATTGTGAGACGTTTTGCTTTTGTTTTATTTTCTTCTCTTTATTTACTGACGGTTTTTATGACGCAACAAAACGTGGAGAATTCTTTATTAGGGCTGATTTTTCCAACGCCAGATAATTTTATCGGAGGAATAATTTTGAATTTTTGACAGTTCTCCCATACAAAAATTGTCAGACGTCAATTTTATTCCACGAATAAAAGTTTTCTGGCTATGGAAAATCAGGCCTTAATGTATTATACATTTTCGATTACCATCCGGAATAAATTCTCTAAATGAATGTAGAAACTGCATAAACTTTCCTATCGAAATTTAGAAGAACAATGCGGTCCATTCACAGACACGAAATGCAACTCTTCTATACTAACCCCCTTACTAATAAACGTATTATATCACATTAATAGTTACACACTGATTTCTCTCTTTCAGTCGTCAGTAATTTGACTTTCGAGAGAAGAAGACAAAGCGTTGTGTAACTATACAGACGCTATACAACGTTTATTAGTAAGGGGGTAACAGTAAAGCTGCAGAATTTGAACGGGCTAATTTGTGGAACTGCGAGTCGGATTTGAACAGTTTTTTTTTTTTTGATAGCGCAGTTCTTAAGGCTTTATGCTTTTTAACATCATGCTAGGACCCTTAGGAGCCGAAAAAAAAGAAAAATAGTGAGAAATACCGCTAAGCGAAAACAAAGTAATAGCGGGGGCGGGCGATGCGATGCGACGCGGTGGGAACAAGAAGAAGCAGAAGCTAGTTTATAATATGTGTAGATGTTTATTTAAAGAGTTTGCGATAAACTGTCATATAGGAATAGTAGCCACCTACCTGCAATATATTAAAAATAAACTTAGATACAGGCGAGGAATACATACCAATACGTCGTCATGTTCGTCAACAAGCGCCGTCAGTACAGACTCGTCATCTGTTAGCTGCCACGGCTTATTTTAATTTCTGACTTGTTTTTATCTTTTTTTTTTGGACGCTTTTAACGTGCACGTCTTTAAAGAGTGTCCGTGGAGTTTCTTGCCCGTTCTTCTCCAAGTTCGTTGCCCATTTCAAAGCGTAGTATACCTACTCGTACTACGCTGTGGAATGGGCAACTAGCTTCATCTTTCTGACTGCCTGACCGGACAAATATATCAGCTAGAGGTACAAAAC
This sequence comes from Gortyna flavago, assembly GCA_963669345.1. Taxonomy (NCBI): domain Eukaryota; kingdom Metazoa; phylum Arthropoda; class Insecta; order Lepidoptera; family Noctuidae; genus Gortyna; species Gortyna flavago. Next base: position 3,742,438 of record OY770143.1, on the reverse strand, counting down.
GACTTGGATTTTGCTTTACCTACATACATAGTTACTTCGAAAATCTAGATACCTACAAGGAAGTGTCAAGATATTGTACTGCTTAAAATAAGGCTTGCAACTGTCTGTAGTTTTAAGTTTAAACATTGATCGGAGAAGCCTTAATAGAAAGCCAACTATGCGAAAAGCCTCATTAAGTTGAAAGGCCGAGGATTAAGTCTTGTAAATGAAACATTTTTTTACTTTAATCTCAGTCTGTGGCCTTACAGTACGTACACCGTACACATTGATTATTCAAAACACCGCCTTATTAGTATTCACTGTACATTTTCTCCACTTTGATAATTACGAAGCTACAAGTTTTCGAGTTAAGCCCATCAAATTAAAAATTACTCTACCTTTGAAGTAACTAAGGCTGGCATTCATAATATCGAAAAGATAAAAAATAATTAGCCTTTCATATTCCCACTGCTGGGACTCAGGCCTGTCGGTCTATTTTGTAAACATCTCAACGTGAAAGCTTAGATGAAAATATGAGCTTCAAGTGAGCTGTCATTCCACCATTGTCATCCTAAGGATTGACACTGTTGACATCTCCCTTCAACTATGTTTTAACGGAGAGATTTTTCTGACAGGGAGTGTAGTGGGCCATAAAGCCACAAAAAGGGCCTAGTGTAGGTTAGTGTGTTCATGTCTGCGAATATTTGGTTCTAGAATATGCTGGTTTTCTCATGATGTTTTTCTGGTATGGCTCTAAAAACAATATCGAGTCTCCTTTCTGCTAACACTTAAGTCAGCATATAATTATTGTGTAACACACTTTCAACCAGAAACTGACGAATTTTTAAGGTAATTGCTAATCCATTGCTATATAAATGTTTGAAAAACTTATTTATTTATTTTATTATTTATGTACACACAGTAAGATAAATAGGGATATGACATAATTATAATATAATTTGAGTACAAAGGTACTGCTTATTTCTTGAGAAATTTCTTCCAGCAGACCTGCGAAAGGAGATGTAAAAAAGAAATGTAGACAATAATGATAAAACTATATCGCTCACCTAGTAATATATCGGCACACCTACAAAAAATGTGAAATTGAGTTTTTACCGTATAAGTGTTCAAAAGTGCATAATTTAAAAAAGTGGTAAAACGGCACAACGCTATACTAGTAATCAAACCCATAAAATCAGTAAAAAACGTAATATAAACCCATAAATCAATTTTTAACATTTTATATAAAATCTTTGATCCTCGTTTTTGTAAAATGTGAAAAACGTAGATGTGCCAATATATTACTAGGTGAGCGATATAGATAAAACTTGTGTGCTCAAAAACATCAATAACGCAATTAACGTGGTTAAATTGTCAAAATAAAAAGCATTTCCATTGCAAGTGTGTTACGGAATTCAACCGCGGGTCGCCACTGTTCAAAGTCTTCAATTGGAAAGATTATCCATAATAATATTTAAATAAAACACATCAATAAAAATATTAAGTTGGCAACAATAAAGTGTGTTTAAGTAAGTAGAATTCGTAAGTCCCGTCCGAGTTTACGTGAGTGTTCAATAATATTAGTGAGATAATCTGCATTTTGAGACGGCTTAGAGCCCCGGCTGGAATAAGCTGGGATAGCGAGCCTTTACAACAGCTGTACCTAAGTGAAGGAAATGCGCATGGCTACATTAATAGCTTACAAAGGGGATTGTTTCGATTCTAGTCGTCACGTTTTGATTTTAGAGTCAGTTGATTTTGAATTACTGGGAATTGATTTGGGCCCGTTTTAAAATTGAGAATTATTTAACAGTGCTCCTCTCTTTCATCTGTCTTTATGTATGTACAGTCAAGGAATAAATCTGTTAAGCCAAAATTACAAAATTACTCTGGATATAATTATTTTACCTAAAATTAGCCAAACATCTTAAAAACAGAAACAAATCACGAACCACCATTTTTAGTCAATTCAAGTTAATACGAAGAGGAGTAATTCGATTTTCAGGCCTCAGGGCAGTGTTTGATCTCACTAAATAAAGTGGCAAAATTCGTCAGTAACGCAAAATCTGTCAGTAACGCAAAATCTTGTTTTATCAAGTTAAAGCCTCTGAATCTAGAATTAGTGGTGCGAAAATTTACCTCAGTACCTGTTTACATTTCGGTACAAAAGCCGACACTATTCCATTTGTTTGCTGGTAGGTACAAAGCAAATGGAGTCGTTCTACTTACGTATGTATTTTGCAGTTTGAATACAAATTGTGTCATTCATGTCACCTCTAATAGATTCTGCAGACTGTGCGGTTCTTAAATTGACTAGTTTTGAATTTTTATGTTGGTATTTGTTGGGTTATATGAGGTTAAGAGGAAACATGGGTGGTCGTTTGTTTTTTTCTGGTTAATGACCATAAAGCAATGTTTTTTTACAGAGTAATAAATATTAACTACTCGTATATCCCTATGTTTTCGTTTTTGATGATACATTCTTTTTATAAGCACTAGAACCCTCAAAAAATGCCGATTTAAACCGCTGTCAACAGAGGCCTCGTGTACAAATTTGACAACTAATAATGAAAAAAGAAAAACATAGGGACACAGTTAAATACAGGAAGATTTTTTTATCACCATCCAAATTTTTACAGTGTGTTCTACCCATGATTATGAAAAACTTTCACTATGGGACCTACTCTGAAATCACGAAAAAAAATCTGCTGTTTCATACAAAAGTTCAATACCTACTTGACCAAAATGTATGAAATAGCAGATTTTTTTTTTGTGATTTCAGATTTGGTCCCATAGTGAAAGTTTTCAATAATCATGGGTAGAACATACTGTAAAAATTTTAATGGTGATTAAAAAATCTCCCTGTATACATATCCTTCTTATTCAGTTTATGAAATATCTTTAAAATTTACACGGTAGCAATTGGCTTTCAGTTTGACAGTTCAACAACATTAATTGCGTTTTTACATTGTTAAGCGGACACATTTTTCGAACATATGAAGCAATGGATTAGCAATATCCTTCAAAAAGATTAAGATTGTGATAGAAAGTAAAAAATATGCAAAGCCTTTCCTTCGGGAGTGTATGTGACTGTTATGCTATGTACAGACGCCAGCACAACAAGCTACTACAATCTGTCAAATTTCTTTAATCGATTTTCAACTATAATGCTAAAGCATTAGGTTCAAAGTTGATTGGGAAAATTTTACAGTATCGGGTAGCTTGATGTGCTGGCGTCTGTACATAACAACAGAAATACAGAAATAGCCCCGAATTCCTACCAATAACAATTGTTTATTTATGGTGACCAGCCCAGCGTTTATTTGACAAATATCTGTATACGTGAAATCAACACCTTGTATATCAATAGTGCTTGAAGGCATTTATATTTACTATTAGTATACGTAAATTAACCCCTGTTTTTCGTGAGTATATATAGGCAGAAAATACACATACAATACCAGAATAGGTAATTTCAAGGGTTGCCTGTTAAGAAAAGCCGTTAGACAGATCGCTCACTGAATACAAAAGGGCCACAAATCAAAAAATCCTAAAATTAATTTTATTGCAAAAATGAGGTCATAATCGACATTTTTTTTTAGTAAAAAAAAGACACCCATCATTTTCGCATCACTATTCCCAAACCGACTGACCGCCATTTTTGCACTGGAGCATTTTGTTGGCTAACTTCTGTGCAAGGCCGCCATTTTGTCAATTGCGACCCGAAACTCGACGCGAACGCACGTCAGTTGCGTGCAAGAAGGCCACAACCCAAAAAAATACTACAGTTCGTGTTCATAGTTCTCTGCAAAAGTGCCATATTTTGGAAAACGTCCGTTTTGCATTCAAACATCAAGTAAGTATTATCGTATTTTGTAATACAACACGGCCATTATTTGAAATGCGTCCGCATTGCATTCAAACATCATGTAAGTGTAAATATATTTTAGAATGCAATAGGGCCATATTTGAAAACGTCCGTTTTGCATTCATAAGTAAAGTAAGTTTAATCATATTTTGTAATACAAAAAGGCCATTATTGGAAATGCATTTGTTTTGCATGGAATTATGCATGGATTGATTATTATTTTTGGAAAATTAGAGTGGGAAGTTTAGAAATGTGTCCTTTTTGTATGGAAATAATTTATGATTAAGTGTGATATATTTTTGTATTATCAAATAATGTTTATGCTATTGGGGTTTGTTTATCTGTTTTACGGACATTAAAGCAAACGTAAATCACACACATTAATTTTTCACTAACGATTTTTTATAACAATAGAAAAATAACATTTCGTATTTTAAAATTTATGTTCTAATTTACCTGTTACTATTTTAATTAATTATTATTTACAGAATGAATAGCAGAGCACGATTAATTGTGAACATGGCGACCTTCACTCCAGTAGTAGATAATTATCAACCTTTATCTACCCAGAACATCCAAGGTACACCAGAACTTAATACTCCAGCACTTCTTCCACCAGATCCATTATCCAATGATTCTTTAGATACAAACTCCATACCAGATAGCCAGCCTGACCTCTCTCTACTTGAGGATGAAGATACGTATATAAAATCTGTAGCAGCACATAAACAAATGACAGGAAAGATTGTTGAACCAAGTGACTCTAGTAGTAATTCAAGCGACTCTGATATTGACTCTGAAAGCGAAGAATCTAGCGATTCTACAACATCAAATAGTCCATCAAATGCTGACTTTTCTTCAGATGACAGTGTCAAAGATCCCATTTTTCAACCTAACACTGATGGGTCTTCTGATTCGGAGGACGATGTACAAGCAAAACTCAATACCGCACAATTCTATATTTCATCTCAACCCGGACCGTCTCGTGTAGAACCTCAGCCATTTATTTATAATAATCTACCGGTAGATTTAGATACTCAGTCACCTAATATAGATTCACTTCCATCCAGCGTTACTACTCAGCCACCTAGCATTGACAGTCAACCATCTAGTGTAGATCCTAAGCCATTATCACGAAAAAGAAAAGCTTATCCAGAATCATGGAAGAGAAACAGAACCAAGGCTTTAAGAAATAGTGGAAAGGCATATACAACTATGTCCAAATCTAAAAAACTAATTTCTGCTAGAAAAATGGGAACTGTGTGTTCTGATAGTTGCAAACTGAAATGTCAAAACGAATTCTCATTTGAAGAACGATTAACTGTATTTAATAACTATTGGCAGAGTGGTGATTTGAACCTTCAGAGGCAATTTATTTACAACAACATGACAAAAATTGAACCTAAATATCGATATGTTCGTGTTCATAGCACTCGCCAAAACTTCAATCACGCATATTATTTACCGAAAAACAATAAACGAATCCGTGTATGTAAAGTATTCTTTATGAATACTCTTGCAATTTCGGATAAAACGATAAGGACTGTTGTGAAGAAGAATACTGGACCAATTGGAATACAAATGCAAGATAACCGTGGGAAACACGGTAACCAATTTAAGTTAGATGCTGCTTTGAAGGATGGTGCCAAGGCACACATTAACTCAATTCCCCGGATCGACAGCCACTATTGCCGTGCGCATTCTAAACGTGAGTATATAGAAGGAAGCTTGTCTGTTGCTGCATTGCATCGTGATTATGCTGACAAGTGTAAAGCTGAAGGTAAACAATTTCTTTCATACAAGTTGTACTATAACGTCTTCGTGAATGACTTTAACATTTCTTTTTGGCTACCCAAAAAGGATCAATGCGAAGACTGCACAGCTTTCGCAAATGTAGAAGATAAAAGTCTTTTGCAAGAGAAGTACGATCTGCACTTAAAAGAAAAATCTCTAGTTAGAGCTGAAAAGGAGAATGACAAAAAAAATATAAGCGATAATTTTGTGGTATGTGTGTATGATTTACAGGCTGTAATGCCCTGTCCACGAGGGGAAGTCTCTAGCTTTTTTTATATATCCAAATTAAATTTACTGAATTTTACTGTCACTGAACTGGGTACGAATAATACAAACTGCTTCGTTTGGCATGAGGGTGCAGGAGCTCGAGGTGTAAATGAAATCGGGTCGTGTGTACTCATGTACTTGAAAACCTTAAACGAGAAAGCTTCCTGTGATTTCGACGTAGTTTTCTATAGCGACAACTGTTGTGGCCAGCAAAAGAATAAATTTATGGTGGCGATGTACCAATACGCCATCAATGAGTTGCCGAAGTTAAGAAGTATCACCCATAAATTTCTAATAAAAGGGCATACTCAAAATGAAGGAGATGCTGCCCACTCTTTAATTCAAAGAAATATTTCAAGCGCTTTAAAATCATCTCCTATTTATGTGCCAGACCAGTATATAACCCTAATTAAAACCGCAAAGAAGAAAGGCACACCCTTTGTTGTTCATGAACTAACACATGAGAGTTTTTTGGATCTAAAACCTCTGGCTGTTGGCAATTATACCACTACAGAAGATGGTCAAAAAATAAAATGGACTGATTTAAAAGTTATCAAAGTGCATCGAGATGATAACAAAAAAATTTTCTTTAAGACTTCTTACGATACTGAAGAGTTCACCACGGTAGCGACGCTAACTAAAAGGAAGTCTACTATTATAACATTGCCCAAAAAATTATACAAACATAAACTTAAAGTAAGTGAAACAAAAAAACAGGGTATACTTAAGCTTATTGAGAAAAATATTATACCTAAATATTACCAAAGTTTTTATGAAAATTTATAATTTTTCTGATAATATTAATAATATTTATGACAGTTAATAATAATTTAGGAACTGTCTTAGGTTAAAAACTTTTATTGATATAAAAATTTTGGTACTTACCTATTTTTAACTGAATGACTTAGATTGTGCCTTATAATATTAAACAATTTGAAACTTTGTGTGTGATTTCATAACTTTGTATGTGATTGTTCAAAGTTTTGTACTATTTAGCCATTAGAATTATTGATCTCATATTTTGTAGAAGTTTAATAATAATGTTTAAGTTTCAGAGACTGAATTGGACCGCCTGGTGGTTGTGTTTAGAGTATTTTGTTTTATTAACTTTATTCTATGCATATAAAAAGATATGATTTTACTTTAATAAGGAAAAATAGTATAAATGATTAGTGTTAAAGTTTTAGAGATGTTTAATTTTGATTTAAATAGTAGTCACTTACCAGTTTGATCTCAATTACATAATAATTACCTATAAGTTCAGATTTTTTTAGTTGTAGATGTGGTCATTTATTTTAGATACATACTGTTTTATTGTCTGTGATTAATCTATAATTTTGGCTGTCACTATTGTGAGACGTTTTGGTATAATTATTTTGTAAGAAAGTTTATTAAACCATTTATTTTTGTAAAATTGAATTTTATTTTTGACATATTTTTTATGACATTGATCCAAATTTTGAATACAAAAGGGACTTTTGTGCTTTTTCAGCTTCATGAGTTACAGCTATTAGAACTTTCACATTTTTAATAAATAGAGCATGTAAAAACGCATCTACGTATATATTAACATGTAACATTAATTTAAAAAAAATATAAAATATTAAAAAAAACGGGGTCTGGATTTTGTTTTAACCGTCGTTTAAAATATATGACTTTTTATTTGTGGCCCTTTTGTATTCAGTGAGCGAGATGATGAATGTACTATTTAGATATAAATCTAAGTAAGTACCTAGTCATCATTTCAGCCGAAAGACGTCCACTACAGGACAGGCCTCCCCCAGGCACCTCCACTTCGACCGGTTTTGTGCTTCTCTCATCCAACGGGTTCCTGCGGCCTTAACTAATTCGTGGGTCCACCTTGTGAGAGGCCTTCCAACGCTTCTGCTTCCGGTACGCGGTCGCCACTCCAGAACCTTTCGGCCCCATCGGCCATCTGTTCTGCGAGAAATGTGCCCTGCCCTCAGCCACTTAAGTTTGGCAATTCTTCGGGCTATGTCGGTTACCTTGGTTCTCCTGCGGATCTCTTCATTTCTGATTCGATCACGCAGAGAAACTCCAAGCATAGCCCTCTCCATTGCCCTTTGGGTTACTTTTAGCTTTCTAATAAGGCGCATTGTGAGCGACCACGTTTTAGTGCCACAGATAACTCACACTGGTCAAAGACTTTCGTCTTGAGACACTGCGGTATGTGGGACGAGAAGATATTCTAGAAATATTATTATGATCTATCTATCTATAAGGTAAGATTGTAATATATTTTTTTAAATAAAACTTTCCGTTCTTCCGTGGGGAGGGGGGGGGGGGGACCTGGTGATTTGTAATACAGGCATTTACAAAATAAATATTATCTTATCTTATCTTTACGGCCAACTCAGACACCAGCTCCTCACATTGCTAAAAGAACAAATACTGTGTGAAACCTAGAATAAGCTTCTCATTGTGAGGACAATTAAAGAACTTATTATTATTATATTGCGTAGCTTGCCGAACGCTGCTCAGCCGAGTCGGATTCGACGATTGACCTCTTTCTTGAACTTGGACCTACTTAACTGGACAGTTTGTTGTTTAAGTTTATAAGTAATTTATCACTAAAACGAGAATATCGTATTATTAAGGCATAGTCATAGCATTAAGTGTTACTACAAAATTGATTATTTTTATTATTTCACGACAGGTACTGTATCAGAAAGCAGTGAATATTCCACTAAGGTATTTAGATTAGAAGAAGCATGTTTAAGTCTTTAATATTAATTGCTGCAAATTAAAATAATAAATGCCGCAAATAATAACTAATACTAATAAATACCTACCTAAGCAAATACTAACTAAAACCTAATTAATTAATAAAAATAACAGAATTAAATTCATCCGCATCGCTGTCGACTGGTAATGTACCCAAGAGACTGGCGGCATTGCCACGTTGTATGGCAATGAAGAAAAACAAAAAAAAAACCTTGTTGTATTCACTCATCCCTTATGGCTTAGCAATAAAACGAGATATCAGACACTGAATTATTTTAATAAAATTTAAACAACGTTTCATATACATATACTTCATCATCATCATCTGCCTAGCCTTTTCCCAACTACGTTGGGGTCGGCTTCCAGTCTAACCGGATGCAGCTGAATACCAGTATTTTACATGGAGCGACTGCCTATCTGACCTCCACAACCCAGTTACTGGGTAATACGATACCCCTTGGTAAGACTGGTTGTCAGACTTTCGGGCTTCATATTTCATATACATAAACTTAATATAATGTAATTTACAAAATGTAACGTTGCATGACAATGAAGAAAATAATAAAAAAAGAACCTTGTTGTATTCATTCATCCCAAATGGTTTAACAATAAAACGAGATACCAGATACTGAATTATTTTAATAAAATTTGAGCAACGTCTCATACAATATAATTTATAAAACGTAATAAGAATCCAAGCTAAAATAAAATAACTCAGACGCGATTCCCGAATAAATATTTTCTAGAGTTCTCGTACAAAGATAAAAAGAGTTTCTCTAACATAATTAGGAACACCAAAGTTTGTACCAAAAATACTTTTGTCGCCGAACTCTTGGTACGCTTCAGTGGGCAGAGGCCTTGAAGTATATACACTTTCCTCCCGTATTTTGTTATATATATACTTTAATATACATATAATAAATCTAAAGAGTTTGTTTGATTGTTTGAACGCGCTAAATATCTGAAACTATCAGTCGTATTCGAACAATTATTAATTTATCAATTTTTTTTTATTTCCACGTAAATAACGCGCATTGACGTGGAGTTGCGGACAACAGCCCGTATTACCTATTAATTATTATTTTCGCATTTGATAGTCTAATTCTTGTGGAAGCTTTTTTTAACATCACGCTTCACCCTCAGGAGAGGATCTAAACGACAAATAGTATGCTAGACAAAAATCAAGTAACGGATATTATTGTTACTATTCCACCGAAGTCGCGGACAGAAGTTCGTCTATACTAATAATAAAGCTGAAGAGTTTGTTTGAACGCGCAAATCTCTGAAAAAACTGGTCGAATTTGAAAAATTATTTTTGCGTTTGATAGCCCAATTCTTGAGGAAGGTCATAGGCTAACATCACGCTACGACCCTTATGAGCCGAGCCAATGGAAAAAAGAAAGCAGAGTAGCGGGGCACAGCTATAGGATATATTTTATGTTAAAATAAGAAATTTCACGCGGACGACATCGCGGGCAGAAGCTAGTCAAGTATCAAAGTATATGAAATGAATTCAGAAACTTTATCAACACATAACAGGGACTTTCGTCTATCTTTGACTTTGTAAGTATATGATATTAAATCACGGAAGTTTTTCTTTAACTTATGTGTTACCGAGTCCGGATATAAATTGATGATTTTTGTCGATGTGTCGTTATTCTTTTTAAGAACCCTCTTATATTTCGGTACTGAGCGCCCAACTTTTTTATTATATAAATGGATTCTCGCAGTTCAGCCTATGAGGTTGTCGTCTGCTCAACCAGGCCTGCCTGTGGATGCCTCAGGCCTGAGTTCAACATTCAAACCACCGGTTAGGTATTTAAACAGTTGGTTTATGTAAAACTAACTTCCGCCCGCGGCTTCGCCCGCGAGGTATGTCGATAAAAAGTACCCTATGTCCTTCCCCGGGATGCAATCTATCTCTCTGCCAAATTTTATCGAAATCCGTTCAGTGGTTTATTCGTGAAAAGGTAACATACAGACAGACAGACAGACAGAGTTACTTTCGAATTTATAATATTAGTATGGAAGTATGGATTTCCTAAGGAAATTTAAAATATAGAACTGATTAAATATTAAATCAGCTGATTTAAATGTTGGTGAACACAAGGCTAAATATATTAAGGCCTCCTGCCAGGGCGAGCGTGCATCGCCGGCGCAGTGAAATATAGGTATAGTACTTTTTTTTTTTATTAAAAAATCAAAGCATATTTTTTTTTTATTTGAGACGATTTATATGCTACGTGAAAATGATGTAGAAGTTCAGAGATATTCAGACTTGTTTTCACTAGAAAATTGAATTAAGACTAGTCGTTTTTTCATTATTTATAAGGCATATATGACAAAAATGTATTACATTATTATAAAAGTAAATAATTATGATATTAATTGTAATATGAGAAAAATTATTTTGATGAATTATATTCAACAGAATCTGCAGATTAGAGCTCTCAAATCAGCTCTCCATGAGTTTTTGCCTAAACATGCATCAGGAGAACTACATTATTGCACTGTATTATTGCTAAATAAATACATAAATAATAAAAAATCGCTTTATTATTATTGTAGAAGAGACAACGAACTATCTTTACGAATTAATTGTTATTTTTACCAACCTACGTATAGTATTCAATTTCAACGAGGAAATCATGCATCTACGCGCATTTTTTTTAATAGGCCTCTTAAAAAGAATCGAGTCCTTACTTTGTCAATTTGTTACGTGTTAACTACTGCATTGATTTCGATGTTTGATAAAGAAGTATCTTGACACAGAGTTCCAACTATTTCATTATGGATATACAAGTATGTTTCCGCGTACCGGAAGACGTAGCGTTGGAAGGCCTTCCACAAGGTGGATCGACGACCTTGTGAAGGCCGCAGGAATGCGCTGGATGCGGGAAGCACAGAACTGATCGAAGTCACAACTTCTGTGCATGGGGGAGAGATGTCCAGCAGTGGACGTCTTTCGGCTGAAATTATGATGATGATGGTAGAGGTCTGAGGGACAGGGTGTAAAGTTCACTCATCCTCCATTGGAAAGGGAGGATCCGACCAGACTGGTGTTATATCTGATGGACTACTGCCCGAAGATTGATGTCGGAAACGATAAATGTTTTTATAGGACTTAGGTATAATACTGTCTATTATAGGTACCTACTATCTCTTTATTATTTTTTAAAGAAACCATTTTATTGTTTTTGTGCATGTTGTGTGCCTTAAACCTGGGATGAACTTTCTCTTTCATTCAACCCCTAAGCGGTAAGATGGGTGTTGAATTTTGTGGGAAATTCTAAAATGAACGTAGGTGAATTCACTGACAAAGCTTTAGCTACTAATAAACAGTTTTGACAATGCTTTTAATAGGTATCTATAAAATGTTTTGTGGTTTTGTTTGTCGAACTGTCGAGAAGATTTTATGAGCAGTAAGGCAGGTAATAACACGATTTAACGTTACAATATAGTCAGAATTAAAAAACATTGTAAATTTATAGGGGGATTCTGAATGCAAACTTTGGCAATTACTGAGTACCTGATATTTGTTGACACTTTTTGTTGACAGATATTTGTTCACGTTGGCTTACACTGGTAACACTGTAATTTGAAAACATTGTAAAAGCGAAATATTTTTAAAAGTAACCGTTAAGTTTATTGCCGGTTCTTCTCCATAGGAAACGACCAATTGGAACCGTGCACCTAGCTAGTAGGTTTATGTGAAATAAAATATTTTGATTTGATTTTCTCCAACCAACCTGAGGGGAAATTTCCGTATTTTTTTAAGAAAGTTCTCATCTCAGTAAAAATTTGTCAAAGAATTTCTTATTTAGAGTGCTACAATAGCATTGACAGCTCAATAGCTCTCAGAGCAATAGCTCTGGTAATTTCAATCCTATCAAATTTAACGAAATAAAACTCTCAAAAAAGCTTTGCGTTTGTGGACCATACTTACTCGTGACTCGTGACGTAATGCTAGCCGTGTCCGAGGTATTTTTAATAATCCGGACAGCTTAACGGCACAACTTTTCACAAGGTGATTGATCACGCAAAAAGTTAGATTACAAAAACGTCATATTTGGAATTTGGTCGCTTTTCGGACGTAGAGTTGTTTTATCTTTTTTCTCATAGTCTGTCCGCTTTTCAGTCTGACGGCCGTTATCATGAGGTCATGACATATTTTGTCTCTTTTTGAATCGAAAAAGTTTTTTGTGGTAGATTAGGTTTAATTTGATTTGTTGGGGTCCCAATTGGATTCGTTTTATTTCGGCTTTTTGGTGAAATGCTATCTTGTTGGATGAGAAGACGAATTTTTTGAGATGGCTGTTTCTGTGATTGTTCAATTTATTTATTAAAACTTTATGCACAAGTAAAAACTGTACAAAGACGGACTTAACAGCGTTTACGTCGTACGACTTTTCATACAAACTACCAAGCCGTTGTTTTTCGAAATGAATGAACCGATTTTAATGAAACTTCATACGCATAAGCATACAAAGGTCTAAAAAGTTAGCAGAGAACATTTTCGAAAAATTGTGTTACAGCCAAATTAGACCGATTTTAAGGTTTCCAAAGAAACAGAGATTTCCAGTTACCTTTTTTTAAATAAGACATTTCGAAAATGTTCTCTGCTAACTTTTTAGACCTTTGTATCCTGCTTATGCGTATGAAGTTCATTCATTTCGAAAAACAACGGCTTGAAAGTTTGTATGAAATGCCGCACGGCGTAAACGCTCTTAATGCCTTGGGCATTTTCTACCAGCCTACCTTAGGGTGATGCAGAGACAATACACAGTAAGTGCAGTAACAAAAAACAACCAAGAAAATATTTTTAAATAAAAATAAAAATCATATATAAAAATAATCTAATATATAAAATTCTCGTTTCACAATGTTAGTTACCATACTCCTCCGAAACGGCTTGACCGATTTTTATGAAATTTTATATGCATATTCAGTAGGTTACTATCTATTTTTCATACCCCTAAATCGAAACTTACGCAGGTGAAACCGCGGGGCGCAGCTAGTATAATATATAATAATTTAAATCTAAATTTTTTTTTTATTCGTGTTTTTTTAAGGAGCTATAATTATGTAGGTATTTAAGGTACAATCAGGTGGACGAATGAAAAACTTATTATATCTAAAACACGTTAAAACCAAACACAGTTTAGGTAGTACTTTTGATTATAGTATCTTGAACCAACTGTAGGTACCTACCCACTAAGTGCTCATATCGGGTGTCTAAAGACACTTTTTCTTTATCTTTTTCTATTATTTTTTGTTTACTTTGTTAGTGTTAAATACTCCTTTTTTACAGTTTGTATTTCCTCATGTCCCAAATAAAATATTTTTCTTTCTGACTGTAACAAAAAATACTACTACTACATAGGAATGTAATATAAATTTTAATAATTTCATAGAAATAGAAATATGGAATAGAAACACGAGAGTTAGTTTATCTTTTATTAGTTAAATTCAGGTAAGACATAAACACTGGGAACGAAGACCCATACATTAGATTAGTACTATTCCGCGTAACAATGGCGGCACGAAACGGGAGGCACGTGGCGACTTGTGCGGTACAGTGAGAAGATACGCGTCCACGCAGTATGCGTGTGGGCAGCGGACTAACGCGAGTGGCGCGCGCGGCGCGTTCCACGCGCCTCCGTCGCGAGAGCGTTTATACTTTATAGCGTGCCGGAATGCGGCCGCGGGACGCTCGCATTGGCCGAAATTGTGTGTGGGTTGCTACATACTCCCCCTCCAGTCCTGGAGAACGCCCTCGGTCCTGGACTGGTACACTAACAGCAGCATTAGCTGGACGTCCGCGATTTCGTTTTGGAATAACGGGTTTTGGTAAGGAGTCGTCGCTACCTCGGTAACGTGTAAGGTCTTCGGAATGATATTTCTTTCTACATAATTATAATTAATTTTTTCCATATACCCATCTGGGTAACTATCGCTGTTCCCTTAACAGCAATCCTGAAACACTAGCAAAATCCTATTTTAACAATCCTTATAAAAGCAAGTGCAGCCGTCGACCCTCGTCGCCGACGGCTGGAGTTGCCTTTGTCGTTGGCAGCATGGCACGTACTCACATACAAGAAAAGCGAAACGTCAGCGGCAGCCGTCGACGCGTCTACGGCTGCCGCTGACGAGTTTCGACGGCTGCAGTTGTCTGTACCGTTGGCAAAGTGCCGCTAACTCTTCTATAGCATAAAAAGTATTGGCTTAGCAGAACGGTAAATTATGTTTAACTGACTGTGTATGGCTAATACAAGTACCTATCGACATAGTGTTTAAATTCTTCCATATACCCAGATAACCTTACCCATTCTCTTAACAGCTATCCTGAAACATTTTAGCGAAATCCTCTTTTAACACTGCTCATAAATGCAAGTCAAGTATCTAATCAAGAAGAATAGTTAGAACTAATAGACAGTTAAAATAAGCAGTTAACAAGAACATTGTTAAAGTTTTACTGTCCTTTTATATGCCAATGTGGGTTTACGATGTGGCCGAGATCTGGTTTTAGACGTTGGAGTAAACCGTTGGGCTGGTGACAGTGAGACAACTGATTCTTAACCGGTTTTGAAAAAAAAGGAAGTTCTGGGTTTTATTTGTATGTTTGTTTGCTGAATTTTGGATATGCAAATGGATACATACAATTTAAAATTTCCCGCAGTGGTGGCACAATGGTAACGGCCGCGAATTACAAGTTGTAGGTCGTAAATTCGAACCCTGACAGGCGCTTTACTTTGTGTAAATTATTTCATCACTACAGTTCTCAAAACGTTGATGGAAAACGACATGTCCTAGAACTAAAAATTCGAATACATGTGACATCTACCAACTCGCACTGGGCCCGCGTGGTGGATTACGGCCCACATCCTCTCACCGAGAGGAGGCCTGTGTCCCAGCAGTGGGAACATTATAGCCTGATTATGCTTATGCTAAAATTTCAAATAGCCTTTATTTGCTTGTACATTCATGTACATTATGTTTTAAAGGCTATTCATGAATAGAAATATTTTATGAAATGAGAGCGGTTTCGATATTATTAATTTTTTTCACAAATTTTGACGCTTTCATTTGATACTCATTGTTAGGTGTACTCAATGAACAAAATATTCCAGCATAATTTTATATTTTTCAGCGTCAGTCAGAAAATGTTTCTCTATTAAAGGTGTAATCGCAGGGAAAACAGTTTTTTTTCGCTATGTTTAAATATTTTATGGTCAAAACAATCCGTCGTTTGGCCGGAAGGATCAAAAAAAAAACAGTGGCTTATGTTTTAAGAACCCTATCAACTTGATCCACTGTTTACGTAACCAGGACAATTAAAACAGCGCTCACTTTTATGTAAAGTCGGATAAGCCTGTACCAGATTGTGGAAAAGAACAATAAAATCCAAAGTAATCCCGTGATCCGGGACTTATTTCCGGGAATTCGAAGATTTGAACGTTGATCTCGGGATAGTACTGTGAAATATTTCCCGGGAACTTTATGTGGGTCAAGCTCTTTAAGAGCGTTTTAACGGAAAGTTCTCAAGTAGTTTTGAAATCCCGGGAGATTATTCCTCCACCGATGCTATGTGGGGTAGTTGGATCATTGTTTTGAAGCAGGTAAGTTAGAATTGAGACGGGACAGGATATTGATCGAATTATTGAGAGTCGATTGATGAATATTCAACTAAGTATGAAATACTGATGAGTTGCAGGCAATAAACGTTTTTAAAGCGTTAATTTAGCCTGCGAAATATAACTTTGCTTAGGAACAGGGTGTAAAGTTCACTCATCCTCCATAGAAAATGGAAGATCCTCGGACTAGACGGGTGTTGTGTCTGGTGGGCTACTACCAGACGGTTAATGTAGGGACGTTGTATAATTATATGATAGTTAAAAGATAAACTCTGCTTGCGCGATGCGCGATGCAGGACGTCAGTGTGATGCATAGTTCGCATGTGGCAATAGATATAGATGCCGCCACAAGACAATAGACTGAATTTACTAGTGATTGCCATTTCTTACAATTTTGATTCCTAGTATTGTAGCGTTAGAGTTCGAAATAAAATAACGATAATCACAGCCCTAAGTATGAAAGAGAGGGAGAGAAGTATGAAATACATACCGTTCTCAAAGATCAGCAGCTGATACCACTGAACCCCAGATAAGCGGCAAACCGAAGGATAATTACTAAAATATGATAACAATCGGACCTTTTCGTTATAATCTTAATTAACATAGAGCAAAAATTCAAAAATGATACCTACGGCCGATTTAAGACCCACATTAATATACGCAACATTTGAATCTAAAGAAAATTTCCATATGACCCCGCTTTTTAGGGTTCCACAACTTATGGAACCCTTATAATTTTTCCGTCTCTGTTTTGTCAACGGTCCATTGGAAGAACTTGGTGACTGAACCCCAAACTCAAACTCAAAGCATTTTTATTTCAATTAAACCATTTACAGGCACTTTTGGTTTGTCAAGGGACTCCTTGACAAACCAACTAGCCTGACCGACTGGTCAGTCAGAAAATATGAGACTAGTTCTCATACCTAACCTAAATAGCGTTTTTTTTTGTACCCCTTCAAATTGTAATACAACAACAATGCTTGAAGAACGAGGGGCTCGTGGCTAAATAATAACAACTCGTTCCAACTACTGGGACACGCGTCCTCTCTGTGAGAGGACATGGGCCGTAATCTACCATACGGGCCCAGTACCAGCGGGTTGGTATATGTCAAAAGTATTTTTTTGTTTTAGAACATACCGGTTTCCTCACGATGTTTTCCTTCACCGTTTTTGAGAACAGTGGTGATGAATAAATTACATAAAATAAAGAGCCTGCCTGGGTTCGAACCTATGACTCGTATGTAAGGGCCGTTACTGGGCCACCACTGCTCTCCAATTTATTTAAACGTGTTCAATAAATAAATGACCACGGGACCCAACTTCGTTCATAAACCGACACGGAAATTTTTTATCTTCCTCATCTACAGTGGATGTACGAAATATTTTAATATTCCCAAAGAAATTTACGGTATGGAATTTTAATAACCGAATTTTTCAAGCGTTTTTTTGGATTACCGAAACAATAGGGGTAACCTAAGAGATTTGTAATTTTTCACCGCTTTAAGGGTCCCGCAGACAAGCGCATTGCGACGGTATGTCGTGATTCTGGTAAACAATATCCATTAAGTTTTTATAGAAATTATGCAAGTCGCGCCTGTCTGCGGGAGCCTTTAGGTAGCAAGGTCATTGTGTAACAAATTCACGGAAATGGGTGTTTACTATCTGATTAACTTGACGCGGTAGGACAAAATATTAATATGCGTAGTAAAATAATTGTGTCAGGAGCATAGACTTATAAAAAAAGATGGACTCCGCGCCACGCATATCGAAAGTGAAGCACAGTAAGTATGCCGCCAGACCGTTTGTACAAACACGCCTTACGCTCACATTTACATCATAGTATGCCGACCGGCCGCTATTACGAGACACGACAGCGTCAATCGTCAATCAAGCACACATAGATCGGTACGGTGCTTCACTTTCAATATGCGAGGCGCGGAATTCATCTTAAGTATATGGTCAGGGGTAAGTATTGTATGGAAGTTTTGGCTTGAGTTTGCAATTTTTGTCTAATATATCTATATATCTTTGTCTAATTCTATTGTATAAAGAGACAGAGACAGAGAAAGAGATAGTTTTCATGGTTTCCGAGGGTGCTAAAGCCGACAGTGAGGCGAAAATTCAGCGCGCCCTCAGAGTTCAGATCAGGATTGAACTCATTTGCTGATAATTATCAAGTCGGCGATGTGGCAGCGAGGCTGACTATCCAGAATGCGACAGACTAGACAATAAACAAGAAGATTTGCGAATTCCCTCACAAAATAATTCACACCGTACAACTGTACCGAAAAACCCTCTATTATTTTTCAACCCCACCGCCTCGCAAGGGTTTAAAGTACCATAGTCCCGCCGGGAATATAACACGGCGAGTGATCTGTCAAGCGAAAAATTACGGCGAAACTGTTTTGCTATAAAAGACAAAATTCTTACACTAAATGGTCGCCAAGAAGGCTGTTCTAAGGGTATGTACATAAAGTTGAAGCGGCGGGACCCTTAATTTTAAAGCTTATTTCGGGTACTCCCCGTTGGACATATAAATAATTTATTTAATGTGTGAAGTTGGGTTAAGATACTGGTCCAAGATGTAGACAAAATGGCGTTGGTATTGTACTTGGGTAAAATGAGTATGTTCCTTTGTAGCAATTCATCATCGTCATCATTTCAGCCGAAAGACGCCCACTGTTGGACATAGGCCTTCGCCAAATATTGCAATTATATCAATTAGTGTATGTAAATTGTGTAGATTTGCGAGTGTCTGATCACTGAAGGTTTTGACATAACGCCTGTCATCATCCTACTGCATGTGAAATGCAACTCTTTAGAAAGAAAGATATGAACGTAATACAGGGGTAGCAGGTACATCGTCGCAAAAACTGTAACCATAAATTCAACACATGATTCTAGACCTAGAGCAGAAATTTTTCGTCGGTGATAAAAAAAAAATCCACTGTTTTATAGAAAAGAGTACATCAAAATCTATGACAAAAATTTATGAAAAATTTTGTATTTTTTGACAGATTGAGACTGATTAGAACTTTCTTAAAAAGACAAGAATTGCCCTACTGGGTGTAGCTGATTCGAGTCCAGTTCGTATAAGATACAACGGCTCTTCCAGAAAATAATAATTCTGTTAAAAAAATCAAAACCTACTAAGAAATCACGCAGGCTTGACTGATATCAAAGCTCACTGCGCCTTTCCAAAGGGGAAAAATAAAATGAGAGTTAAATAAGTAAACATTAATTAGGGTGCCAGTAAAAAAGTAGAAAAGTTGAGTCTGTTTGAGCTGTGGGTTGAGCCTAACGAATTTTATTTTTTAATTAACCCGTTCGCCCGTGGTTGGCATTGACAACTTGTGTGGGATGACAAAATGGCGATATAATTTGCGTTCCATTTTCGAACAGATATAAATTAAACGTGTAATTTGAAAATTGTACTGTAATTCTAAACAGGTTCTGACGTTTTTTTTCAATATCAATATCAAGCTGTCAATGTTTCCTTTTTTAATCATTTAGTTAAAAATATATATTTATGACGTCGTTACGGGTAGTCTGACAACCAGTAGCTGGGTTGTGGAGCAGGTCAGATAGGCAGTCGCTCCATGTAATATCCTGGTATTGAGCTGCATCCAGTTAGACTGGAAGCCGACCCCAACATACGAGTAGTTCGGAAAAGGCTAGGCAGATTGATTGAGTGTGAGATATCCGTACGTACGCGTCTATGTGTGCGTGCTCCTGTCTTTACTCGTTCTATGGAGCTGCCTCAGCCTAGAAACAAAGGCAATTTTGCTAACAATAAAGATATGCCGCACTGCTTAATAA
The DNA here is from genome assembly GCA_963669345.1 of Gortyna flavago. Lineage (NCBI taxonomy): Eukaryota > Metazoa > Arthropoda > Insecta > Lepidoptera > Noctuidae > Gortyna > Gortyna flavago. The sequence goes on along the minus strand of OY770143.1, from coordinate 3,722,332 downwards.
ACGTTATCTTCTATAGGCTGATGATGAGTTGATAATATTTATGAAAATTATATTTCAATATGTAGCAGCCCAGAGCCGATTTGTGGCAATACTGCTGGCGTCGACCAGGAGATAAGGGCCGAGGGTAGACCGGCCGAAAGTGCAGTGTGCTGTTCCGAGATTACTGATGAGGCTGCGGGTGATGACCAGCTATGCGCGGTCGCTGCATGCTGGTTATCAGGATACCCGTTGAAGCCGTGGGTGATGCTGGCTGGCTGGGTGACTCACCGCTCTAAAGCTTGCGGGTGTAATGATGATGACGTCACGCTGAAGTATTTGCACGAAGGCTGCGCTGACCTTCATATTCGGGTCATCAGTATAGAGGTATGATGAACAGGGTGTAAAGTTCACTCATACTCTATAGAAAAGGGAGGATCCTCCGACCAGACGAGTGTAGTGTCTGGCGGGCAACTACCCGATGATTCATGTCGGGCCGTTGTATCTTTTTGTTATTTGCGCGGTAAACTTTGCTTGCGAGATGCAGCATTTTGCGTGACGTCAGTATGACGCATTGTTCGCATGTGGCGTTGTAGATAGCGCTACAGGCTCGCCCCCTAATACCATAACTGGCAAAATGTGGTTGTACTACAGGTACACATCTGCCTAACCCTCTGGAATTACACGCGTGATGATACGTTTATGTTATATGTGTTATTGTATTTTGACCTATTGGATTGGAAATCAGGATGAGGCAAGAACAAAAATGAATAAAAATTACAACAAAAATGTATGATAAGGAGTGATACAACGTGATTTTGGTCTGAAACCGTCCAACGTTCTACCTATTAGCTATGTTGATTGATTATTCCGATTCATTCAAATTTGTTTTACGTCAAAGAAAATACCAAGCATCGTTCTTAAACAAAATCCCAAATAAACCAAACAATGTAAAGTATTATTATGAATTTGTCAAAACGAATTATTTTCTTAATTATTGCCTAACGTTTGCAAAGAGCAATGCTTAAAGTACCTAAAAAAACCTTTGTAGTGAAAAACAATGTTTTGTTTTTCAACAAATTCATTTTGTTACGTCACCCACAAACAATAGACCGCGGTCGGCCACTTCAAAGCGTCCGACGGTTTTTTTTTCTCCGCACATTTTGAAATATTACATCGGCAAAGGCCTTTTACTCAAAGTCGTAAGGTTGTTTTTAGGGTTCCGTGCCTCAAAAGGAAGAAACGGAACCTTTATAGGATCACTCATGTGTCTGTACGTCCGTCTGTCACAGCCAATTTGCTCCGAATCTAATGGACCGATTAAGTTGTTTGTACACATATAAATCTCTGTGACCCAGACTTGTAAAGTAAATAAATGAATTTTGAATATGGAGGTCATTTTTGGGGGGCAAATAGAAAATTTAAATAAATTCGCAATCTGTACCGTGTAGGTACCATATAAAATGAAAGGATTTACTGTGAGGATTTCGAATATTTTATAATTATATTTTTTTATAATTTTGAAGTAAATTGTATTACAGTTATTTAAGAAAATAGACGAAAATTGACCCCCCCCTTATCTCAGAAACTACTGAACCTAAAATATAAGAAGTCTGTGGTCTTAAAACAACATGGTAAATCTCTCAATATAGTGCGTACAAACGTACATTTACAGTTGGAATGTATGGGAGAACATGTTTTTACTACAATGTTAAGTTTGATCTTGGAATAAATTCATTCCAACTACGGAACCCTTCGTTGTGCGTGGTTCAACACGCACTTGGTCGGTTTTTTTAAATCGTCTTTGTAATGAGAATGTTCCCCTTTATATTTTTATTTCTTTGAACCCCCATTTGGATCCCATGGGTTGAGTAGTGGTTGCCCAGAGGTAACCGCCGCGACTTACGAGCTGTAGGTCAAGCAAGCACTTAACTTTGTGTAAATAATGTCATCACCGCTGCTCTCAAAACGGTGAAGGAAAACATAGTGAGGAAACCAAGCAAATCTTACAACCAGAAATTCATAGATATTGATATCTGCCAACCCGCACTGGGCTCGCATGGTGGATTATGGCCCACTCCCTCTCACCGAGAGGAGGTCTTTATCTAAGCAGTGGGAACATGGGCTGATTACTCGACCCCATGGGGGAGGGTAGAATTATTTGACGAAGCAGCCGGTCATTTCATGAAAATTGTGTGAAATTAAATGTGTAAATTAATTAGCAGATCCGTTTCGTTTTACTTTTTACGTTTTGAGAGTAGGCTCACGGAAGTATTAATAGGGGTATAGGTGAGGTAAAACCATCAGTTGATAATTTTTTTAAATGTGATGGAGATAACCTTAGTAGCTATGTTCCTGGGAGGCCAACCATATTTTTTTCTCTCTTACCATCCCGAATAGAAATGTAAGTATTCAAATGTAATTATTAAAAATTTTTTTATTAATGTTATGTTAATGTGTTGTTAACGTTATGTTATTTGTTAAATAAATGGCACAGATGGCAGGAAACGACTGCGCGGCGGGCCCAGAAAGATATGGCGGGATGAGCTGGACTCCTTCTTATAGGAATGGCCCACAATCACAGTAGACCGGGAAAAATGAAAAGAGGAAAGGGAGGTAAAGACCTTCCTTCCCTCTTTTCAGGACAAAGGTCCTGCAGTGGGAAAATACAGGCTTATATTATTATAATAATATAATATTCTTGGACATTTCACACAACGCCATTTAATCCCAAGCTAAGCAACCTAATGCTTGTGTTATGGTAACGAGATGGCTGATAAAGTACTTATATACATTTTTTTTTTTGTAAATACATACATATTATAGATAAAACACCCAGACCCGGAACAAATACTTGTACTTAGGTCGTACAAATATTTGTTCCGTGCGGGAATGGAACCCGCGACATGCTGCGCAGCAGTCAATCGTTCAACCACTGCGCCAACCGTGTCGTCGTATATATCGTGTTATAAGCCTGTATTTTCCCACTGGACTTGATGTGTGAGGTGACGGGTGTAGGATTATTCCTACACCCGTCACCTCACACATCAAGTCCAGTTGTAAACCAGCGTCAGGCACTAGTTGTCTGGCATTTTTGCTGAATTGGGCCTTTTTGGCGCAGCCGTGAGCCACACTTTCCTAGACTTACAATCGATACTTTTTATTTGATCTTTTGTTTTTTTTTTTTGTTTTTTACCTGATGTGTATGTATCTGGAGTATTGTGTGTCTTTTAGTATGTGCTAAATAAATGTATTTTCTTATACTAATATAATAAACGCGAAAGTTTGTGAGGATGGAATCCGGATATTTGTTACTCTTTCACGCAAAAACTACTGAACAGATTTGTATGAAATTTGGCACACAGATATTTTATAACCAGGATTAACACATAGGATTTTTAACTCGATATTCCCACGGGACCGAGACTTATGCATTTGAAACCGCGGGGCGCTGCTAGTACCTAATAAATAAACAATAAAATGTTACAGAGTTTTTCCAACTTCCCAGCAAATTTAATTGTCCAAAACCCATAGAGTCTAAAATGCTGCTATTAAACAACTTACATTCAGAAGGTTAGTGGTTCATTTAACCCTTAAAGTACCCTTATAATATTTCCTCCCCACCCCAATAAAAAGGTTTACCTCCGTTTCGCCTAATTAATTTCCTTTTACTGCGCCCATAACTTTAAATTTTTATATTCGAAAAATACGTACCAAAGCCTTAACTGCAATAAAAATATGCATAAACGTATTTTCAAAAATAAACATAAACACTAAAAGAACCATGAAAATAAAATTTGATTGCGGACCTTAAAAATAAGGCAACACCATATCATTAAATTAAGTCTAATGGCAACACACAAAATAAATAAAAACTTTTTGTAGCTTAATCCACTTTTGCTGTAGGCTCCCGAGTTCTTCTCATTAAAATTAATTTTGCCGGCGACGTGGCTGCCATTACGAAGGCAGTTTAAGTAGGTGCCTGCTTATACCCGCGATATTACAGGGATTAAGCTTCGAGAGAAAAAAGGAGAAATAAACGAATTTGCCGTGAACGAGTCGACGACGTCCCTGTAATCCTTCAACGTGGGCCATGAAACCAAGCTGTCGTAAAAAATAAAAACTATTGCAGCATTGGAATTGTAAAAAATGCGTTTAATTGGAAAAAACACTGTAATAGATAAGTTTACAAAGAAGCGGTGCATTCGATGTAATTTCTCATCGCCAAACAAAAATTCAAACTCAAAACATTTAACTATGACATGAATATTTACTTTGTAAAGTATTTTTTATTTTTTTATTTAATTGTTGTGAATGTGAGGACTATGTGGGTCATTTCTTTTTTTACTGTTTTCCTTCTTAGTTAGTTTTAATCATGATCTGGCAGTTTGAGTACATTACGCGGCCTACCCAAATGTCCTTTCTTTGGTATTGTTCGTCGAATCGTTGAGCTCCTCAACTTCTGAGTTGAGCTGCACGATTTTGACAAATGCGTGCACTGACTGGACAGGTCCGCTCAATCTGTGTGGTTCTTTCCTCAAAAGACCATTTCAGACACCAATCTACATGGTCTTCACATGATCTGACCAAGATTATGTCTGGACTTTAAAAGAGACTGTGACCTCTGAGTTTGTTTCGGCCTTTCTTCTCAGAATAGTCAGATAGGAAACGCCGACCTCATCTAGTTTAAAAAAATATGATTGACGTGTAAAAGTGTTTGTACAAACCTACTTACAGAAAAAAAAAAAAAAAAGAAAAAAAAAAAAGAAGGATTACTTCATTAGTGCTCATATAAGGAACTCATGTGCAAAATTTAATTCTTGTAAACCCAGCAGTTTAGGCTGTTCGTTGTCTGTCATTAAATTTACGATTTTTATTAGGTAGTAGACGCAAATCTACTAAAAACGTGCAAAGGATCCCCCTTTTTATGTAATTTTCTGTAACGGATAATCAGTAATTTCCGTTTTAAGAATTATAATAAAACTGCTGTTTGTAATATTAACGTTCCCAACTTAACGTGCTTCTTTTCTGCATTTTCATTATAAAATAAAATAAATAACCAAAAAAACGATGAGGACGCCGCCGTGTGGTCGGCGTCGTCTTAACAAAGCTCAACCTATTATATTTTAGATAAACAAAATAACATAAATATTAGTTATTGTAGTTGCTTCAAAAGAAAGTTTATAATCTAACTAAACCGCTGAGAAAAGCCTGACTAAAATAATAATTAAATTGTATAAGTTTATCATCGTAGTTGATCTAAGGTCACAATCCAATTGTTTTGGTTACATTAATTCTTGTTTGTTAATTTACAAACTCATATAATTATATTATGTTTTATTAACAAAAGCTATTTTGCTGCTCGTTGTATACAGATATTAGGTATATTTTATGCATTTTTATAGATTTTTTATCCCTACCGTTCCTAGAACAATAGCAAGTTTTTATTATTCCACGTGAACTTAAAATGATCAAGTCAATAACACGAACAGCCCTTAAACGCAGTGAACCGTCGCAAACATCGTAAACTAAGATTATTGGACGAAAAAAAACCACTTAAATTCAAGACAGCCTTCGCTCGTAAACTCGCTGACTTCATGGCTCCACTTAAGGCGGTATTTGCCAGCAAAATGCTTTGCAAATTGGATCATTAAGAGCTTAAACCGACAGTTTGGAGTTCCTTAAAAACCTGTTTCCGTATCATCCGCTTTTTTTCCTGATAATGTCCGGAATAGCACCTTTCGCTGACGACGAGATTTAGCGAAAACTTCAGAAAAAGAAGTATCTATTTGACTTTCAGTGACTAACTAGGCAAAGCCGGGTGGGATAAGCTGTTATTTCAGTTGATCAAACAGACGTAAATTGTATCGTCAATGTAAATAGTGTCGCAGAATAGAGGGTGACGTAAATTAAGAGAGGAAAGTTTATAAGGAAAATAAATAATATTATACTGATTGTTATATCACAATATTATTGTATATAAAATTTTATACAGAGGAGTTCGTGGCTAAATAACAACAGCCGCATGGGCCGATCGAAGGTTAAGCTACGCTTGCCAAGGTCTGTCCGTGGATGGGTAACCTTCCATTTCTAGGTTTCACGGTGCTTCTTTTCACTGTAATTTAGTGGAGTCTAAGATTAATTTAGGAACTAGGTACATCTGAACGCCAATTCCCGTAATTAAAAACGTTCTAAATCTAGTCGCAAACTCATCTCAGCGACAATCAATTTCAAAAACTTGTGAAAGATGTTGGGAAATTAGACGTATTTTTGAGAGATTGAGACTGAGATCCGGGGGGCCTAAAAAGGCCACTTTGGCAGAATCGTAAAACAATTCATATCACGCAATTTCATCTGTATGACAGTTTTTTATGGAGATTCGAAAAATGCTATAGGTACACTTCTGCCTAACCCTTCAGGGATATATAGGTGTGAAACTGTCAAACAAATGAATTGAATGATAAGAATTGTTTTATGATTCTGCCAAAGTGGCCTTTTTAGGTCCCCAGACTGTGAACGTTCTTAAAATTACGAGAATTGCCCATGGAGCCTGAAAATGTAACGTAAAAAATGTAATGTAATGTGGTAGAAGCTAGGTTAGAACCACTCACATTCATGAGTACCAATGTTTTTGAAGCACTAATTTAAGAAGAGTTTAAGTAAACAGGTCCATACTAAAGATAAAAGAAAAAAAGCGGCCAAGGTCTCGAAGAGTTCTATACCACAGGGCAAAAAAACGCCAAAAAAAACACGTTTCTTCATGTATTTTGTCTTTATTTTATTTTTATTATTTTTTGTTATAGCCGCAATAAAGAAATACACACTCTGTGAAATTTTCAACTGTCTACCTATAAGAAAGAAAAGTATATAATGTGACAGAAGGATTACAAACTAAACGGACACAACGGACTACTCGTGTGCTGACAGACAGACGGACGGATGGGCGGACGGACGGGCGGACGGACGGACGGGCGGACCTTTTAGGTGCGAACCCCAAAAAAAAAGATACCCACCAGTAAAATACTATAGTAAAGTAAGCTCAAAACTCCTTACTTTACAAGCTTTATGTGCAGGCGACAAAATTGTATCCTTTCTACTTTTATTTCAAGCAAAGCATTGGATACTAAAAAGTTTTTTATGTCAACAGTACTTTATGAAATAGCCTTTGTACAGTCCTTTCACCGTTATTTCACCTCTGATTTTGCATCACTGTCCAAACCATAGTGATCTTTATTCTCAATCTAATAAAGTTGCTGTTGCGTTGCTGCCTTTGACAAGTCTGTCAAAATCATTGTGAACTTTATTGTCGTCACAATAAGGTTGGTGTTGGCTTGCTGCTGTTAGAGGTAGAACAATTGTGAACGGACTGTAAAATTATTTCGGTGAGAATATTAGGAGTTACAACCTCCTTGACATCAGCCATTTTTGTGTTTTGTGCAATAAAGAAGTTGGTTTTTTAGAGTCAAACTTGTTTGTTATACTTTATATTTTAGATGTTAAGAAATAAGGAATGAAAATGCGTTTATTGGCCTTAATACAAAAATAAGTAGCTGGTCTAGTGTCTAGAGAGCATTTACGCCGTACGGCATTTCATACAAACTTTCAAACCATTGTTTTTCGACATGAATGAACAGATTTTAATGAAACTTCAGCATCAGGATACAAAGGTCTAAAAAGTCACTTATGAACATTTTTGAAAAATAGTGTTCAGTACAGCCAAATTAGACCGATTTTAAAGTTTCCATAGAAATAGAGATTTCCAGTCATCTTTTTTTAAAAAAGACATTTTGAAAAAAAAAAATCCTTTGTATCCTGCTTATGCGTATGAAGTTTCATTAAAATCGGTTCATCCATTTCGAAAAACAAGGGCTTGAAAGTTTGTATGAAATACCGCCGTGCGGTCGTGTCGGCGTGTTGCTGCTAAGCATGTGGTCCTGGGGTCGATTCCCAGTTCGGGCAAAGCGTTATTGGGTTTTCTCAGTAGCAGTTCCAGTTTGGAGTCTGGATTTGTGCCCGGTTGATAGCCACTGGCTCGCCCCTATTACATGAGACCTAAAATGTAACTTAACTAGCGGAATGTCGATGCACTAAAAGTGTACCTAATTTAACCCATCGGGGAAAACAGGTGCTTATGTTATTTAATACGAGTATATTTTTTAATTATTTATTTTTGTTTTTACAATTTTAAGAAACCTTACAGACTAACACACATAAATGGTAACGAAATAGTAAACAACTGACAATTGCTAATTACAAGCTTCCACATAATAATATATACAGGAAGATTTTTTCATCACCTTCCAATTTTTTACAGGGTGTTCTACCCTTGAATACGAACAACTTTCACTATGGGACCAACTCTGAAATCACGAAAAATAATCAGCTGTTTCATACAAAAGTTCAATACCTACTTGACCAAAATGTATGAAACAGCAGATTTTTTTTGGGATGGAGATAACAGAAGATAAAACAGAAAGTTAAACAGAAGATTAAAGAGAAAAATGCATGGAAAATAGGTAGGTAGGTATTAAAAATACTTTTTCCAAAAGGGCCTTAGCTCAGCAACAGCGAGAAAACTCAATCTTAAGTTTAGTTTTGGTAAGGTTGCTTTTTTCATTTTATTATGAAAGTAACCAATCAAGCAAAGACCGATTCGAAATCGTAAATGAAAAGATCATCAATTCGAAATCTTAGTCAATAGCAAATCTAACTATAAAGTATCGTCAGCAAAACGAATTGTTAAGTAATTTGATTATCAACTTATATTGTCCTTCTATATTCAAATCACAATTACTGTCATTCTTTGACAGTTGTATGAAGAAGGGAGCAATTTGCTTAATAATATAATTTCTGACTGTAATTCTTCAAAAACATGCTTTCAATAAAAAAAAAAACACAATCCGAACAATATAATCATATAGGTACTCATATATTTTATATCGATTCGTGTCCATATCCAATATCCATATTAGCGCAGCCCTTCATCAAACTGCTTATTATTTGGTCGACATAATGACGTATATTAACTCGGTATTACCTCTTTCTATTTGTGTTATGACGTAAACAGTCGTAACATGGCAAATGGCATAGTTCTCGGCATAATTCCAAGTAAATAAACTTACTCATTATATAAACTGGGGAGGCAAACAAAGAGGCGGTGGCGTTACTATTGTTTATATAAACTAGAATTATTTTCGTGCAGTTTTAGGGGCTATGTTGAAAAAAATGTGTTTTTTTCTATTTCGTGTAACTTGTTAGGTATGTGGAATAGGGATTTAACATTTTGGTATATGTTTTTTGACTCTTTGGTCTAGTATCATGTAAAAGGAATACACGATTCAATGAATTTTTCTCGATTAAGAAAAAAATAAAAGTTGTATTTTTTTTTTTACTTTTTTCGACATCACGCTTAACGCTTAAGAGTTATTCAATGGAATTTACTTTAAAACATAGAGAATTATCATATCAAAATTTACTCAAAGTAGTTTCAAAATGAATCATTTATTTTGTTAAAAAAGAGTAAATTCGTTATGGCTCTCTTCTTTTGCGTTTCAAAAGTAATTGCATCACTCGCTAGCTTAGTAGATTTTCGAGGATTTTAGATTTTCGAGATAGCCCCTTAATGTGGATGAGGGAAATCTTTATCGATGCTGTCGGAAAGCATTTTCAGCAGTTGGTCCCGGCTCTTGTTTGTAGATCTTTCGCAGTGGTTATGGGTAGTTAGAAGCCCGAAAGTCTGACATCCAGGCCTTCCAAGGGGTATCGTGTTATAACTGAAAAATGCGAACACATAAAACATCGTGTCCTAGAAGCAACAATTCGAAGATACGTGACATCTACCAACCCACACTGGCCCACGTACCCATTATAGGTTGATTATGCTATAGCTGCCATACTTATTTCAGCCCAAAAACTCATCATATAAACTAAAAAAAATGTGAGAGTCTTACGTGTCACGCCACAGTACATAACATGACTAATTTGCTCATGTCTTCAAGACTCTTTGGCCACCACTCCAAAGTAACTCACCTTAAATTCGCCATGAACAATCAAAAGCGAAAAAAACGCGAGTTCCAATGGTAGGGTTCTAATCTAATTCCGCTGAAGGATTGAGAGAGGTGTAATAATATAGATTATAGAATAACAGACAAAAGATACGGCCTAATCAAGAGATGATAATATATCACATTCAATCATAGGTATAAATTAATATGTACTTAATGAATTTGTGTTGCTTGTTAGAAGAATGAAACCATCTATCATGTGAATATTCGAATCAGTAAACGGGGTAGATGAAACCGGATACCTAAAACCACTTCGATATTCCTTTGAGAAATGTATCGAGATGATTTTAAATTATCTTCATGTATGAAGGTTATACCTCTCGTATAGGTACCTAGTAGGTACTCTACACAACAATAGTTGCCGAATATTTTTTTACAAAGAATCAGCATCGCCATTCAACGAGTTATCCCACACATGGGGGCGCGTCTCGGATAACACGTAAGTAAAGGCGTTGGACTTGCGCCTGATTTCGCCCCGGTCGTGTCGGATTGCCGTCCTGTCAGACTATGAGAGTAAAGGAACAGAGAGTGCACCTGTGTTTGCGCACACATTTGCGCAGTATGATATCTCCGGCTAAGCTCCTGGGGTTGGTCACAGTGGCCGAAATCCGGTTGGGAGGCTTTTTTTTGGACCGATTTCTTTTAATCGCGGCTTACGGTATTATTTGACTGGTCATGTAAGGAAAAAGAGTTATGCCCCCCCTCCATGCGATTTTCTCTCTCTTTCTATTTTTAATGTAATAACAGGGAAAAGAACATACCTATTAATTAAAACTAGATTGGTCGGTCGGTTCATAATTTTGCCCTTAGAAACCACTCATTAGGTGTTACTTTATTTTCTGCTTTCAAAAGATTCTGTCAGTTAGGTACCTAAAATTAATTAATAAAAAAGTTGTTGTCAATTTAAAACTTTCATCGAGTTTTGGAAGTTTTACGAAAAAGTGCTAATTGATTTCAGGAACTTTTTCCTTATTTTATGTAGCTACTATTTCAGAATGTATTTGATTAAAATTACTACCTTCTGCCTGCGACTTTGTCCGCGCGAAATTTCGGCACCCACTGCGTCTTCACTCAGCATTCTTTCTGATTTTTTCTATTTTTGCTTCACTCCTAAGCGTCGTAGCGTGATGTTAAATAGTCTATTTATAAGATGGAAGTAAAGATTGAAGCAGATTTCTATATTTTTCTAAAATCTTGTGTTCAATGGCAAAAAAGATGGTCATTGTCGGGCATAACTCGTTTTGTGGAACAATAATTTCAGAGTAATTATAATTTTCTGTATAACATAAACCTGCTGAAGTTATATTGTAATATATTGTCCGCACTAACAACCATATAACATTAGCAATACAATACAAAAACATCGCATAAACTAAACACGAAAGTATCCAGTGCCAAAACTAACGAAGCAAACTTTGACTTCGGCAAACTTCGTCAAACTTCGGCGCTCTTCGGGGTACTAAACAGTTTCTGTACCGGACTGTATCTAGGGGGTCGCTGCAAAAAGTTACTAAACGTCTCTTGGGGTCTTAGTGTATCATGGCCGGAGTTTGGGCCTTTGTATGTACGTAAAGGGACGACCCTTATTAACTGAATATTGTATGAACTTGTTATATTTCTACACTTGTATCTGGGCGGCCATTTCTGCTAGATTGACGGGAGATGTGAGTGTTAGCATTTCTTTATCAATAACTAGCGACTGCCCCTAGAGGTGCCTAAGCAAGAAATCCGTTTGGTGGTAGCTACAGTCGTTTTCTGCGCCGTATGACCTACGGACATAAGATTAGTTTAGTTCCCTAACTAAGAATGAATGATAACAAGATTTGACAGTTGTCCTAACTCCCCCTGTGTTTTTGTTCGTTCGTAAAAGTTAATTAATTGGGTTAATGTTCACTCCAAAGCATCGAACTAAGTACATTTGGAAGGTCCCGTATCTTTGTTGAGGACTTAGAGTGTAGGACACCTGCTGTGCATCCCTCGGTTTTTTCGGCGAGACAAAACATCGAGATCATTAAAATTGTGGAATTTTGAAAGGTTTAACGTGCACGAGGCACAGACGGGTCGAGGGTCTTAGTATGTAAAGATGGTTAACCTGATCGATCGACCCGTTCGGCTGTTATTATTAGCCACGAGCCCTCGTCACATCGATGCTGAAAGTCTCATCCAATTATGAAGCATCAATCTCCACTCCTCCATACAAACCAATTATTATTCAAATTATATTTAAATAGGCCTTTCGACGCTTTTCAGTCTTTAATTAATTTGCTTTATTAACAATGACTTACGACCAGTCCTATTGGATCCTTGAACGTCTTCGAACATTGCAGCAATACGCTGAGTTAAGCCTTTTGACCTCGAAAACTCAGTAAACTTGATTGATTGATACTTCTTGAATCTTGATAGATATACCTACAAGATTATTATTATAAGCTAAGTTTTTCCACCATAAATTGGCCGTAAATTAAAAATCACAACTGTAATTGTTTGTCAGTCGTATTCAATTATCAGGAAAGCCGGGCGACGCCCGTTACAAACTGTGGCAGGATACTCTTCCCCTTCCTACTTACTATCTACCACAAAAGGAGCATCTCCCTGCAGGGTGTAACCTTCCGTAATCCACTTGGAAGTCCCTGAACCGTCTCCGGACACAAGTGGGAAGATGTGAGTCTAAGCTGGGAAAGTGCGGCTACCTTGATGGAACGTCAGTAAGTGATTGTGGAGCTATGTAGCAAACCATGCTGCCTGGGATGCATACCCTCCAGCACCGTTTCCTAAGAAAAGTCACGGGACCCCCTTTCATGTCTGCAATGAGAATCTTCACTCAGATCTCAGAATGCCCACCAGTTAGCTGTTCTTTAAATATGGCTTTTTCAAATTATTTAACTGTGTTTGTTGCGCTGGGGCTCTGTCTCGTACAGGGTCATAGCATTATGCTGAGCGATGGCCGTTTTGCGTGGATGTGACGCATGTTTTCTCCCAAATTTTTTCTATGTTTTTTCTTTTGATGCGTCATGTTTGCCGCAAATAAACGTATTTTCTTTCTTTCTTTCTTCTTTGTATACTAATAATAAACCTGAAGAGTTTGTTTGTGTTTGACTGCGCTAATCTCTGAAACTCGCAGTCGGATTTCAAAAATATTTTTGGATTTCATAGCCCAATTCCTAAGGAGCCTATAGACCTAATAATAATATAACCTATAGGCTATAAACATCACGCTAGAACCCTTAGAAGCTGAGCAAAAAAAAAAAGTGATAGGACGCTCAGCGAAAACGAAGTAACAGCGCGGGCGGGCGATGCGATGCGACGCGGTGGGTCGGGGGAACAAGAAATTGTACGCGGACGAAGTCGCGGGCAGAAGTTAGTACTTTTATAAAAGGACATATGTGTGAGGTTGTTATTATAAGATACATTGAGTTGAGACTGTGCATGTTTTCAACTCTATTGAAATTATTTGATTCCATAGTTTTTATATGATTGGTAGAAAGATTTACCTTAGAATATCAGACGAATAGTTACATACCGATTTCTCTCTTTCAGTCGTCAGTAATTTGACTTTTGAAAGAAGAAGACAAAGCGTTGTGTAACTACACAGACGCTATACAACGCTTATTAGTAAGGGGTTAGTCGAGCTAATACCTACTGGTAAATCGAAAAAGCTGAGTCATCGATTTTTGTAATTCTAAAGCTATTTAATTCAAGAAACGATAAAAACTGTTGTACTGTACACATTTTTCCACTTAAACGATTCCCTACCTAAAATGTTCAGACATTGTAGTATGGTAAGAAATACTGTTCAATATTCTTGATCCTGTTCATGGAAAAATCTAATTTTCTAATCTGTGGGTAAATATAAAAAATGCTACTACTACTTCATTAATATCCACTGAGGAGCAATATAAAAAATTCACTAACTTGTTATGTAATGTAGTAAACTATTATTGTTTTCCTAAATTTTGTTCAAACAGAGCAATAAATAATTCAGTAATTTGGTGACCAGACAAGCTCGTTATACTTTCGGTGATTGCTATGAAAAGCCATTGAGAGGGTGATTTCAAAGGAAACGTGACGTGTCCGTGGTTTCGTAATCAGCATTTAGACTTTCTTTGATCTTCGGTCCGTCGCCGCAGTTCAGTTAATTAACAAAGACACTGATTTTAGTCTGTTATTAGATATCCTACCGAATTTGGGACGTTTTTTTTTGCTATAATTCGGTAAGTTTGACGTTATATTTTAACACCTCGTTTGTTTGTTTATAAGTGGCTAAATACACACAGCAGCCGCACAGCTCGGTCGATCAGGTTAAGCTACGCTTGCCACGGTTGGTTTGTGGATGGGTTATAATATGGGTGGAAACCCCTCCGTGGCTTAGAAAGCACATTAAGCCGTTGGTTCCGGCTGTCATTCCTAGATTTTTGACACTGGATACGGGTAGTCAGAATCCCGAAAGTCTGACAACCTGTGACGAGCTGGGGCTTACGGGTTTCGTTACGACTGTCAAAGATCTACGAATGACAGTCGAGACCAACGTACTTTGCGAGGCACGGAGGGGTTTCGATATGTACCTAATGTATGGTCACCCATCTACGAACCGACTGCAGCAAGCGTAAATTAACCTTCGATCGACCCGTGCGGCTGTTATTAAGTAGCCAGGAGCTGTTTAGATTATCATGTCTTAATTACAGGGTGAATGTTTCAAGTGGGCGTGGATTAAGCTTACCGTATGTCATTACTTCCCAAAATTTTGATTCGTATTAGGGACACTATGGAATGGTGTAATAATACAGTGTGAGTTTTTTTTTAATCCAAATGAACGTGTTAGATTCTTGGCTAGTTTTTTTTTTTAATCCAATGATGCAGTTTTACTTTTCATCATCATCGAGCACGAGACTCCTTTGAAGTACTTTTCGCTATTCCTCATAGTTGCGTATTTGGTCATCAACGCCCACTTGAAGAATTCAACCTGCAGCTATAAGTACCTATATGCTGACAAATAAAATCATTCATATCGTTTGTAGAAATTAATAGATGCTACTTCCAATCGTCTAAAAGTCATCCGTGTTCTTTTCTTATGACACAGGCTAAAAAGGGAGTGTCTAACTTTTTTCTCACAAAACTCATCGATCATTTTTCCTATTTATTTACTTTGCTCAAAAGATGAAAAGAAATGAAGTCTGTATTATTATCAAAGTCGTTATAAGGAAAACCTTGAGCCAAGTGTACAAATACATCCTATCGATACTTATTACTTACACTTAATATTATTTTCTTGTCATGTTTGACATTCCCTGTAACTATAAATGAAGGTGAAAGGTTGTTTCCTGCGAGTGGGTACCTACCTACGTTATCTAGCAACACCATACTTATTTTGTTGTCAAGATGTATATTTCCGAGTTTTGGGGTGGAGGTTCAATTACTGGCTCCGTGAAAGTTCACAATTTTTCTCTAGGCCACGAATAAATAAAAGTTAGGAAGCGTCACTACGAACAAAACCAACGAGAAATTCGGCTCCAAACTTCACTAAATTGACAAAATACCTCGAGTATTCGAATGAAAGAACACACATGCAAATAGGCCCATCAACTGCGCACGCGTAAAGCGTTGTATTCCGGCAAGCGCCGTGATTGGTTCTGATGCGTGGTAGCCTTTTCGGCAACGCCCACCACGGTAAACATTTGCGTGGTGCCATTTTTGAGCTTGAGTTACATTTCTTGATTTTTATTCATAGTCTCTAGGTAACAACGTATCTTTTCTATAAAGCTCTTGGTGTCAGGTTTTTAAGTCATTCATTGATATTTTTCAGTATTTAGTAGTTCTTTTACAATAACATATCTACAAAAAAAAAAAAAAACGCGATCAGCACATCTAAACTACGTTCAAGCTGTCAGTGTCAAAATTCCCCGAGAATGATGACAATAGCTACCGGTTTAGATGTGCTGATCGCGCTTAGTTACATTGCCGGAATGGTGTACGCACTTTGCGGCTGTCGGTCCATGGCTACTGACAGTTGCGTCTGCGTGCTTCCAACACAGTTGTCAACACGAAATGATAAAGTGTCCGCACACCCTTTGATTATATACAAGTACTCGTATATAATCAAAGCGCACATCGCGCACCATAACCGTCTTGCAGCGACATCGGTACTGGTTTAGTTGTAAATACTTAGAGAGAATAAGGATTAGAAAAATATCTAAACTGATATTATAAAGAGAAAATATTTTATTTTTTGTGTTTTTGTTATGCTTTCGAAACGGCTAAACGGATTCAGATGAAATTTGGCACATGACCTGGATTAGGACATAGGATATTTATAACAAGATATTCCCGCGGGATCGAGATTTATGCGGGTGAAACCCAGGCCATAGCTTTAGTTAATTTATGTCTGAAATCGCAAATCGGTCTTGATCAAGTGTGGTGACCAATGCTCGTGTTTTATAAATAAGTCACTGTGTGTCGTATATTTTATTGTACCAAACACAAGCCTGCTTTCACACATCGTTCATTATCTCCGTTACTGCCATTTCTGCAAGCCTCTTCACTAAAAACTCACAAAATACAATTTAAATACGCAGCGGAAAGAAGATGTCTACCCCTATCACAGTTACAATAATACCCTGACAATGCTCCGTCCACGAAATATTATCAACGAAAAACAGTATCTTAGTTGTAAGCTTTCAAGCCTTTATTGTCCTACAGGGAGAACATTGCCACAGAATAGTGAACACAGAAGGCGAGCGAAAACGCAAGCACATATCGTCAGCTACATAGACCGAAAACTTTGAAAAGACGGCTGGGACGGACTTGATATGGTGTAACTTGGGAGGGTCCTGTATCTGCAGCATTGGACTGCAATAGGCTGACTTGATGGATTGACATAGCATCCACGAATGCGAAAGCACATTCGCAATTTCTGCGTTAGAGATCGCGGTACCCATACACTACGCGCCGCGGATTTTGCCTCTGCTATAGATCTGATTATCCTAATCATAAGTAAAAATCGAAAGTGAATTTGATTGTTTATTACGCTTTCACGCTAAAACGGCTGAACGGATTTGGATGATATTTGTCACACAGATAGACCATGACCTGCCGGTCGATTCTGTTAGAATATCACCGTGAGAAGTTAGGTGAAGTGAGCTGTCATTCCATGTAATGCTGCCGATTTACACTAATGACAGCTGACTTTAAGCTCACTTCACCTGAGTTATCACGGTGAGATTTTTACAGAATAGCACTGCTGTCATTAGTGCCAATTCCTACAGCATCAGATGGAATGACAGCTCACTTCAACTAACTTCTCACGGTGAGATTCTTACAGAATCGACCGGCTGGGTAAGCTCATAAGCTTTTCAACCTAGATCGCAGACAAAATGGAGGGCAACAGTTAGTCTCTCTTAAAAAACAGACATAAACAAAAGAACAAGATTTCTTTAAACTTCCGAAAAAATAACACAATAAGACTATTCGCAACTAAAATAGACACAAATATCCGTGGCGCGTTGTGTAGGTACGTTAACGCAAATTTGACATTTATGTGTTCGTGCGTTTTCACTCATTGTACAAAGCTGACCTTCTGTGCCTATCTATTCTGTGGTACAGTTAGCAGGGGCCGCCCACCAGATTTATGTCGGCCGTACGAACGGGAGCAATTATCTCATACAATTCCTTAGGCCTTATCGGTTAGCGCAAGGCTACGCATATGCGACAAAGTTGGACGATTTGTTGGTCGATCTGTTGGCTGATGAGTTGACAAACCTAGGGGCTGTATAGTATGGTTCTCAAGCTCTTTTGATTGATCGATTGTAACATTTTAAAATGCCTTGTTGGTCCTTGCAAAAAATATGGAGGAAAAACCAAATTCGCAATAGGTACTATCAAAGGACTACCCTATAATAAAATGTACTCTGTGCAAAGGATGACGGGAGCCCCGTGACTAAATAATAACAGCCGCACAGGTCGATTGATCAGGTTAAGCTACGCTTGCCGCGGTTGGTCTGTGGATAGGTGACCATCTTTACATACCGAGACCCCTCCGTGCCTCGGAAAGCACGTTAAGTCGTAGGTCCCGGCTGTCATTTGTGGATCTTTGACAGTCGTTGCAGCCGTGAGGCACACACAATTGTTACATGAAAAAAAAAAATGTTAACTTGGTATATTGTGTTCACGAACTGTGTCCAAATACACTATTTTTCTTTCTTTCTTTCTAAGCAAATATTACAAAGAAAAAGACAATATTTTTTGTATTTTTCTTTGTAATATTTGCTTGATGAAGATGTTTGTAAAATTAGTTACAAACATCAATATTCATTCCCATTAATGAAGTGCCTAGCAATTATCATCAGGAAATAGTTTTTGTGCCAAACATCAACAATTATAATTAATAAACAGCTTTATTGTCGCATTACCGTTTTAATATTAAACTGTGACCACAAACACATCGTTTTAGCCGCAAATCCGTCCCAGATCGATATCATTCGAGTGACATGCAAACATCACGCCATGCGCCACCGGAACCACGACAAACATTGGCCCAAGTATTGGCCCAACAAAACGCCCAATGAAACAAAGACATTCGATTTTTACGCCCCAAGATTTTTATTTGCAGACGGTGCCAGAAGAGCGGATGTCCAAGTAAAAAGCGTTTTTTGACACCATAATGTCAAATACTGGTGAAATTTACTGATATTTACGACGTTCGCTTTATGTTTCAGAACAGAATAGATACTCTTTGTTGTGTACACCATACGAGTTACAGATGTAAATGTAGAAATTTTACAAAGGATGACACAATGGGCGGTCTTATCGCTAAACAACGTTTGGATGGTTTTAATGGGAAAAGGAGAGGCAACATTAAAGCAATCTGTAAGTAACATTCACATAAACAATAATTACAACAAACACAACAATAACTACTGTTATAATCAGGATATTATGGTCGACAACTAAATTAATGTATAATAAAAAAATGTGTCGCAGTATTTTTTTCTTAGTTTTCCGTTAAGTATGGTATTTTATTCTAGTGATCATAGACTTATAAAAAATGATGGACTCCGCGCCACGCATATCGAAAGTAAATCACCGTACCGATCTATCTGTGCGTGATTGACGATTGACGCTGTCGTGTCACGTAAGGGTCAGTTCACACCGCGACGCGTGCAGTTTTCAAGGTAGCAATTATAAACCTTATTTACTACTCAAAAAGTACACAATTCAGTGAGGTGGTGTCTACTACGTCGAGATACGCCGCGCGGGCAGCGCGGCCCATCTCACTGAATTGTGTGCCTTTTTGTGTAGTAGATAAGGTCTATAAATGTATACCTAGCTATCTTGAAAACTGCGCGCCGCGTCGCGTCGCGGTGTGAACTGACCCTAATGGCGGCCGCCCGGCCGCCCGGTCGTCTTACTATGATGTAAATGTGAGCGTTAGGCGCGTTTATACAAGCGGTCTGGTACTGTGATTCACTTTCGATATGCGTGGCGCGGAGTCCATCTTTTTTTATAAGTCTATGCGAGTGATTGTAATAATTTACGCAAACAGGTTTTTACTTTTGAGATTCAACTTTGTGCATGTCACTGGTATTTACTTTGTTTATTAATAGTTTATAGTCATACGATTGCTAATGTTAAGACGTTCTGTAACAAAGTAAATAAATGAACCATCCACGATGGTTCACGACGGGAGCATGTACAGAGCCCAACAAGTTATCAGGATGTCAAACCAAAACGTGACTCCATTGTGTACTTAGAATTTCTAAGAAAGCATTGGGGGTGTGTCATGTTAGCGCAGGTGTTCGATGCGAAATTACAAAAACGCGACCATATGAGCCCTCTTTGGTTAATATTCTTGACCACCGCTCCCTCACCCCACACGTCGCTATCCATACTAAATATTAGTATGGATAGATATTAAATTCGAAAGTAACTCTGTCTGTCTATCTGTCTGTATGTTACCTTTTCACGCCTAAACCACTGAACGGATTTCGATAAAATTTGGCAGAGAGATAGATTGCATCCCGGGGAAAAACATAGTATAGCTTTTATCGACATACCTCGCGGGCGAAGCCGCGGGCGGAAGCTAGTACTATATAAATACTTCCGCACGGGACGAGAGTGCCAAACTGGCACTGGTTCTTGTTCTCGCTCTCAATATAATACTTTTAACTATAATAAACGTGTGTCACGCAAAATACGCGCATTGACGTGGAGTTGCGGACAACAGCCCGTATTACCTAATAAACGTGTGTGACGTGTCTCCGTCGTAATAAAAGTGTTAAAGGTATACCTAATGTAATACAGATTGTATCTGGTGTTAAATCGTGTACCTATCTGTGACTGTGTATTATTCTAATATAGATTAAAATTGCTATCAAACAACGTGTCTCATTGCACACTCAATACCAGCGCGCAAATGTACCTCCTGACATTCGGGGTCGTACACTGCCAATATCTAGATATAACAATAATAAAATACAATACATTGTTTATATTCTGAACGGTAAGTCTGAGACTATTTATATCATCTAAAAAGACAAGGGTACAATTTTACTATAAAAGAAATGCTTGTTTTTCAACAGGAAAACACGGTCAAACAATTAAAAAAAAAACAAATTCCATAAAAATGTTACGCCCTGCGACCTATATTCGTAGTCACAGTTTCCCTTGCAATTACCATATGGAACCAATTGTAACAATCCAAGGGTCTGCCCTAATACTTTTAAAGGGACCTCAATAAATATACTATAAAATAAAACGTAAGTGCTTGCGGTCGCCCCGGTCTTATCAGGTCGACCACATCGGCCGGTTAGCTTCTGCTGGTTTTTTGAATATCGAGTCGTCTTTTGTACAACGCTTAAAGAAATAAACTTATAAAAAAGATGGACTCCGCGCCACGCTTATCGAAAGTGAAGCACGGTAAGTATGGCCGGACCGTTTGTACAAACACGGCTCACGCTCACATTTACACCATAGTATGCCGACCGGCCGCCATTACGTGACACGACAGCGTCAATCGTCAATCACGCACACATACTCGTAGATCGGTACGGTGTTTCACTTTCGATATGCGTGGCGCGGTGTCCATCTTTTTTTATAAGTCTATGTCGATACCTCCAACTGTCAAAAAATCTCCTAGAGATCGGTAACAAAAAAAAATTTAAATACCTATGTCTCACAAATAAATATTCTGATTCTGAAATTCTGATTCTGATTCTGAAATAGAAAAAGTAATTGTGTCTCATTAGTAACAGGAGCTAATTTATATTCGATTTCGTCTACTGGACAACGTAAATGACGAATGTTGTCGAATTGTCAAAATAAACGGCATTGCATTTGTTAGTAACTACCCCGCAGTTGGCCTACACAAGTAGCAATAGTTGCGTAATACACATAAAATTACAAACCTATGAAACAATAGACATGTAATGTCCTTCACAACAGTCGGGTTGTGACTGAAAGTGTGTATTATTAGTTCGTATTTCTACAACGACTTTCAGAGGGCCTAAAAAGGCCACTTTGGCAGAATCATAAAACAATTCATATCACGAAATTTCATCTGTATGACAATTTCCTATGGAGATTCATAAAATGCTATAGGTACACCCCTGCCTAACCCTTCAGGGATATATAGGTGTGAAACTGTCAAACAGATGAATTGCGTGATAAGAATTGTTTTATGATTCAGCCAAAGTGTCCTTTTTAGGCCCCCTGGTCGGGTACATTTTTGATATTTCCATCATCGTTATCGCTGATAGAATGTCACTTTGGCTAGGCCCGCTGCTTACCTTGGGTGCTTGTTTATCTTTTAGCGTGAGTCATGAAAGGCGTCTCGAGGATTCCGCCGCGGGGTCCTCTGCGCAGTTTGCAAGGCCGGCCAAGTCTTTCCAAGGACCGATGGCCATTGAGGCAGACCCGTATTTGAGTGGTGACCGCGTATCAACAAGCATAGCGTGAGTGGTGGCTAGTTTGCTGGACCGGAAAAATTGGATACGATACTTACTTACGGAAGCTACAGAACTGCACTCAAGCAATCCATTGCCATTGCTTCAATTATGGTCGAAAAATTTGTCAGCTCAACTACTTAAATACCGCAATGAATGTTGTTAAACCATGTTAAACTGTGAAAATTAAAGCCATTGCTACAGTTAGTGTGTTACGAAATTACTCCGCAGGATGAACACACGACTTGGTGCTGTCAATCCACTGACTTCTATAGGCTCAGTGGCGAATTGATTCTCGTGAATCGATATCGTTGATGACGTATTAATAAACAAATCAGTATATGACTCACTACACAGGAAAAATATTATCATAGGGATGAACTTTGTATTTCTATTTATGTCTGTCATATTTATTCCACCTACATAATAAAAATATCAACACATTTATGTCAATTGAGTAAGTACAGACGCCAGCACATCAAGTTACTACAATCTGTCAAATTTCTTTAATAGATTTTCAACTTCATCGCTAAAGTATAAGGTTCATAGTTGATTGGGAAAATTTGACAGTTTCGAGTAGTTTGATGTGCTGGCGTCAGTACATTAAGTACTATCACTGGCTGATTCATCATTGTGTTATGCAAAAATAATATTTAATGCAATAATAATTTATTGTATGTTAAGTGACATTTGTAAATAAATTGGGACTTCGCGCAGACTTGAACTGGTTTGAGTCTGTTATAATAGAATTTATTGTGCTGTTATCAAATGTTTAAATAACATTTGGCGTTTTTATCGTTTATCTTTACTTTCAACCGAATTAATGGAAGTTCTCAATTCGTCTGATAATTTTATTTGTATACTAAATAAAATAGCGATAAGGTTTCGAACTGTCGTAAAAAAAAACAGACCGGTTCATCTTTTTATCTAATTTCAATGAGTTCTTTTACTTTCCTGTTTACTTAAATGAAGTGCCACTTAAAAAAATGTTTTTTTTTTTTACTTTTTCGCAACGCCCTGTATAAGGCTGTCTTTCTTCAAATAGCTAGGCTACCACGTAGCTAGGTAGGTACTAATCCAATAAGGTAAAAGCACATACATACGCATAATCAGCCTATAACGTTCCCGCTGCTGGACACAGGACTCTTCTCTGTAAAAGGGGGTGGGCCATAATCTACCACGCGGGCCCAGTGGGATTGTTTGGTTCTAGTACGATGTTTTCCATCACCGTTTTGAGAGCAGTGGTGATGAAATAAATTGTGTAATTTATTGTGTGCCTGCCTGGGTTAGAACCCACGACACGTAAGTCACATAAGCCGCTACCACTGGGCCACATGAAAGCAACAAAAAAAAAAGGGTGACCATACATACATAAACAAATCTCCCATTAAATTCTCTACAAAAGTACCACGACATTCTACGCATTTCAAAACGATATGGTCACACTACTGTGTTGCCACAATAGGCCCATAAAACCGCTGAACTGCCGAAAGAGTCTATTAAAGGCCTCCCTAACAATTGTATCGTAATGCTTAACATTTAACACTCGGCTCTGGTTGAATTTTAAGATACGATCTCTTTGGGACACACATTGTGTACCTCCAGTAGAACGTACTGTACCTATTTAGCAATGTAACTGCGTAGTTCTATGTGATAATTATTCTCAGTAGTGAAGGAAGCTCGTGGCTAAATAATAACAGCCACACAGGTCGATCGATGCCTAAAATACGCTTGCCGCGGTCGGTTCGTGGATGTTTCACCATCCATTACATATCGAGACTCAGGAAGCACGCCATGCTTTTGGTTGCAGCTATTATTTGTAGATCTTTGACAGCCGTCACGGGTAGTCAGAAGCCCAAAAGTCTGACAACAAGTCTGTCCAAACGGTATCGTGTTGTCCAGTGGGCTGTGGAGGTCTAGACAAACGCTTCATGTAAAATACTAATATTCAGCTGAATCCAACTGGACAGGACTGGTTAGACTACCGATCTCCAGAATGTTGGGAAAAGACTAGGCAGATAGATTGGTGAAGGAAGCAGCATAATTCTTTGCAATTCGAAAGCCCTATGTCCGTCAGTGGACTGCTGTAGGCTGAGATGATTGATTTACCACCGTATCGACTCCCCGGAGCCATGGCTTTTTCTGTTGACTATTTGTGCCCCACAGACACCGTCAAAGCCAATCTCTTTGTGCAACTGCCATCTAAAACTGTAGCAAGAGTTTTACCCCAGTCTGTGGTAGGTACTCTAAAGATGCTAAATTTTATGTCCTTCTGACTGCCAACCGTGAATATGATGTGTTTGCGGATGAAGAGAGTAAAATTATGCGTATATGGGCTTTATTGGCTCAGCCATGAGGCACTTTTTCCTGCTTATTTCTTACATCGGCCTTTACACTTTTTTATTTTTCTTTATCTGATGTATGTCTCTGGTTTACTGTGTGTCTTTTAGTCTGTGCTAAATAAATGTATTTACTGTCTTTCTATATCATGTCTGGTGTTCCGTGAGAGAAGCCAGCGTTCCTTGTTAGTTTTTAATTTTAATTTTATAATATAAAAAAAAATTGTTATTATATATTTGTTATATTATTTGTTTAAATAATTGTCTCTATGTTAATCAATGTAATTGGTCTTGTACCATTTTCATTAATTATAAATAAATCAAATAAATAGATTGATATTTGACTCTAATCTATAATAATAATAATAATAAAGCTGAAGAGTTTGTTTGTTTGAACGCGCGAATCTCTGAAACTACCAGTCGGATTTGAGAAATCCTGTTGCATTTGATAGCCCAATTCTTGAGAAAGGCTATAGGCTATATAACATCACGCTATGACCCTTAAGTGCAGAGCAAAAAGAAAAAAAATCTGAAAGATCGCCAAACGAAAACGAAGTGACACTGCGGGCAGGTGATGCGATGCGACGGGGTGGGTCAGGGGTACAAGAAATTTCACGCGGACGGGAAGAAGCTAGTTACTTAATAAATCAAGGACTCTCTTGACTGTACTTACCTGTCTTATAGAGAAACCTAGATAAATTTGGATAAGAAAGATTTCAAAACAGAAGATCAGGGGATCGAGGAGGGGGAGGGTGGAGGGGGGACTCAGGGGATCAGACCGGAATAAATCCTCAAATGCAGTTCGTTCATGGCAATAATAGGTACGAGCCATTGTTTATTTAACACAACCGTCTTTTGTTTTAGTAATAAGTAATTTATAACAAGACAACGACCTGTGGCGTTTAGTCATTTCAGTGTTAATATTTATAATATTTAGGAATGCCTGGTTCCTGAGTTGTCTTCACATTTAATTATACTGGGTAGCGGGAACATCGACTTGCAAACTGAAACAATGAATTCAACACACGATTCTAGCCTATAATAGAGATGTATCATCGGTTAACAAAAAAAAAAAAAACTGGGTTCCTAAAAAGGCCACTTTGGCAGAATCATAAAACAATTCATATCACGCAATTTCATCTATAAGACAGTTTTGTATGGAGATTCGTAAAATGCTATAGATACACCTCTGCCTAACCCTTCAGGGATATATAGGTGTGAAACTGTCAAACAGATGAATTGCGTTATATGAATTATTATTGTTTTATGATTCTGCCAAAGAGGACGTTTTAGGCCCCCCGCTGTTTCCTAGCAAAGTGCAATACGTACGCGGTCGAAACGTATGGAACAGCAATTTCTTTTTAAATTACTGGTGAAAAAGTTTAAGGATAAATCATGAATCAGAATCATATACTGAATCCAATGTAACAGCTTACACGTCGATGTTTGTATCTGTATAATTAATGTAGGTAGGTATACAAAATATTGCAAAACATTTTAAAAGAGTAATGGCGGAGTTTCTTTTCCATACGAAACTACGTTTTAGAAGGGGCGACTAGAATCAATTCTATATTCTTTGACGTTCAAAGGTTCAAAGTTCGTTCTTTTAAGTAAATGATTTTATAAACGATATCATTCATTACCGTTATACCCGAACTTTGAACACTGATTTTTTTCTATATCATTTGCGTGTATATCCAGATGTACGAACGTAAACGAAGCAAAATGAGTATGTAAGGGTAAGGATTGAAGCAGGTGGAGTTCTAGAGTTTCTGCCTACCGCCATGAGAACAAAAAGTTATTGTTCTGCAGTGCGATTCTGTAACCATCTCACCGTGAAAACTTAGGTGAAGTGAGCGTGGAGTGAGCTGTCATTAGTGTAAATCCCTATAGCATCAGATAGAATGACAGCTCACTTCACCTAACTTCTCACGGTGAGATTCTAACGGGAAAGAGGTCACTAAAGAGGTCACTCGTATTCCACAGATAAGACAAATGATGAAAAAAATAATGGTCAAATTATGATGATGGGACAATAGGCATATAAAATACAACCGGCCAAGTGCGAGTTGGACTCGCGCACGAAGGGCACAAAACAAAAAAAAGGCAAAAAAACGCCGAAACAAACACGTTTCATGAGATACTGCTCACTAACAGACAGACGGACGGACGGACGGACACAGACAGCGGAGGCTTAGTAATAGGGTTCCGTTGGCACCATTTGGACGTAACCCTAAAACGGAATTCAATTTTTTTACAATGGTTCCCAAAAAAGGTTTTCTTGACGTTAAAAATTATAAGCATATTACGAAGTCCAAAGGCCAAAACCGCACAAAAAACGTGCTTCTAAAAAAACAAATCTCAGTACAAAATGGCGAAACGACAGAAAGTATAAGATGTAATGTTACGATATGAAGTTATCTCATGTAAAAAATAACAGGGTATTCCTTTTGGAGCAGTC
Organism: Gortyna flavago; assembly: GCA_963669345.1. Lineage (NCBI taxonomy): Eukaryota > Metazoa > Arthropoda > Insecta > Lepidoptera > Noctuidae > Gortyna > Gortyna flavago. The sequence continues at coordinate 3,695,559 of OY770143.1, read as the reverse complement.
ATCAATCAAACTGGAACAAACGAGGCCGCATTAATTCCCTTGGAGTACACGCTCACTGTGAAATATTATGTTTTGGTAGCTACGGGTAACACGGAGAAATTGTAAATAGAAAAATGTTTTGACAAACATGAGTTCAGCCTATAATGTTCCCACTGCTGGGACACAGGATTCCTCTCAATGAGAGCGAATGGGCCTCAATCCAACACGCGGGACCAGTGCGGGTTGGTACATGCCACATGTTTGCAAATTTTTGTTAATACGACATGCCGGTTTCCTCACGATGTTTTCCTTCACCGTTTTAAGAGCAGTGGTGATAAATACCTAGTTTACTCAAAGAAAAGCGCCTAACTGGGTTCGAACCTTCTACCTACAACAGATAAGTCGCAGCCATTACCAACTGGGCCACCGCTGCTGACTTTTTTAAGCCATTTACAGGCACTTTTGAATTGTCAAGGAGTCTCAGTCAGAAATATGAAGCAACATGAAATATGGGCAACTAGTCCATTCCAAAGCGTAACAGGTACTATCGCGAACACTCCCGCCTGACCACCACTAAGTTCATTTTTGCTTGCACCCAAAAAATAGGACCGCTCTCTAGTAAGCGCCTCAAGGTCAAATAGTTCGTCCGTAAAATTCACAAAAGGAGTACACGTGATGCGTCACTAAGCTGCCCAGTGCAGGTTGCAAATAATTTCGTTATCGCTTTCCTAATAGGCGAAACCTTTAACAGGGCGTGGCTTGGCGCCGCCGCAGGGTTTAGGGGAAAAAAAATTAAGTGATCAGGCGAAAAAGGCCGCGATTGGTACCTATGAAAAAGAATGGCCAGAAACTATAGGGAAACTTTAAAAAAAATATTGTTACAAAACAAAAAGCTAATAAGGGCTATGTATCTCACAGGCTAAACAGGTTCGTTCAAGTATACTCTCTGCTAAAACAATTTGATGAAAATATAAACAAATAGGTCAGAAAACGTACCTGTGGATGGCAAATTGTAGTGTCAGTGTGTCACTTACACCTCAAATGATTTGATTTGATTATTTGAATACTAAAATCCTCAAATTTAAATTATATTTATAGCCTGAGCGAGCTTGATAATACATATTCCTTCTCTGTATGACAATATTTGCCGCAAGTGGACAGATTATTACAAGCGAATGCATTGAAGTAGGTATACCTAAACTAATAATATAAATTGATTGATTAATGATTTTTTTAATGTTTATTTGTTACGCTTTCACGCTAAAACGGCTGAACGGATTTGGATGAAATTTGGCACATGGGTAGACCATGACTTGGATTAGGACACTGATACTTTCTATACCGATATTCTTACGGGATCGAGATTTATGTGGGTGAAACAGTGGGGTGCAGCTAGTTAATTTATTAAATACTTCAATGTGGGTCATTTTATTATTATTTTTTTGTTTAATTTTTATTATTTCTTTGTTCTGTTAGTTTTTTTCTAGGTCTGGCAGTTTGAGTAATTTATGTGGCCTACCCAAATGTCCTTTCTTTGGTATTGTTCGTCGGATCGTTGAGCTCCTTAAGTTTTGAGTTGAGCTGCATGATTTCTGACAAATGCGTGCACTGACTGGACAGGTCCTCTCAATCTGTGTGGTTCTTTCTTCAAAAGACCATCTCAGACATCGATCTACATGGTCTTCATATAACCTGACCAAGATTATGTCTGGACTTTAAAAGAGACTGTGACCTCTGAGTTTGTTTCGGCCTTTCTTCTCAGAGTAGTCAGATAGGAAACGCCGAACTCATCTAGTTTTATAAAAAATATGATTGACGTGTAAAAGTGTTTGTGCAAACCTACTTACAAAATAAAAATCATTTATCATTTATCAATGATACCTACTAGTATAAAACATTCAATGGGTTTTTAATTTTACTGGGTCATGACCACAGTTATAGATAGAGATACATCTATCTAAGTATGTATGTGGTCATGACCTGTAGCAAGACAAATTTAAGTTGCGACAGTTGTTATTCTTAGGCATTTAATGTTCTGCCTTTTAAAAGGCATATTGTCTTTAGAAACCCTGGCGTCTCTAATAAATGTCGAAAAATGTCAACACACGAAGGTTCAAAATCCAATTCATGGTAACAAGTTGCACGTCGAAGTCCCTGGCACCCTCTATTTTAGCACTAGTTTAGATAACAGACACTGCCTAGAGTGTAATAAGTGAACCTTTGTCATGAAATAGGTACTTTGCAAAACAGGCCCATTCAAGTCATTCGGATGCAAAACAATTGATAAGTACCATGCAATATCCTGTGAACAATAATATTGTGGAGACTCTTTACTTTTATTTTTTCAAGTCATATAAGTTTACCAAATACGTGAGCAAATAGAGCAGGGAACTCTTCTCTAACAACAATCACTTGCAGGGTTTTTCAATATTATGCAGGTGGACAAAAAAATTTGTCGGTTATTAAGACAACACCGACCGCACAGTGGCGCCCTCATCGTTTGTTTGGTTATTTATTATATTTTAGAATGAAAATGCAGAAAATAAGCACGTTAAGTTGTGCTCCACAAGATTATACGTTAATATTATTACAAGCGGTAGTTTTACATTGTTTAGTTTTATTATAATCCTTAAAACGGATAATAGTGGTCACTATTTTCCGTGCACAACTTAACGTGCTTATTTTCTGCAATTTTCATTCTAAATTAAAAGAAATAACCAAACAAACGATGAGGGCGCCAAAGCACAGTCAGCATCGCCTTAAAAAAAATCGCTGTTCCATACATTTTGACCGCGTAGGATATTGCACTTTTGTATGAAACAGCACACATTTGTTTTTTTTTATAACCGGTAAATTTTCAAGGCAGGGGAATTCAGAATCATGTACTGAATCCATAGGGTAACAGGATGCGGGTCGATGTCCCTGCCGACTGCCACCCTGTACAGTTGCACCGCAATGATATTCAACCGCTGAACACTTCACTTTTTGTCTAATATTGACCAGCCGATCACTTCAGTACAAATCTCACAGTAAAAACTTAGATGAAGCGAGCTGTCAGTACTGTTAATCCCTAATACCGGGTGAAATGACAGCTCACTTCAAGCTGACTTCACCTAAGTTTTCACGGTGAGACTTACAGAACAGATAAGGCTGTTATAAGGCAGATATCAGTGAAACTGGCTCCCTGTTAATTTAATAATCACCGTCATAGGAGTTGTTAGTTTTCTTAGAATAATCTTACTTATTCTGAGGATGGGTGATAATCTTTACATACCGAGACCCCTCCGTCCCTCGGAAAGCACGTTAAGCAGTTGGTCCCGGCTGTCATTCGTGGATCTTTGACAGTCGTTACGGGTAGTCAGAAGACCGAAAGTCTGAGAACCAGTCTTACTAAGGGGTATCGTGTTACCCAGTACGTAACTGGGTTGTGGAGGTCAGATAGGTAGTCTCTCCATGTAAAATACTGGTATTATATAGACTGGAAGCTGACCCCAACAAAGCTGGGAAAAAGCTAGGCAGATGAAGATCTCTTACTTATTATATTTAATGGTTCTAAAATCCCGTAAATTGATGAAGTTAGTTAATACCTACTTATAAATGCGTAAGTTACTCTGTACATCTGTCAGTTACCTCCTCATACCTTTTTACGGCTAAACAGATTTGGATGAACCTTGGCACAAGTAAAGATCTGACCTGTGTGGATCAGAACATAAGAATTTTTATCCCGGTATTACGGACAATTTCCGAGATTCACGCGGGCCAATCCGCGGAAAAAAAATAGAAATAATGATAATAAGTAACTCATCGTTATACCACAAACATGTTTATCACTATCTTTACTCATTATTTATCCCGCTGCGTAAATGATTTTAATAACCAAGTAAACTAAAATTAAAATGTAAGTAGCGTCTCCATGAATCATCTGTTCCCAATTAATCATTAAACAAAGACCGGGCTTCCATTATTATCACAACGTCCGTCGACACAAACAGAAGCTTTCGTTCCTTTTGATAATTTTATCAATAACTTCAACATACCACATCGAAATGACTTTCTTGGGAAGTGCAGTTTTTGTGAAGTAAGAAAAAAACTATTTCAATTTTAAAGTGCTAAAATGGATGTCAAAAGATTTTTGGGTACGTATGGTTCGGTTAATTATAATATTCGTATTTTTGAAGTAGTTTATTGTGAATATTGAAATTTTAAAACTATCAAAACAAGAAAATTAAAGTATAATTTTTTTTCATAACATGAAGCAAGTTGGCAACGCGTTGAACTAGCGGTATTTAACTAATTTTTACCGTTTCTACGAAGAAAAGGGCTCACGACGACGACGTTGCCAAATCGCTCGCCTACGCACATATCGCTCAAGACTGGAAAAACATCGACGTAAATGTATTTTTCCCAAAAATAAGTTAAATATGACAAAAACTTAGAAAAACCGTATACATTACGTTAGGAGAAACAAAGACGTAAAAATGTAAAGTAGCAGTTACGTCGATGTTTCTCCAAATGAGCGACATGTGCATTGCTCTTTTACTTTGTAACACGTTGAATTAGATATTTTAATTTTGCGCACCTGTTCAATTTCACCTGTATACTAATACGTCGACTTGAGAACCTCTACCCGTTTTCGAAATTCCCTGCTCAGTGCGCAGATATTCATCTTTTTTCCCTAGTTTCAGTCCTCACTTCCAAACTTTAGAGTTCAAGACTGTCATTGGCACATCTTAGATCGACTGATTGTTGTAGGTACTAGCTGTACCAAAAACTAATAATTTTAATGGATATTCTCCCACATTCTCAGCTGAAATTAAGTGCGTAAATTGAAATTTCCTAAGATCTGAAACTGTTTAATATTTTCTTGTTTTTATAAGTAATTGAGAACCTATGTAACATGGACTTCTGTTACTTTATTTCAGGTGTTATTGTATTTGCATCGACCATTGCGTCGTCAGCCGCTGGCTGTAGTTCGACCAATAAACATGATTCCTGCAACTACACCATCACTTGTACCACCAACCCTAGCAGCATCGTCAACCCCAACTGTGAAGAGGATCCCTACGTCATCTTCACCATCACAAACTCTAACATAGAATTCCTTACCACCGGATTTTTTGCCGCAACCAACTTCGACTCCCGAGTTCGTGAAATTAAAGCCTATGACAATACCTGGACACATATTGATTCTTCTGCATTTCGATACTACGCGAAAAGCATCAGCGTGGATTTATCGAACAACTACATCGAAAAAATTCATAATGAAGCCTTCAGAAACTTGAACTATCTTCAAACTCTGAATATATCGAACAACAAAATTGAAACGCTGAACTCCAAGTCATTTCTTATCTCTGATTCTCGAAATAACTTTGTACAAGAACTTGATTTGTCTAATAATAAGCTAATAGAACTGTCAAGTGAACTAAATGATTTGTCCAAGTTGAAGAGGTTGCACTTACAGAACAACATGCTGTCGAGAATGGCCGATGATTGTTTTATGAGTTTGAAGAATTTAGAGTATCTTAATTTGCAAAATAACCGCTTGTCGTTTTTGAACTTGACGTTAACGAACTTGAAAATGTTGAAGACACTCGATATCTCTTATAATAATTTAATAAAACTATCTGGCTATGAAATCAATCATATGGCTGCTATTGTTGAGTTCAATGCGTCGCATAACGCGTTGACATCAGTCGAATCAAATTGCTTCAACCAAGCTACGTCTTTGGAAACGGTAGATTTTAGTTACAATAACATTAATGCCACCATCGAAAATGTGAGGTTTGTTGTCAATAATCAGCTAAGATATCTGAACTTCTATAATAATCATATCACAGAAATACAAGAAAATTCCTTTCTGCATTGTCGTTTATATTATATCAATTTTGAAAACAACAACATAACAGGGGAAATAAAACAAAATACTTTCACCGGTTTGCGCGATGTCACTAATCTGGATTTGTCAAGACAAAGTATTAGTGGTATAAAGGATAAGGCATTTTCAGACATGGTCAGTCTCACGCATCTTAATTTAAGTACTAACATTATTCAAGAAATTGAAAATTCTAGCTTTGATAATTCATCAATCCTTGTTTTAGATCTATCTCATAATCAAATATCTCATTTAAATTACCTTCAGAATTGTTTGCCAAATCTAACTGAACTGTATATCAGCAATAATAATATTACTGTAGTCCCAAAAAACATTCTTGATAATCAATCACAGATGACAAAATTAGACCTTTCCATGAACAGAATCAAGATTATTGAGCAGTATTCCTTACCGTTGAAAAACTTGCAATTTCTCAACATTGTAGGTAATCGCTTAAGTGATATTATAAAGAAAAATGTGTTCAGTCCAGCAAAGTATTTAAGGTTACTAGATTTAAGTAACTTTAACATTACAAAAATTGATGATTCAGCTTTTGTCGATTTACCAGTATTGGCTCGACTAAATCTTTCTAACAATCACATAGAGACTATAGAACCAAATAATTTCAGAGGAGTTGATAACATGTACAGTCTCGATTTATCTTACAATAACCTCACACATTTGTCATTTAACAAAAGTATTTTAACGAAAAATTTAAAAGCCCTATATTTGAACAACAACAAACTCACAAACATATCGAAACTTTTTGTAAATACGTGCAAGCTGGTATACCTTGATATTTCCAACAATGACGTTAGTAATCTCACGGGACTTGGCGCTGATATCTTTCCTAATTTAACAGCGTTACATCTAGCCAACAACAATATAAGAAATTTCAATAACCCACGAATAAACTCTTTAACGACACTAATTGACCTAGGGTTATCTTCAGATGTATTAAGAAATATAGACTTGAGTCATTTCAAAGAACTGATGACGTTAGATCTCAGCAATAATGTTTTGAGAGATTTTAATAGTACGCTATTTAAAAATAATGAATACTTACAGTCACTAGATGTTAGCAGAAATGATATTTTAGATTTACCACCTGGTACGTTCCAATTTATGAAAAACCTGAAGCTATTGAATTTATCATCTAATTACTTGACAAAACTTCGATTTGGCAGTCTGAAAGGTCTTCATAAAACGGAAGTATTGGACTTATCAAAAAATTTTATCTCAGTGTTAGATGTCGACGTTTTTTATGAATGTGATGAACTGAAAACTTTGATAATCGACTACAATCGTATCAAAACATTTGACGTTGAAAGACTGATACTAATATCTTTAAAGAAATTAAAAACTTTGAGTTTAGGTGGTAATCCTATTTCTTGTAAGGAAATTGTTCATAATATTAAGTCTGCAAACGTTACGTTTTATGCTATTAGACAGGTAGCAGTAACTTCTATTGATAAAGTATATCATGAGGACAATGTTCATGGTATAAAATGTGGAGATGATTTAATTACTGAAAGTACTTCTGTAAAACCGAAAGTTAAGAAGTTGACAAACGATACTTCTTCGTCAGTATCATCAACTACTATAGTATTAACTTGGTGTTCTTTGCTAACAATACTACTTGTTGGAGCTGGTATATTTGTATATATAAAACTGTATAAAAAACGTGTTTTGGTTGTTGGTAGCAACGTGACTATGCAAATGAGAAATTCTATTGTATCGGATGGTTCAGATTTTCAGAGTGATCTTTTGAGTTAGTCTTTTCGATTTAGTATGTTTAAGTTAATAATATTTTGTTTCGGTCTTAAAAACCGTAGTGTGACTTTATGATAAGTTGGTTACTTTTTGTTAGTCTTTTTTTTAAATTCAACTTAAAGCTTCTCGTCCATAACTCTCAGATTGATCTATAATAGATTGACCTCAATAGAGTAATTTATTAATTTTGTTATATTCGGGAAACTTACAGCTAATTTAAACAGTGCATTAATTTAAATATTGTTTCATATAATATTATTAGTTTGTACATTATTTTGACATAGCTCGTGTGCCCGATAGTATTTCCCATCGGCAGAAATTATTAATTTCCAAACAAGCTTTCGTCCCAAATTTAACCACTTTGCGTAAGTCATGTGCAAAATTTCAAGGTTCTAGACCCAGTAGTTTAAGCTGAGCGTTTTCACTGAATTTAAGATTTTCGATGTGGTAGATTGCTCAACGTAAAACTATTGCGCATATGTGGGAAGTGTTTGATGGACGAGGCGCTTTATTTGCTAGATTTTATACAATAATGTTAACGGAGTTCATATTTTAAAATGTTGTCAGTAGATTAATAAAATCTGTATGCCATTGTATCTTATGCCTTATTGTATTTTGTTTCATTCGTCTCCTATCTCTCACAGGTTGTCTGAAGATGGAATTTATAGAAAATAATAGAGCACACTTTATTAGACCATACATGTATATTCAGGTTGGAAAAGACCCCTTACTTACAAGATCATCACGTCCAAGTATGGCTAATTAAAAATGTCTACTGAAATCGTAATCATTAACTCACTAAGAATGGTCTAACAGAAAGTAAAATACAAAAACATAGTCAAACCAAAGGAAAAATGTCAACTCTTTAAGCTATTCGCACACAATAACGATGTACTAAAAATAACTTATAAATAAAATACATATTGATAAACTTTGCTGAGCCATAAAAAACTACTTATCTGTAAAATTTTGCGGCCCGCTGAATCTAAAGCACCCGATTTAGCTGGATGCAAAATTATGGGTAGGCTATTGCCACGCGTTTTAACGATGATTTCAAAATCTTGGAATACATTAGAGATTTTGTAGAATTAGTTTTGCAACTTCGATAGAATTAATTTCTGTAGTTCGAAGTGTTCTGGAAGTGGGAAATTCTGAGCTTGATTTATTAAATTGAATTTCTATGCGTTGTCAAATGCATGCTCTCTGATTTTGTGGATTATGTGAATAACCGAAGAGTCTCAAAAAGCACGGAATATCAAGGAAAAGTTTTGGGAATTTGGTAACGTTATTAATCGTGGTGGTACAAAAAAAAATTGCTGACACTAATGTTTGGGATGAATGCAGAAGATAACTTTTTCGTAGATATTTTTGGACGGATTCTTAAGAATATAATGGAAATGAAATAATGGAACAATCTATAATAATAATACTAATCTTATTTTTTATGTAACCCATTTTTCGAAGTCGTGAAACTCTGATATCAGAAACTCAACCACCGAACCAGCTGATGCATCCACATCTAACGCAAAAACAAAACAAATAACAAAATCATCCAATTCATGCGAATTGAACACACAAACAAAACGTTTACGTAAACGTTACCGTTTAAGTTCATACTTTATGTTGTGGTAACGGGAAGTTGGCAACTTGCCAGCGGTAACAGGGCCGTAGCTCCCAAAGTTTAAGGGCAGCTCTGAATTTATTGTTTATCATCGGTTCATTGATTTGGGGAAATCGGATGTGGACCTATTGATTGAAATACGAACTATTTAAGGGATGTAATTTTTTTCGACAATTTGGATTTGTGGTCCATGAGGTACAGGCTCACTCTCAGGTATCTCACTCACCCGCCCTATTACTTCATATTCGTTTAGCGTTCTTTATGTCTTTATTCTGTTTTTTGCTCGGATCCTAAGGATCCTAGCGTTATGTTATATTTAACACCTTTCTCAAGAATTAGGCTATCAAATCCACATACACAATGACAATGGTAATAACAGGCACAATGAACATCGTTTGAGAGTAGTTACCTAAATCCATAACAATATTATAAATGCGAAAGTGTGTCTGTCTCTCTGTTTAAACCGCTGAACCCATTTAGATAGTTTAAATCCAGGGAAAGGACATAGGTTACTTTTTATCCCGATAGTCCCACAGGATCGCTACACATGCGGGTAAAATAAAATACAGCTGACACGGCCGCGGGGCGCAGCTAGTGTAAAATAAAATACAGCTGACACATATCCCGCACGTCTTTATACCTATCTAACTGATTTGAAGTTTTTAGGGTACTCCTCGATTAAAGTACCTATATAATTATATCTATTATCTACTATACTTTATTGTATGTATATTCCTACTTGCTTGTAGGAATATACATACAGCGCTGCTGCGCCCCGCGGTTTCACCCGCATAAGTGTCGATTCCGTGGGAATATCGGAATAGAAACTATCCTATGTCCTTTTTTTTTTTTTTTTTTTAAAAAATGGCATCTCGCAGTTCATCCTTTATGAGGATGGCTACTGCTTAACCGGACTTTCCTGTGGATACCTCGAATTAAGGCCTCCAGCCAGGGCATACAATAACTTAAAAACTAAGCGACAGCGCTAAGGGTAACCCCCTGCGGGGTTCGGACCTCGGCTCAGGGCGTCGCTGGAAGAGGACAGCAAGGGACAGGCTGGATCGGTATTATTATTGGTGTTTAGGGGCGAATTTAAAACTACAGGCTCAGCTGCGCGGGCTGGCTCGAGCAAGGGTCGGGGGGGGCACGGTGATGGTGCGGGGCGTCGCGACGGGCCTCGGCGGCGAGGACGGAAGGACGGATGTCTGAGCTTGTTTTTGTGTTGTCGACTGAGAGTACTCGTGGCCTTACTGCTCTCCTGGAGGAGGGTAGTGGCGTCGTCGGGGATGGTGAGGGTATGCCTTGGTCGGCGAATCCTACTTATGCGGGAGGGAGTGTATCGGGAGGCCGCCGCAATCAGGGGATTGGGGTGCTTTATGGCAGAGTCAAAGAAGCGCTTGGAGAGGCGTTTCATGAACTGCTGGATGGTGGGGAGTCTGAGATCTAGATGCAGATTCACATTTCGGACATAGAAGGGGGCTCCCGTGACCTTTCGGAGGAAACGGTTCTGGAGGGTTTGCATTTTATGCAGAAATCGCGGCTTGGCGTGTGCGAAGACTACGCAAGCATAGGTCATGATGGGACGGATGACCGCGGTGTAGAGGCGCAATTTGCACTTGAGTGACAATTTGCTGCGGGCAGTTATCATGGAGTGGAGCCTACCGAGAGCGAAAGAGGCGCGCGAACGCGCCGTCTTTATGTGCTCGTTGAAGGTGAGGTTATGGTCTAGGATGACTCCTAAGTATTTGGCTCGCTTTCCCCAGGGGATCGGCTTGCCATACATAGAGATCGGGCGCGGGAGGGGGGGGGGTAGTTTGCGCGGTTTCGAGAAGATGACCGCCTGACTCTTATCGGGGTTGACCTCGATTCTCCATTTCCGGAACCAATCGCTCAAGGCGCTTGCGGAGGTTTGGAGGTTTCGAGCTATGGATGACTGGTTGACACCCGAACAGTATATGGCAGTGTCGTCGGCGAAGAGCGCCAACTGTGCCTTTTTACTGTTCGGGATGTCACTAGTGAACAGGGTGAAAATGAGGGGAGACAGAACGGAACCCTGGGGGACTCCGGCGCGGATGGGGTGAGGGGGAGAGAGAGCGCCCTCGATACGGTAGCGGAAAGTGCGGTCCGACAGAAAATCTCGTAAGATGAGCACGAGACGGTCTGGCACACCTAGCAGGTACAGCTTATATAATAAGCCATTGTGCCAGACCTTGTCGAACGCCTTCGCTATATCGAAGAACAGGACGCCTGTCGAAGCACCTCGCTGAAAAGCAGCGCTAATGTGCTCGACTATGCGGTGGAGCTGGTGGATGCATGAATGCTTCGTGCGAAAACCGAACTGTTCGGGGGGGATGAGGCTCTTTGCTTCGGCATAGTCTTTGAGGCGCTTATAAATAAGCCTCTCGTAGACTTTACCGAAAACATTGAGCAGACTGATGGGGCGGTAGCTGGAGGGCTCAGACTTGGGCTTGCCTGGCTTTGGGATGCCTATGACTGTGGCTTCTTTCCACATTTGGGGGAAGATGTTGTTGCTCAGGGCGCCATTGAAGATGGCGGTCATGAGCAGTATGAGGGGGGCGGGGAGGAGTTTGTACACCCTGTTGGTGATACCGTCCGAACCGGGGGCTTTGCGGGTTGCGAGTCCTTTTATGATGTCTTGCACTTCGTCGGGAGTGACGGGAGGCAGAGGATCATCAGGGTCTTCGACTGGCGGGAGGGAGGCTCTCCGTTCGACTTCAGCGTTCACCTCGTCGAGGTGCGCTCTGTCTACTGGTTGAGAGCTGGGAGTGCATTGAGCCTCTAGGCTGTCGGCTAGGCATTCGGCCTTTTCGAGGTTTTCGAAAGCGACCGTTTTGTCGGGGCGTGTGAGGGGAGGAACTGTGGCCTCTTCAGAGGAGCGGAGCTTCCTCTGGAGTTGCCAGAAGGCGTGGTGGGTGGGCTCGAGTTCGCCGATCAACTTATCCCATCCCTCGGAGCGCCACTCCCCTATGCGTTTCTTTACAGCACGCTGTAAATGGCGCATGTGGGATTTGTTCGCGTCGCAGGGAAAAGAGTCGTAGGCACGAATGGCAGCGTTCTTCTCGGTCATCAGTTCACGTACGTCATCGGGCAGTTTCCAGCGATGGTCTTCCATCACTGGAACTTCCCGTGAGCAATCCGTCAGTACGGATTGAACGTGCTCTGTGAACGAGTCGATCGCCCCAGTCGTGTCTGCGACTGAGATAATTTGCTCGGGGATGGAGTCTAGGTGGGGAGACGTGGTGGATTTCAGTCTTTCGCTTACTTTCCTCCAGTCGGTGACTGTTTTGGTCGGGGGGGGCTGGTTGGGGTCGTGCGGGGGGCCCGAATAGGGGGCCAGGTGCAAGATGACCGGGCGGTGGTCAGAGTTAAGCTCTTGTACCGTCTCGATAGACTGCAAACGGAGGTTTACATTCTTGAGAAGCGCTACATCGAGAACGTCAGGAAGATGGGCGGGGTCGCCCGGGAAATGAGTGGGATACATCGGAGCGATGATATCGAAATTGAGGGAGTCGCCTAGTTTGAACACGATCCTACCTCTGGTAGAGGTCGTGCTGCTATTCCAAGCGGGATGTTTGGCATTGAGATCCCCCGCCATGATGACGGAGTCACTCATACCGAAGAGGGTAGTGAAATCGGTAGTGAGAGAGATGGGATCCTCCGCACCATTGGTGGGCGGGATATAGGCGGAGATGATGGTGATTGCGGGGTGACCGGTCATGCCGAGCCGACAGATAGAGATCTCTAGCTGAGAGATTAGGGCGGGCGGGTCTATCGGGATGCAATGGAGGGACTTCCTATAGTAGATGAGTGTACCGCCCTTGTGGCAGCGAGCCCTGTCATTGCGAACTATCTTGTAGTTGGCAATGTTCGGGTTCCGCAGATGGGGCTTCAGGAAGGTTTCCTGGACTAAGAGGACATCGAGCTGGTGATCGCGGAGGAAGGCGGCGATCTCATCGCGTTGATTTTTAATGCCGTTTGCATTAAAAAACCCTAGTCTAAGGGATCGGGGTTTGGTAACGCTCATTCTTTGTAAAGCCATTGGAGCTTTTTAGAAGTTGAGGGTTTGCATGACTTGCGTAATCTGAGGATACGCATTGAAAATCTCGGCGATGCGCCGAGGATTGCCGTTACAGGCTTGGATTTCCGCTGCCATGGCATTTGCGGGGGCAATAAAAGCTGCGTAAGCACCGATTATTACCTCCATGCTGCTAGGCTGGGGGCGGGAGGCGGGGGTCGGGGGGGACCTACTGGGACCAGCGGGAGCCCTGGGCGCGGCGGCGGGAAGGGCTACCGGTGGGGCTACTGGGACCGAGGGGCCTACTGATGGCGCGGGGATGACAGTTGCCATCAGCGCTGGGATAGTCGGGGGTGGGGGGGGCACCGAAGCTGCGGGAGCTTTGAGGTGGTTGAGGTTCGCCCATGGGGAGGGCCTTTGGGGACTGAGCCTATCGGGCATCTGGGAGGAAGGGATCGGGATCCTCACAGAGGGGCTTTCCCTTTGCTGACGGTCGCTCGCGCGCTTCGTCAGTTTGGGAGAAGAAGACTTGGGAGCCTTGGGGCAGCCACGGTAGTTAGCCGGGTGCCCGGATTGGCCGCAAAGAACGCAGCTCGGTGGCTCTGTGCACTGAGAGCGGTCTTTGGGGCGGGGACAGTCTGACGTGCCGTGGGCACCTAGACACTTGACGCATCTAGGTGTCGCGTAGCAGTGGGATTGGGAATGGCCATACAGTTGGCACCTGTGGCATTGTCCGATGAGGTTGGACTTCCTGGGTTTCTCGATAGAGATACCCGAGAGGGAGCAAACTGACTTCACCTTGAAGATGGGGTGATGTCCTTCAGTAGGGTCGCAGATGACCAGGACCATGTCGTAGACTAGGCCCTTCCATGCTTTGTGCAAGCGATGGACTGCTGAGACGGGGATGCCTTGTGAAGCAAGGTCTTCTTTGATCTCCTCGGTGGGGATTTCTTTGGGGACGCGCCTGATGATTACGCGGGTGGGGACTTCCTCCGGAAGGGAGTACGTATGGAAGGGGTAAGCCCTTGTCTGGAGGAGACGGGTAAGGTCCCTGTAGTCCGAGGACGAGGCGACCGTTACCTTAATACCCTGTTGGGTTGAGCGGGCGTTCGTGTAGTTGATCTTTTGATCAACACACGCTTTGGAGATTTCTGTCCATTTGGACTTATCCTGGACATAGATGGGGGGCGGGGGTCGTGGCTTCTTTGCGTTCGAAGCGGGAGGGGTAGCCGAGAGGCTAGAAGCGGGGGAGGCCTGCGGTGCGGCGGAGGGTGGGGTGGGGGGGCGGGGAGCGGGGTTTTCCGCGACCGACTTTTTGGCCTTGTTGGCGTGAGAGGAGGCGTTCTTCTTTCTCTTGCCTCCCTTTCCGACGACTATATAGTCGTCTTCCGAGGAGGACGAAGAGTCAGAGAGGGCTTCCTCTGAGTCGGATTGAGATTGGGGTACGGACGTGTCCATACTCTCCTGAGTATCAGCTGCGATAGCGGCTGGCACGGAAGGTGCGGGATCGGGGACTGGCACGGACGGTGCGGGTTTCGGGGCGGACACGGAGGGAGCGGGTGATGGGGCTGGCACAGAGGGTGCGGGTTTTGGGGCGGGCACAGAGAGCGCGGGTTTAGGGGCTGGCGTGGAGGGTGCGGGTTTTGGGGCTGGCACGGAGGGTGCGGGTTTGGGGGCTGGCACGGAGGGTGCGGGTTTAGGGGCTGGCACGGAAGGTGCTGGTTTGGGGGCGGCGGCTGGCACTGAAGGTGCAGGCGAGGGGGCTGGCACGGAGGGTGCGGGAGGGGAGGCGGCGGCGGCCTCGGGGATTTCGCCTGAGTTTGGCGGAAAGAGGGGGCTGACTAGCGCATCGCTGAAGTCAATGTCGATGTCTAAGACCGAACCGGGAG
The DNA here is from genome assembly GCA_963669345.1 of Gortyna flavago. Taxonomy (NCBI): domain Eukaryota; kingdom Metazoa; phylum Arthropoda; class Insecta; order Lepidoptera; family Noctuidae; genus Gortyna; species Gortyna flavago. The sequence continues at coordinate 3,680,389 of OY770143.1, read as the reverse complement.
GGCGTCTAAAATTTATGAGACGCTGGCCATATTGGGTGAGGAAAGAGGGGTCCTTGAAGAGGACCTCTCTAGCGAACGCCAAAATGACCGCGTCTGCCATGATCGGGAAGGGGGCGGGGAGAGGGAAGAACCATGGGGGGCGTGAAAACCTAGCACCCCGGGTGGATGGGCCCGGGGGTGTGAGATCCTACCCTCCCTGTCGGGTGTGAGACAGGGAGGTGAGTACCTGAAGTGAGCCCTAAGCTTGTGACCCGTCGCCGATCTTATTGTGCGAACGGGGCCCTAACCAGTCTGTGCGATGGGTGTAGAGACACCCTAGACCGGCTTCTAGTACGAAGGGGTTGACACACCCAACCGTACTAGACGCGAGCTGTGGACAAGGGATTAGTTACGAAGCTAGAGCTGACTAGGAGCCACCCCCAAGGCCAAGCTTCTAGCTCCCGATTCCAATTGACAGCCTCGCCCTGATGGGGCTCGGCGGGTGAGATTGGGGCACCACCCCCTTGGCTTCGTTGGCACCGTGAGGTATCCACCAAGGACCACGAAACTGTGGTTTTTACCCGGAAGGGGCCAAAAACCTCGACGATACGTGTGATGACGATTCTCTCTTAAAGAAACAACTTCTATCAACCACGCCTTGAAAAAGGCGGCTATTGACAGGGTGCGGGCGTAGTCCGGAGACTACTGAGCTCGTTACGGCTAGCGTAGCGAGAGCGGGCGGTGGCGGGGCGGCGAGGCGGTGGGGGCGTGCAGCGAGCGAGAGCGGGCAGCACGACCGTCCACGGCGAGCGTCGAACGGCGAGTAATCGATGAAAAAAAAAAAGAAAAAAAGAATCCTATGTCCTTTCCCGGGGCTCACTATATATACCAAACATCAGGTTCAGCGGTTTAAGCGTGAAGAGGTAACAGACAGCAGACAGACACACTTTCGCATTTATAATAATATTAGTGTGGATTATTTTGCATCAATGACAACCGCATTTTTATTTCCACGCAATTTCACTATCCATTCCAAGGTTGCCTGGAGGAGATCACAGAAACCGATAAGGCGGCCCATTGCATGATTTGTAGTGTTAAATATATTTCTTGGAATGGCTGTATTTTCTGGTGTAAACTAAAGTATATATTATTAATAAAAAGAGTATGTGCTGCAAACAAAATGCCTACGGTGTCAACTTAAATTAAGTAAGTAAGAAACGGTGTGAATTTAAATTTAAGGAGCTATTCAGCGAGTCGAGTTATACTTACACGACGTGTTGACGACAGATAAGATAAAAAATCTTGAGTAAACAGTAGTAATGAATAGTTTGTAACAACGAAAGTGGAACAGTATTGTGGTACTGTAGAGATTATAGCCTATTTAGTGCTTACATGCAACCTCCGCAAGTCCGTTAAAAGTTATTGGCAAGAAATGTTTATGGCGACTACATGACCTAAAGCGCGGTCACTATCGGACTGCATAGAAAAGAAAGAGAAGCGCGATGACACAACGCTGGTAATTTATTGCAAAATATGAAACAATCATCTATTTACAAACTACTTAATAATAAATAATCCATCACTGAATGCTGTTTGGCATTAGCAATATAATGGTATATTTGTAATTATAATTTTGTTAATGAAGAGATAAACTGCTTTTAAAGAAATGTCAGAGGTGTATTTGAAGATTTTTTTGATGCATTAATGTACTTACCTACGTTTTATTGTGATTTGAGTTTTAAAATAAGACTTGAAAATATGTCAATTTTTTTTTGGTCAAAAATATTTACGGTTTAAGGGATACACTGCTTTAAAAACCAACTTTTTGACATTTTCAAGAAACCTCCGCCTTAAGACACACCGCGATCGCAGGCTTCCCCCCGCCTTTCACTCGTTCGCCGACACCTTGGGAATGCGCACACAACCAGTCGTCTCCATATACATAAATCAGCAATACAGTACTTGTTATATCGCAGTAGTTTTTTTTTACCACGTCAAGACCACCAGCAGCACACCTGGAGCTTGATACTCATTATAAATAGTCCTTCGAGCCGGATCATATGTTGAGTACCAAGCCTCAGGTGTGCTGCTAGTGATCTTGACTTGGTAATAAAAAAATACTACTGCGATAATGCATGTACTGTATTGCTGATTGCACTTATGACTAAGTATGTATTTCGATATTTTACCGCTAAGATGTCATCATCTGCTTAGCCTTTCCTAACTATTTTTGGGGTCAGTTTCCAGTCTAACCAGATGCAGCTGAATACCAGTATTTTACGTGGAGTGCTTGCTTATCTGAAATCCTCAACGACCACAGCCCAGTTATCAGGTAACACAATACCCCTCGGTAAGAATGGTTGTCAGACTTTCAGACTTCTAACGACCCGTAACGACTGTCAAAAATCCTCGAATGACAGCCGGGACTACATACTTAACGTGCTTTCCGAGGCACGGAGGGGCCCTCAATATCTAAAGATGGTCACCCATCCACGACCGACCGCGGCGAGCGTAGCTTAGCCTGATCGATCGACCCGTGCAGCTATTATTACTTAGCCACGAGCCCCTAAGATAAAATTCCGAAGTCACGCAGTCAGTTTCAAAGAATAAAGTCTATCACAGACAGACATGCAAAAGTGATCTCATAAATGGTTGTGTTTTCATTCTACGACTACGGAATCCTAAATATTACATTAATCTGCAAACAAACGAAGCACAGTGTTATCATTACTTCCTTTCTGTGACAATCAGTTATACACGGGTCGACACTCGTCTAACGTTTTCAACAAACAAATGTAAAAATATGGATAAAAGAATATTTTTATGTGAGTGTTTCATATTCAGTTCGTAATAACTAGTGTTGGTTGCGAAAGCGATGAAAAATTTAAAAATAAAATGAAACATTTTTATTCTGTGTAATACCTACATGGTGGTCGGAACACGTGTGTGGCTACATAAAATATCAACGTACTTACCTCAGTGTTGACGTGTTTCTATAAAAAATTTCTTCTCAAAGACGATAATATGAAGTTAATTAAAAAAAAAAAAAACAAAACTAGTAGTAGAACCTGAATGAAGCTGGCACAGGAGCGTGCGGAGTCGCACAATAAAAGAGAGACCTGTATTCAGTAGTGGATGAAGTGGGGCTTTGGATGATGATGATGACATAAAACTGCAAGTCTTAATGACAACATAATTAACAACGACGTTGCTGCGTCTTTAAGCTACAAGTCCATTAAATAAATAAATAATCAATAAAATAATAAAATTTATTCTAATAAAAAATAAAGTAAAATAATGATGTAAGTACATTAATTAAAATCAAGGAATGTTAAATTCTAACATAATGTAGACCTGCCTGATATAGGTTTATGCAAAACCTGTTTCAGGCCATCAATTTACATCAAACATTTAAAAAGAAGATAACAATAAATGTATTAAAAGCCAAATTGAAAAGAACGTAAAATATAAAGAAGCGCATTGAAGCGGGCAGGAGCAAAGCACAGCTGGGAAAATATTAACCTGTGGAATTCTACTAAATCCACGTCATGGCGATGGAATTCTAAGTATTGGTTAATGTTTGCATTTCTCAGCTCCTGTACAAAGGCGGCATGTCTACAAAACTAAACACAAGAAATAAATTCATAATCCATTGCTTGATATTGCTAAGTATCTCCTGTTTGACAACGTAAATAGCGTAATTAAAATAACAATCTAGATGAATGAGCATTGGAATTGTAAGTGCGTTACGAAATTACTCCGCTGCTTGAATATGAATGTAAAATTTCTTTTCTTTTATGAAAATAAATTTTGAAATAATAAACTAGCAGTTTTCAATGCAAGTCTCATGTGAATGTCAACATTATTCAATTAAGATTACAAACGTTTATGGCATAAGCACCAATGAGGCTGTTGCGATAATTATTATGCCAACAGTTACTGTTAATTCAATCATGTCTCGCGCCATTAAAATAGAATCAACATCAGGTACTGTTCTTCAAACGATGGGATACTTATTATCGTGTCATGTGTGTCCTGCAGTTTGCACATGACAGGAACTGATGACCGTTAGTTCTGGGGCCAAACATGTAGCTGAATTCTGGGCCGAACCCATTTAGATTGCCATCGACACGCTAAGAAGAACATGAGCTTCAACAGAATCTTAAATAACTTATCTTTTTCAGGTCTGGTCATCACTTTCACAATAAAAGGGTCGCTCGCCACCTTCTGTACAATAACTGACAAAGATAACTGTTACTACACCGTTAACTGCGATGGTCCTGCCAAAATTGATATAGTTCCTTATTGCGATTATACTGATGTGCACATCACACTCGTCATCAACGAATCTGCAGTTCGCAATGTTACAGCTTATTTCTTTAAAGCAAAATTTGACGCATTTGTCCGGATTCTGACAGCTATTGGAAACAGCTGGGATGCTGTACAAAATTACGCCTTCAGTAACTTCAAAAACGTTGTGTACATGGATATATCTGATAATCAGATACAGAGTATAGGCAAAGCGTTTTTCGGGTTAGAACAGTTGGACTCCTTGAATTTGTCACGGAATCACATTGTAGTTATAAAGTCTGAGGATTTTATGATTTCTGAAAATAAAAGCAGACTATCTTTATTAGACTTGTCATACAATTTGTTGACATATTTACCTGATGACTTCTTTGTGAATTTGTACAACTTGAGGCAGTTATATCTACAAGGAAACAATTTGACAATGTTAGGAGATCAGTATTCTGCAAACCTGAAAAACTTGAACTATTTAAATTTGTGTTGTAGTAACTTTAAAACGCTTAACATTACTTTGAAATATTTCAAGTCCTTGAGAGAATTGAATTTGTCATTTAATCATTTCAAAGAAATTGATTTATCTGAAGTGGTCTCCTTAGAAACGATTAATTTATCACATAACGACATTGAAGAATTTATATTTGATTATTTTGAACAATTTCCTAGTCTAGAAGAGTTAGATCTTAGCTACAATAAATTAAAGAAAATATATGGTTCTAATAGCATTCAAAATGCTAATAAAACTAAACCATTGGTCAAAATATATCTGAACAATAATAATATAAGTCACGTAGATGAAAATTTTTTGAATACTTTCAATAATATTGGTCTTTTAGATTTAAGTTACAATGAAATCACTAAATTCAAATACGGGCGATACACACAACGAAATGTCGGCATTCGATATCATTTTGAACCTTAGTTTCTGTGTGCAAGTACAGTCAACTGCACTCCGACCTTCTTAGTTAAGATACTTCATAGTTAAGGAGGTAGTTCTATCAATAAGGTTCGCGGTTTGGAGAGTTTATTAAGAAAAACTGTAAGTGTTAACCAATAGATAGTAAAGGAGTCAGCAGATGACACTGCGTCATCAGTTCATCACCTCAACTACTTTCGTATTAACTAGTATTATAAACTTACAACATTGTCTACTTTGAGCAGCTAGTTGATGATGACTGAGTTTTCCACTGTCAGATAAGTTTTTATAACCCAGGAATAAAATTGACGTTTTTTTTATATATTGTTTGATTATTCTTCTTTCGTTAATTAAAATCCTGATTCGCGCAAGATTGTTCATTCTCTGCCTTTATCCCAAGCAACAGGTCTTTTTCTTCCATAATTCTCTATTAGTCGTCATCTCGGTAGTCACCCTGTAGTTAGATACCTGGTTAAAAAGTAACCGACTGGAAAACGATGTAAATCTGAACTCATGATCTAATTGCTGAAGAATTTGCTTGTTTAAATACCGAATGAATTTATCGCTTGTGTGAGCGGGACAGAAATATAAACATCGTACTGTTGGTTTTCGATACAAGCGAAAGAAAATGAGTGGGGAGCGAACGTGTATAGCTGCGCAAGGATCTTGTGGCGCGTGCCAAAATCAGAACGAATGCTGCCATCTTGTTTTTAGGGCTCTGTACTCAAAGGATGCCAAAGGAACTCTATTGCTAAAGCTCCTCAGTCTGTCTGTCCATACATCCGTTCGTCCGTCTGTTGCAGGACTGTATATTTTGAACCGTAGAAATTTCACAGAGATTGTACTACTGTGGTCACTATAACAACACATAGTAAAGTAAAACCGAGCATCGAGCATCGGCTGCTTTTAAAATGGTTACCCATTCGCCAGCGCAGAGAGTTGAGGGCTCTGTCTACGTTGTTCTCTATTTTCGACAAATCCACAGCTCCTTCTTACTTGACTTCCCAAATTCAATATTTATGCTCTGCCCATGCTAGACATCTTCGTTCTACTAACAATCGTCTTCTACGATGTCTTTCTCACCGTTCTGGCTTCATTCATTCTTCTTTCTTTGTTCAGGCGGTCTTTCTTTGGAATGCGCTTCCTCTGAACATCAGGACGGCAACCAGTCGGTTATCTTTTAAAGTGAAAGCATGTGAACATATCTGTCAAAGTTGGCCGTAACATCCTGACGCTGATTTGCCGGATTCAATTTCTCCTCTACTGAGAATTTTTTTTTCTCCTTGCAGTTCATTTTGTTTCTATGTATGCATGTATGTATCTATCTATATATTAGTATTTATTCTTGTATTTTATAGTCATTTCCTAGCTATTTGTCTCATATGTTGCACCTGCCATGTTTTGTTTCTGCATCACCCTAAGGTTGACTGGTAGAAAATGCCTCAGGCATTAAGTCCGCCTTTGTATAGTATTTCTTTTACTTGTGTATAAGGTTTTAATAAATAAATAAAATAAAGTTGAAAATTAAAGGGGAACAAGAAACAAGTTTGCTATCGGAGTTTTTTTGCTCCATTTATAAAATATGTAGTGTTATAAATATTGTACGGTGGCACAGAAACCTTCGAGTCCGAGTCCGACTCGCACTTGTTTCAATACAATTTCACAATTTTTTTTTTCAAATGTTTCCCAATAGCGCGCCGCTAAAATCCTTGCAGCACTGTAACATGATATAGGAGAAATGGCTGTTACATGAAAGTATAGTTTTTAATTACAAACACAATGAGATGGACTTACTAACAGAAATACGAGTAATATCAGTAACCTGCAGACCAACAAAGAACTGTGTAAACATTATTACCCTTCTGAGGCAATCAGTTACGGATGCGTCGCCACGAACAAATAAATGTAAAAATATGGATTTATGAATATTATTCATGTGAGTGTTGACATATTTAGACATATTTTAAATAATATTTTTGTCGGTTGTGTAAATTATATTTTATTTTGTGAACTGTATATAAATATTGTTCCAAGGCGGCCATAGAAGTAAACAATTATATAAACTCACGCCTTCTTCCCATGGGGCAGAAACTATAGAACGCCACCTGCTATGATCCATATAAACTCCTTTTGCTTCGTTTACGTTCACGAACTCTATACAATCCAAGTAATTAATAATTAATTTTCAATGGAAGTCTCATGTGATTGTAACGTAAGCAACCATGAAAATTGTTCGATTAAGATAAGAACATGTTTATAGTTTAAACGCCATTAAGGTTTCGACGATAAATTTTAAAATGATTGTCATCTGCGATTGACAGCTGGGACCAACGGCTTTACGTGCTTTGCGACGCATGCAGAACAAGACTCCTGTCTTTATACACATATAATGGATGGCCATACCCAACCACGAACGACCACGGTAAACTTACGATCGACCCGTGCGACTGTTATCATTTAGCCACGAGCCCTACATACTATAGCCAACTATTGAAATAAAAACTAACAATCTGTGCCAAAAAAGCGTATCTATCCGTATCCGTAGCGGAAATCACACCAGCTGTCAACGATTAGAGTGACATAGCGCGTGACTGGATAAATAAAATCGGTGGTCGTAACGAAATGGCACACGACCGAGCTGAATAGTCAACTTAATATCGTAATGCACGCAACTATAATAACTATGATGTACAACAGCGATCAGTGATGATTGGAGGGTGCAGTTACGTTGACGTTAACGATATTTATGTGGTCGGGAAAAAAAATAACTAATGGGCGAACAACCGTTGACGAATATATGTAATTAGAAGAAGCCATGCGTCAGACTGTTTGGTCATAAAATTTTAGTAGGCGCACAACCATAGCACCGTTGATAATTTCGGCATCAGTAAGTCAGGCGCACTCTTTTCATCTAAATATTTTAGGGTGGATTTAAATATGATAACCCAAATATTTTAACACAAGTTGCGATATTATCTGCATAAGTTCCATTGATAAGTCTTGATGGGACTTTTAGGTATGCCATTTTAAATTTTTGTACCAGTGGTTTTTTACCTACTTATACTTATTGTTATTTATGTTAATTTCACACGATTTTTATTAATCAATTAAAATTACAGTTTTTCTTTCGTTATTTTTTAAATGAACACTCTTGTAAGAAGGTGTTAAAAAAAAAAAAACATTTTTAAGACAGAAACCACTTTTGAAAGATAAATCAATTTTTAGTTATCAAAGTCGAACACTCCTATAAAATAACAAATTGATGCTGAATAGTTCATCGAATCCCTGAAATATCCAGTTAGAGTTCAGGCTAATGGAATTAATTCGAATTCAATGAAAAGATATTCAATTGAACATTCAAGGCAAAATTTAAATCCGAACGGTAGTGTTTTTTTTTACTCTTTGGATCTGAATATTTTTCCATTTACTTTTATAAAATGGTTGGACACTAATTCTTGCCTTGATATAAGCGGCACAGGATCCAACAGTCAGGTATGAAAGATGAGTTCGGTTTTGTCAACCTACCAAATAAGTGCATCATCAACATTGTTGAAAATATCATCGTCATTCTCTTGCACATATCGAAATTTATTTTAAGTCGCCGCTGTATGTTTTCTTCTTCTATTACATGTCATCTCAGTAGTGAAACATGAAAGAAAGAGGTAGACCCCTTTCTAGCCATATCATCTTTCACACAGTCCATCCATCGTTTCCTTTCAGAAATCATCAATCTATCATATCGATGGCTAACGTCAAACATGTTACGATTTTGCAGATTCATTTAATCGTGTGGGTACGATCATAATATAAATCAATGCTAGATGGACCGTTGAGCTGCTGGTTGGGACAGACTGGATACGGAAGGCGGAGAACAGGGTGTTGTGATGTAGCCTGGGGGAGGCCTATGTCCAGCGACTGCGATATACTCAGATGATTGACTTCCGTTTCGATTTTAATTCAATATTTTGCTCAATAATTTACATTTAAAAACTGAAATTTTAATCGACTTGTATCACTGACTGTCCTACACGTTTTTGCAAACTCAAACTCAAACTCAATACATTTATTTAAATTAAACCATTTACAGGCACATTTGAATTGTCAATAGGTCAGTCAGAAAATATGAAGCTAGTTGCCCATTCCAAAGCGTAGGTACCTATGGAGAAGAACGGGCAAGAAACTCCATGGACACTCTTTTAAATTATATTTTACAAAAATATTAGTTACATCATTAATGTTGAATTTATAATTATATGTGAGAACGATGTAAAAAAAAAATACGTACGCGTTAAAAGTGTCCAGAGTACAGCAAATAGTATTTAACAAAACAATAATCCAAAAGTGAAATAATTAAAAATAAGCCGAGGCAGCCAAGTGATGACCAGTCCGGCCCAACTGACGGCGTCCGTTCACGAACATGACGCATAGATCAGCACCATTCAGCTCAACCATTTTGAAGGGAGCTAAATGATCCAACACACACGCCACCGTCAGCGAGACATTTGTGTGAGCATGACATACTATCAGCCGCCAGGGCACATTCAAGTTAATGAAAGATATTATTATCATTACCCGGTAAATGGTAGCACTACAGTACATAGAACTCACATCTGTGCTATGCAATTATACAATTTAAAGGAAATTGAATTTATACAATGCAAAGATAGTCTGACAATCTTCAGCAGCTCCAACAGTATTTTCAAGTGTTAATCAATTAGTTGTGGTTGTGGAGCAGGACCAGCATTGAGCCAGCATACAGCGAAGTCGACGCACGACATGAAATATACGATATCATAAAAAATGAGAAGAGTTATAAGAGGGAACATAAACTGGTTTGGGATACTAATGTTTTGTGTTGTGATTTTAATGCAGCTCTCGTTGGCGCATCAGTGTTACATATTCATGGCTGCTCACAGTTTTTATATGAAAACTTCTCAAATATAGTACCTACAGATGAATTTGGCTCATGTGCGCACTAAAATGGTTTCATCTACTTGAGAAATTTGAAATCATCAACCCTCCCTGGTTGATGATTTCCCATCCTAAAAATAAAAAAAAAAGAAAGGGTTGACCTTTACAGAAGGAGCCATACCTAATTGATAGGAGATAATCTGACTTAATTACCATGGGATTCAAGCAACTCCAATTACACGGAAGTTTCGTATATTTGGAGAAAACTTTCTAATTCAATGATGATAATGGCGACCATTACCTGCACCCGGGAGGACCTAATGGCTGCGTCAGCCAAACAAATAAAATAAAAAAACTATATATTTTTTCGTGTTATTTTTGCCATCGACACGCTAAGAAGAAGAATGTCCATAATAATGCTTACGTTTTACATAGGTACTTATCATCCATGTCAACATGTATAATGATTAAGTTTCCAAGTACATAAGACGTACAAACGAAACCCCACAACAGATCACACGAGTTTGACCATCAAACGAAAATAACATCGGTCAAATTTCAGCAATCAAATAGACAGAAGTATCGGGTTAGCCGCACCAACTTCTTATTTAAGTTCGTCCAAATCAACAAGACAAGATTTCCTTAACAAAATGGCCTTTGGAACTTCCGAATGTACAAATTAAGATGAGATCTTCCCGAGAAATTTGGGAAAGTTCAACTTCTAATTCTCCCATTGTCAGCTGAAATTGGAATAATATTTTTTGTTGGACTTTCCTGATAGAAATCATGTATCCGTGTTTGAGTTGGCTCACTCATAATTATTATGAGGCCAGTTCGAAGTTTGTTTTCTGTAACTGAAGGCATTTTGGGAGCTTATATTTTTTATTAAATTCGTTAGATGGTTTAAATTTGTGCTGTTTGCTTTGGTAATTTTAGTAATATATACTTCTTAGGGTGCTTAATTTGATAAACTTGGATCTGTAAATGGTTGTTAATCTTTATTAACTTTTAAACGATGAATAAATACATAGTATTCTTGTGTACGTGGTTACAGTGTGATACCTCTCGTATTGTTTCGTTGATTATGTTTTATGATATAATATTTAATCCTCTTTTAAGATATATGAATCATAGTGCGATATATATGGTCATGGGACGATTTATATCATAAATTACATTTTACACAAAATTCCTTTCTATTCATGAATAGTAACAAAAAAGTCAATATTCATTAACATCCTCAACATGACAGCTTCCTCTCATTCTGTTGCGAAACAAGGACGTCACTACCCACTAAATACCTCCTCTTTCTAACATAAGGGAAATCAGCCACGCTACAGCACGTACGTACTCTGATCAATTAATTGAAGGAAGGGCGTCCATACATTGAGTTGTATCATTAATTACATTAATGTGATTACTGATAAAACTCTCTCGTAACACGTCAGATCGGCGTGAGCAGAGATACTGATTGGATTTTAGTTGTGGCGGATGTTCGGGACTTAATGTGTCCATATGTGCTTCAGGAGTTAGCTGACGTTGCTTCTATAGTTTATGACTGATGGTTACTTGGTTCATTGTAGCTCCATTAGCTATAATATTTTACCGATTTCGGTAATATAACTGTACTATTTTATTAAGTTAACTGTTACTTTGAAATGAAGAAGTAGATATAGAAATCTAGCTCGCATAATTTACATACACAAACTAAAGACTTCTTCCAATGGGGGTCGGCAGGACCTACAGAACGACACCTGCTACGATCCCTATATACTGCTTTTGTTTCGTTTACGTTCATACATCTAATTACACACGCACATCGGAGTAAAACTCGCATAATTTGTAATATGGAAAAATACTGTTATGGCTATAAAATGTTGCGTACCTACATTTATTTAGTATATATTAGTGTTCTTAAAAACCTCTTGATGCTATTTTAGTTACTGTTATTTGTTTACAAGTTATTTGCCATTATGATACTTGAAACATGTCTTAATTTAAGCATGATAAGCAGACCTATTCACCTACAGCATAAAACAAAGCATTATAAAAATTATTGCTATTGTCATAGACTTATAAAAAAAGATGAACTCCGCGCCACGCATGTCGAAAGTGCATGAAGGACAGTAAGTATGCCGGGACCGCTTGTACAAACACGGCCTCACGCTCACATTTACGTTATAGTATGCTGACATTGCCGACCGGCCGCCATTACGTGACACGACAGCGTCAATCGTCAATCACGCACACATAGATCGGTACGGTGCTTCACTTTCGATATGCATGGCGCGGAGTCCATCTTTTCTTATAAGTCTATGGCTATTGTAAACTAAAGTCTTACTGTTTACTGTCTTTTTACCTACCGTACCAAACTTAATAAAATTTGCTGAAGCGAACACCCGAATACGAATTCTTTATAAGTCCCGTCCTTCGTTCGCAAAACTTCTAGATGGACAGTTTTTCTTTCCTTTGATCCTATATATTTATTTCCCTTGCCAGTTTTTTTTTTCTCTTATTTTTATTTAACTTTACCTCGTTTATTACATGCCTGTGTCTTCCGGGGAAGCTTCAAATAGATGTTATGTACCTTTTGTGAATGCGTACGGGATTGTGGAGAAAGTAATGAAATCGTGTTTCGAATGGGGTGCACGTTTAATAATAATATTGTTGTACGTTTCTTGGTGATTTGAGTACAAAATATATGGGAATTGTGATTTCTTTCCCAATGTGTATCTTTTATCTTTGATCTACCGTTATAAGGTTTACTGTAATAAAGCTTCGTTGTCATGAAACATTATAATTTGAGGGTACTTATTTAAAAAAAATGTTACAGCTACATTTTCATCGTGTTGCCACGTTGCAACGCTGTAACGTGTTGCCAGTTATATGTTTTTAGCAGCAACCATGTGTGCTGCATTATTGTTCGCACTCATTCATTCGCATTGATGCTTACCATGATTAAAAAACAATTGACGACTATTCGTTAATCGGCTTTGCGAATAATTCATGGAAATAATATTTTATGTGTCACCGGTAGGTATATTATATTTCTGTATGTTTCATATTCAATCTCTATTATTTGTTAGGTACGTCCAATTTCCAATTAATCCTAATCCATACCTCAAAATCATTCTAAATTTTATAAGCCGACCGCTTAGCTGAGACGTTGCCTGAGGTAGCTGCGCGGTGCGGGAGGGGTGATAGTTGTCACAAGTTGACGAATCACTGAGCTCTCGCATCACGTCACCACACGCCTCGCGTACGGCGCTGCTACCTCAGGCAACGTCACAGTTAACCGGTCGGCTTCTAATCACCTCACTGGATTTCCATTTTTAAACCTAATCACGGTTAAAACTCAATTACCGTTTCAAAAGCCGAAAAGTTTGAACAATTTGAATTTCAAAACGGCTGATTCTAGGTTCGACCGATAGAGATTTAAATCACGCTGGTTTGAACTTATAAAATGGCTGACACAATAAATTAGAGGCGCAACAATTTTACGAATCAGGTAAAATTGGGAATCAGGGGAAATCAGCCAGTCGGCTAAAATCTCATGGTAATTTACTTGACGTCTGATTTGCATAAAGATGATATATTATGATACACTAGTACCTACGAACGGTGAGCAATGGTGACCCAATGGTAACGGTCCCGTCTTACAAGTTGAAGGTCGTGGGTTCGAATCAGGCAGGCGCTTTACTTTGGGTAAATCATTTCATCACCACTGCTCTCAAAAGGTAGAAGGAAAACATCGTAAAGCAACCGACCTGTTTTAGAACCAAAAATTTTAAGACATGTGACATCTACCAACCCGCACTGGGCCCGCGTGGTAGGTACAGCCCGGGCCTTATCAGAATACCAGCGCTCCGGTGTTAATTTTTTAAATATCTATTTTTATTGCTGAATGAACCCCGCTTTTGATCACGATCACGCCTGATGGAAAGCGATAGATGAGGTCTATGATGGAACGAGTGTGCCCAGACGGTGCCAAAGGCACTGGAACTCCCAGCAGCATTATGCTGAGATAGGAGCCTTTTTAGCCTCGTATAGGTTTTTTTTTTGATGTTTTTATTGAAACTGTAGCGGTATACAACGCCACATGCGAACAACGCGTCATCCTGACGCCACGCAAAATCCTGCATCTCACAAGCAGAGTTTACCGCGCAACTAGCATAGATACAACGGCTCGACATTAATCATCGGGCAGTTGCCCGACAAACATAACACCCGTCTGGTTGGATGATCCTCCCTTTTCTATAGAGTATGAGTGAACTTTACACCCTGTTCCTGATACCTCTAAATAACTTTGTTAGTTTTAAATGCTACTTTTTTTGCTATTTGTATTTCCTATGCGTGTCCCAAATAAAATATTTTTCTCCTCTTGTTTTCTTTAAACATTTAGTATACTAATCCAACTACCACAGAGTCGGTTTTTTTCCTCCCAAGAATTTATGCTGGAATACAGAAATCTATTATAAAATTCAACTCAGAACTTTTTAGTACCTCAATAAATTAATTGTTCCACAATATGTTTACCTCATAATAGAAAATTTTCGTAAACAAATACCTAGGATATTTAAAACTATAAATTAGAAGGGAAACAATTTGGAGTTTAAATATTTCGATCGAAACGTTTGGGTCGTGGGTTCGAAAGAATCTCATGAATTTGTTACCTATATTAGAATGTTACCCGGAGGGACGAAAAGTTATCCCACATAATAAGTATAGGGAAGTGATTGCTTCTGCTTTCCATTTAAGGGTTCATTGGGAGTGGGGTCAGTTGAGACATTTTCAGGATTTTCTGTTCTGAAGTTAATTGACAAAGTTTTCAGTGGGTAATTTTATTACACCGCCTCGTACCTAATTGAGTTATAAGAATCAGCAAGGGAATAGCGTAACACACATAAAATGGTAATCAATCGCAATTCGTTTCATTTGACAGTTCACCCACGTTTTTGCATTGCCTTTGTTACGTTGTTGAGTAGACGATTTTTTCAAACTTATGAAGCAATGGATTAGGTATTTTCTTCAAAATGATCGGATTGTGATTGTAAGTAAATTACGTAGGTAATTAGGGTGGTGATGGGAGTAGTTCCATGTGAGGACTGAGCGAGGATATTTCATCTTTTTTAATATCAACTAAACATGTTTACCCACCTATGCACCTATATATTTTTATGCCTATACTTAATTACCTATTTATATTTATACCTTTTGGAAGGGCCGACTAGAATCAATTCTATTTTATTGTAATTTTTGACGTTAAAAAGTGCCTCATATGTGCCTATTTGATATAAATGCTTTGACTTTTAATTGGGATGTAACGCTAGGGTTTCTCTAAGATTGCGGTGGAGGCCACTTAGCGTCCACAATTTAACGTCGATTCGCGTCACTAAAACGTTATTTATGAAAGAAAGTTGTGTGTCAGAGAGCATTTTTTGACAACGTAAAGACAAAACTCTGCCATCATTTTCATGACAACCGTCACTGTGGACGCTATCTGGCGGCCAATGCTCTTTTAAGAAACATAACTTAAGACCTCTTTACAGTTCCAAACTACGGTAAAAATTATATTTAAAACATGACGATAGCACGTTAAAAAGTGACTTCGGTAAAGCAGATCATCAGGTTCATAGGTTCTCAACCTTAGTTTGCCCACCTGAGTTTTAGTTTTTTTTTATTCTAGAGCACCCCGAATTTTTTTGCTAACCATCTGTCACAAATCTGAAACAGCTATGCCCACGATTATTGATTTATTTAAACCACAATTATAACACCTTTACTGAATCATCCAGGGCGATGTTATAAGTCACAATGTCTGTTGTCTATTCCCTAACAAAAAAATTAAATTAAATAACCTGCCATGTGAGCAAAATTGCAACAACGTTAGGTATATATCAGACCTTTTTTAATTATATTTAAACGTGTCATATTATAATGTATACAGTAGTAAGATGGGTAATTTTCAAGTATCATATGCCCTTGAGGGGGCGTTATCACCAACGTTGAGAACCTAGGATCTAGTTGTATCAATTAAAAAATAGTGACAAAAATTAACGCACCTATGACTTGCCAGTGTTACACTAGTCACTAAGCTAAGGCACCCAATTTATTTTCCAATTATCCTCAAATTTGCCTGATAGGTTTACCATTATAATGCTGGAAAATTAATAAAATCCTCGGGATATCCATTAGAATCGTATCACCTGATACCTTGCACATATTCAAAAGGGGTTTTATATTTATTCGAAGGAGTGAATTCACAAACAGAATAGGTACCTTTGTAAGGGATAAAAGAGGGTGGTGGACTAAGGATAAGTTTTTATGGAATTTGTTTAAT
Organism: Gortyna flavago; assembly: GCA_963669345.1. Lineage (NCBI taxonomy): Eukaryota > Metazoa > Arthropoda > Insecta > Lepidoptera > Noctuidae > Gortyna > Gortyna flavago. The sequence goes on along the minus strand of OY770143.1, from coordinate 3,663,938 downwards.
GAAATTGGAAGGTATTTTTGGGTGATACTGAAATATCAAATGAAAGTTAACGTTATTATGGTTAAAAGTCTACATAATAGTTAAGTTTTTGATTTTAAGTTCAAGATTACTTAAAAATAATGCAGCCTAATGCTACGTATTCGAACTTTTACAGACTATCTCATTTGAATTTTTATAACATGTGAACAGTATTTTCACAGTAGATAAGTTAGACTGAAAACCCTATAAATTATGAATAATAATAATAATAATAATTTTATCCGTGTATATATTAAACATTGATCAGGCAGGGATCATAGTTCTTCCATAGTTCTTGGCAACCAGTCCACTTTAGCCACCCAAACCCATAGTCCAACTTTTTATTTTTCCATATGCTGCAATAGTCCTACACCAACCGGGGGTTGTCCTTGGGTGCACTTGCATAGTGCACACAGGGATAATCGTCGGTTGGTGTCACATTTCATTAAAATTTCCTAAAGAGCCTCTGCGAGTTGGCTTCGGCCCCTCGTACGCCTTCCAAAGGACCGGGACTCAATGGTCCCGAGATATAAAAAAGATAATAATAATATATTTATAAAAAAATTATAAGGCATGAAAAATGTGAATGTGTTGGTATAATTTGTACAAACATTACCATTATTATATTGTGCATTCATCAAAACCTTGCAGAACTGGTACTTACCTGAAACAGAAAAAAACATAATTGTTATCTATTATTCATGAGCTTTCAATTCATTTTTACATCAGAACTGAGGACCTAAAAAGGCCACTTTGGCAGAATCATAAAACAATTCATATCACGCAATTCATCTGTACCTATGACAGTTTTGTATGGAGATTCGTAAAATGCTATAGGTACACCTCAGCCTAACCCTTCAGGGATATATAGGTGTGAAACTGTGAAACAGATGAAATTCGTGATATGAACTGTTTTATGATTCTGCCAAAGTGGCCTTTTTAGGCCCCCTGAATCGGGTAACACAATGTGGAGGTCTTAAAAATAATTAAGACACAAAATTGTTTTGGCCATGTTTTGGCAGCATAGTAGATTATAGCATAGTAGATAGAGGATCGCTTCTGCTCACCGTCTGGACATCCTATCCTAACTTCCTAATTATTAATATTATAAATGCGATAGTAAGTTTGTGTGTTACCTTTTCACGACTAAACCACTGAACCGATCATCCTGAAATTTTGCATATACGTTGTCAGGTGTAGAGAAACGGACATAGGGTGCCTTCCATCTCGAAAAAAAGTGCTGTTCCCGAGGAAAACAACAATAACGTTATTATGAAGATAATAGATGGCGCCACGTGTCTTTTGTCTTGATAACAGACAAAGTCGCGGGCAACAGCTAGTAATAAATAAAATAATAGTTTTATACAAAACTAATAACAGCCGCACGGGTCGATCGAAGTTTCCCTCAGTTACACATCGAGATCGCTCCGTGCCTTAGAAATCACGTTATGACCATGATGGTCCCGGTTGTTATTTGTAGATCTTTGACAGTCGTTACGGGTAGTCAGAAGCCCAAAAGTTTGACAACCAGTCTTACCAAGGGGTATCGTGTTCCCAGTAAATGCGTTGTGGAGGTCAGATAGGTAGTCGCTCCATGTGAAATACTGGTATTCAGCTGCATCCGGTTAGACTGGAAGACGACCCCAACATAGTTGGGAAAAGGTTAGGTAGGCAATTGATACACTACAGCTACCAAGACTAGTTTATAATGAGCCCTTTTTCTTTAATTCTTTACTAGCTTATGCCCGCGATTTCGTCCACGTTAAATTTCGCCCATCGCGTCGCATCTCATCGCTCGCCCTACTACTTCGTTTTTGCTTAGTGTTCTTTCTGACTTTTTTTCATTTTGCTCGGCTCCTAAAGGTCGTAGCGTGATATGAGATAGCCTATATACTTCTGTTTTTTGAAATCTGACTGGTAGTTCCGGAGATTACGCCCTACATACATGCAAACAAACAAACAACTGTTACCTCTATAAAATATTAGTGTAGATTATATACATAGGTACTTAATATTATATTGTAGCTAAGCTTCTAAGCTTGTATACTGTAATTAAAGATTTCCATTGTCAATAAAAATAAGTTGAAATTTAAAAGACATGACAAAAGAAACCTAGAACCATAATAATATATTTAAAACATTTTTCCCCCACAAAGACAGTCTAGTCTACTAGTTATATTTAAAAAAATGTCGTATTATCCTCCAAACAGGTCGATAGGCCTCATTTCATAATTTGACGAGTGAAAACTAAAAATGTTATGAATAACGAACACTGTGCGACCCCTGACCTCATTTCTGGTGGAAACACACGGCTCGGAAGTTTTGCGGCGTCACCGCAGCTGCCTTTTATAAAATGTTAATTGCTTGTTCATTTTCGTAGGTGGTAATGTTTTTTAGGTCGTTTGTTACGAATGAAATATAGTGAGAAAGTTTCTGGTAATTGTTATTTGTTATAAAACTTTTGTTTGGTGATTAGGGAATAAAGTTTGTGTAGTGTTTTTTACAGTTTTTATAATGAATGTGTGGGTTTCCGTGACTTTTCTTTTTAGTGTATATTTTGTTGCTTGTAAATTGTGTGCATGCATGTGCTCATTTTACAAGCCGGGGTACTTATAATTATAATGGCATATTCAGAACTATTCTATGATAATAGATATATAAAACGTAATAGGTAAGTACTAAATTATATTAAAATATTATGACACCCCGGCAAAGTTCTGAAATACTCATTTGTCATTTACATATTTAATGGCGGTGTTCCCGACATTTCTACAGGACCGATAATAAGTGATAGTTTTTATGTAAGTAGTACAAAAAATCAGGGAATGTATTATCACGACATTTAGCATTGTTGGAATCGAACCCAACACATTGCTCGCGGTTTGCATGCGCAGGCAGCGCAGGCGACATGCACGTGCGATCTACACGTCGTCGTCGTCGACAAACTGATGCGCAGCGTGGTGGCGACACGGCTCCGATGGCCACTCGCTTCCACGAATTAACTTCTTACTCCTGAGAATTGAATCGTGCACCGCTATCGCTCAAAAGAGTCTCCCTTATTTTCATTCCAACCCCGTTTACTAATATTTACTCACACATCTGCAATTCGCTTTAACGTTTTGAAATTCAAAGTATTCATGGTTATATTTATATAAGCATTTATGGAGGGGCCCGTGGCTAAATTAAAACAGCCGCACAGCAGGTTAAGCTACGCTTGCCACGGTTGGTCTGTCGATGGGTGACCATCTTTAGATACCAAGACACCTCCGTGCCTCGGAAAGCACGTTAAACCGTTGGTCCTGGCTGTACTTCATGGATCTTTGACAGTCGTTACGGGTCGTCAGAAGCCCGAAAGTCTGACAACCAAGGGGTATCGTATTACCCAGTAACTGGGTTGTGGAGGTCACATAGGCAGTCGCTCCATGTAAAATACTGGTGTTCAGCTGTATCCGGTTAGACTGGAATCCAACCCCAACATAGTTGGGAAAAGGCTAGGCAAATGATGAAGCACTTATAAACGCATCACTTTAGGTTTCGAAAATTAATTACTGAAGTAATTGTTTTCAAATATTAAAAGGCAATCAATAACGAAAAGTTTTTCCTATAATATTTGTTGTAACGTTGTATATGTATTTATGCTGTTTTATTTGTAATTATATTTCAAAAAGGTAAGTAAGTCCCTAGTGGGTTTTTCTGTGTCAATTAGTCAGGTAAAATTATATCGAGGCATTGAAAATTTGACAGCCAAGCTTGTACGAAACGAATTCGCGTGTGTGGGTGTGTGACGTCGGAAGACGTAGTGACGTAAGAGGCATCAAAAAGAGAATCTTTGACAACGAAGCAGCGTTATTATTTTGGAATTTCAAAACTCCCTTTTATCTAAAAAAGAAATGAACAAAATTGAAGTGTCTGTTTGTAAGGTCAAAATAACAGCTTTTTACTTAATGCATATAAAAGTATACATATACGGTACTTATAACAAGAAAACGTTTTCAATTTTATTTTTGTCTATATGTCTGTTTGTTCCGGCTAATCTCCGAAACAGCTGGACTGATTTTGACGGGACGTTAAACCAATGAAATCCAATTTATTTATTTTTATTAGACATGCACGAAAACCAAGTCTAGTTTAATAAACCAATAATTTTCATAATAGATGCTGATCTAATAGATATTGCCTAGTAACGCCATCTTATGGGCTATTTATTTATTTTTTGTATGACCTTATGACTTACAGACGGTCACAAGTCAGTTGTAACACTTTGACTTCGGGCTGGCCTAGCGTGGCGAGTTTCAATAGAATACAAGGCGAACTTATACTGGTTATAGCAGAGGAGCAGTCAGTGATAGCCCAGTACTAACGGCCGCGTCTTACGAGATGTCGGTCGTAGGTTCGAACCCTGCTGCTTTACTCTGTGAAAATGAATTCATCATCACTCTTCTCAAAACGGTGAAAGAAAACTTCGTGAGGAAACTGGCATGTGCTAGACCCAAAAATTCCAAGACATTTATGACATTTACCAACCCGCACTGGTGGATTACAGCCCACTCCCTCTCAAAGAGAGGAGGTCTGTGTCCCAGCAGTGGGAACATTAAAGACGGATTATGCTTATTTTGGTTTTGATACTAATGATGATTCTACTAGGCCTACACAGTATCTAGAGTTAGTACGTCCATAAGCGTATTTTTTATCCAGATTAAGTTAAAAAATAACACGCAACCGAATACACAGGGCAATATTCTTAATTCTATATTCATTCCATTCTGAGTAATTGAAACAGGAGCTCGTTAAAATAATTCCCATTTACAAGAAAGGGCGTGAACATAGCGAGCTAACTGAAATAATACCTACTTATGTATAATGTTTGCACAAATGAGCTGAGCACAGCCAACAGCTCCACAGAATAGTGCCTACAGAAGGTCGGCTCCATACAACGCACGCACACATAAACGCGTAACTACGTCGATCTCCGCTGAACGCCAGTCGAGAATGCGCTTGCTCTTCCTGTACGTGAAGCGCGTCTAATGTGTACGTGTCGACTATTGTGTGTGTTAGATGTCATTAAATTATTAATTTTGATGTTATTACAATATTGTTTGTTGGATGGTGTCACGTTTATGCAGCTTGGAATCAAAGTAAAAGTACCTAATTTGACAGTTGTAATAACAAAAATAACATGCTAAGCTTATAAGCCACCTATATAATTATTACTAAACCTTAGATTGTTTAATGTTATTTCAATTATCTTTATATGTTGTTTCAAGCGATTGGTATAATACTGTCAGTTGACGTTGATATTAATTTTTTTTTTTTCTAAGAATTACAAATCAATTCTCATCATTCTTTGATATGTAACGTTACGTAAGTATAGTTTTTACCCTCCCTACTAACACGTGCGTGCAAGTGCGTTGAATGAGCCTTCTGTATTCTGTCTGCTCTGTGGCCGCGCGCAGGCACGGGCGCACGGCAAATCGCATGAATACATTTAATGACATGACTGCCTAAAGTTTACCTTTTAGCTCGTAGTTTGAATGCAACTGCTGTTTGGTGTAACTGCTCAAAGGATTCGGTCTGAAACTATGTGTGTGCGTCATTAAAATTAGTTTCTGTTCCTTAGCGTGTGTAATAAAGGTTTAATTGCGTCTTTTGGGAGGATCTCATATTCATTAATGGGTTCTGCATGGATCTTGATACGTTTTAAGAGGTGATAAAAACTTTAACGATTATGTCTTTTTGGGTGTAAGTAAATGTCACCAGATTTTCAGGGATATCTGCGAGGTAATCACGTAACACACTAACAATAGGAATGGCTTTCATTTTGACAGTTGAACAACATTCATTGCGTTATTTACGTGGTTGAAGAGACCAATTTTTCGAACACATGAAGCAATGGATTAGCAACAAAATTTTTGGGATTTGTTTGTTTTTGATCTTTTGTCTTTCAAATATTGGCCCATGGGTCGGAAAAAATTACTTTTCGTTAGAAAATAATCAGCAGCAAATCGAAGTCTGGGTAAAGAAACAAGGGTTTCTCTTTTCATTTATTTTAAGGGCAGATTTTACAATCGACAGATATTTTTTATTCACGGAATAAAATTGACTTCTGACAGTTTTTATATGGAAGAGCCACGGGAGGAACTGTAAAAAATTCAAAATTATTGCTCTGATAAAATTATCTGGCATTGGAAAAATCAGACCTATTAAAAAATAATAAAAGTTCTTCGAATCCATATCCGTACATAAAAACAAACATCTATACCAAACAGGCAGAAAAACTTCTCAGACGTAATAGTCCGCAAGCTGGCCCGACAGAGGGCGTACAACTCGATTGTATCATAAATCATAAGACATGCAAGATGTGCACTGCAATAAATTACGTAGTTCTGTCCCCCGCGGCCCCGGTCTGTTTCTGCATTGAAAATGTTAACTGAGGTTGTATTGAAAAAAGAAATAGAGAGTTTTCATGGTTTTGTACACATTTATAATGATTTGATATAGACTTGATAAATTGTTGGAAGGAAATTGATGGCGCTGTTTGGTTGTGGGCCGAGGACTTTAAAATACTTGGGTATATTTTCAAATAATTTCGACTCACTGGTTTTAAAAAAAAGTTACAGAAAACTGCCTACCCCCATGGGGGTAAGGCTTGAGGATATGTATAATGACAGAAAACGCTATGAAATAATAATAATAATCTTTATTGATGACTATGAGACAACCATACAGAGTAACTTATAAATAAACCCAGTATATAAAAATTTTGTTATTTTGACAATAAAGGCAGGTCAACAGTATATGAATAACAGAACAGAATATGAAATGGTACACCGTAAAAATGGTTTGGTTGTCTTTGGACTGATTCCCCCTATCCGCTCGTACTAGTACAAAACTGTATTACGAGCGGATAGTCTTCCTCAACTTTAGAACAAGAGATTCCCACAAGATTCAAATTAAAAGTCACATAGTTAAGCAGATTGATTACATACTGTATAAATAATAGTACAGTTATATTAATTAAAATGAAGAAATGCTCCTGATTCATGGCAGCAATAGGAACACCATGTGGTCTTTTCATTAGGTCTTCGATTTGACCCTCCTTTGTTCCAGACGAAAAAATGAGACAGAAAAAAAAACATTTACTTAACACAGACGAAGAAAATCCACGAGGACTTCTCTCGGAACAAAATTGCCGTCACATCTTAATTCCCTTCGAACATTTCAGTTAATCTTTTGGTTGCCTTACGAAATGATACATTAAAACTGTTAATTTCGTCATGTCTTCCTTCACCGTAAATAATATCAGTGGTATTAAGGATTTATTTCACCCAGCTATACTATTATAATATAATCAGCCTATAATGTTCCCACTGCTGGGACACAGACCTGCTCGCTATGAGAGGGAGTGGGTCGTAAATGTCGTAATCCACCTCGCGGACCCAGTGCGGGTTGGTAAATGTCACATGTCTTCGAATTTTTGGTTCTATTACATGCCGGTTTCCGCCTGATAGTTTCATTCACCCTTTAGAGAGCAGTAGTGATGAAAATATTTACACCAAGTGAAGCGCCTGTCTGGTTTCGAACCCACGACCTACTGCTTTTATGTCGGGGCCGTTACCATTGGGCCACCACTGCTCGCTTTACCCAGCTAAAGCTATATTATTGTATAACCGTATATACTCGTCAATACCGCACCGTGATCGGATCATTATTGTCAATATTCTAACGTAAACCGCGTCGCGACCGCATCGCCGATTATCCGATGGGAATGGCAAATAATTGGTGGTATCGCGCCGCCGATGATGTGGCTGCCATCCGGCTCATACGCGGTTTTGACTCGCATAAACATGCGGTCCAGCGCCGACAGTGTTGGGCCGGATCCAATCGCGTGTATCGGAATCTTAAAGTACGGTTTACACCAACTATGATTCGGAACACGCTGGAATTGGTATGCTTTAAAGCGGACGGTTTGGAGCACAGGGGGCCTAAAAAGGCTACTTTGGCAGAATTATAAAACAATTGTTGTTGTCTTGTTTTCCGTACGTCGTAAACGCTCTTAAGATTATGTATTGTCTACTGCTATAATACCCATACCTTACCGACGCTTCGACACCAAAACATCAACAAAAAAACAAAACACAAGCGACGCCGCATTCCACAGTAGCACACAGCACCTAAACGATAAATTACCATGTTAAACATACTGAGCCTTTAGTCTGACAAAGTTGGCAAGCCAGCGGTGATTGATCGCCCCCGAGCCATTTAACTCAAACCGTCTGTAGACATCTTTATCGCTGGCGTTTCATGTTTTACAAAACTTCGCACACGATGTTGATTCATGAATTATGTTTTTAAAAGTCACTCGTGTATGACAGGGTCGGTTTTTTGTTATTGATATGAAGTTTAAGGTCTTTTTCGTGAAGACAGCAGAATTGATCGATCTTTAGGCTTGTAAGTTGCTTGTGATGACAACGATTTCGACCTCAAAACTAGACCACCTACAGCTACAATTTATAACGTCAATAATGGTGTTTATGTCTCCGTTTTGTGTTTGGAGTTTAGCGAATAAAATTGGTATGGTATATCGGCCAATCTCAACTATTAGGTATGAATTAATGCATAATACTTAATATAACAGTATTTTACAGTATTTAATTGAATGACATGTAAAAGATAACAACCGTTACCAAGCAACGCGTATTTTGTCTATGACATCAACCAAGACTAGCCTTCGGCGCGAGAGATATTAGTGCACAAGTGTGTGCGCCGACACAGGCGCACTCCATTTTCCCTTACGATCGGAGAGAGATCGGGCACAGGACCAACGTGTCTAAGTAAGGTTTATGCTAGTCATAATTATGACAGAACAACAAAGCTCCTGACATACTATAGAATGCTGTCGCTGTAGCCAAAATCAGCTGGAAGGCATCATCATCAAGTGGCTATGCTAACCATGGCATGGCTAACCTTCCTCAGGACGTCATAAATGCAGGTGTACAGCATTAGGGTCTGACGTTAAGACTTCTGTTGGCAATATCATGACAACTGACCTGAAAGAGCCGCCTACCCTGTTACCGCCTCTCAAGACACCTGCAACGTACTAGCTAAATATAGCCCGTGCATTGCCAACTCCGGCCCTTCCAAATTACATAGATCATATATCATCAGAGGGGCAATTCTCGTAATTTTAAGAACGTTCACAGTCTGATCTCAGTCTCAATCTGTCAAAAATACCACTAATTTCCCTAAATTTTGACAAGTTTTACACATTTATTTGTCGCCGAGATGAGACTGCGACTAGATTTTGAACGTTTTAAATTACAAGAATATCTATATAGAATCTTAAATATCATAGAGCCCAACAACACTTCGAACTATTTTCAATCTCCTGCGCAACTTCTTTCATAGGAATATCACGGTAGGATTACTCAAGGAGGACAAAAAACAATATTATTTCAACAAAATGTTAGAGGAATAAAAGTTCTACGCAGCCATATAGCTGACTTTGACATCCAAATGACCAGAAAACAACGTTCCAACGTTTACGTACAAGCGAAATCAAAGGAATAGCTAGTATTTGTGTAATATTAAAGCATTGTAGTTTACATTCCTTCAGCGGAGGTCAAGAATGTGTACATTTCCCTAACAAAGGAAAGTTATGCTCTTTCAGTTTATGTTTTCAATACCAACGTTTTGTACCCTAAAACAACAACAATAAGGTTGAAAGTTAAATGTCAGGGTGGGGTGATATTAAAAAGGCTCTGAGCTATAGCACTGAGAAATGTGAGGACGTATTATGATAGAAATTTGCGATAAAATTCTGTTTTACTTACATGTTTTTTTATTAATTATGGATAAAACACCAGTCGCTAATGAAAATGAATTCAGAGTCGTGTGTTTTCTGGGCAAAAAATAAACAAGTAAATAGCGACTAAGGATGTAGTTTTGTTAAAAGCTGGTAAAATCAGCGCGTACCGTCGCCGATAAGCGCCGATTTCAACGATTATTAAGTTGATTTCAGAGTGACTAGCACTATTACGTGACAGTAAACTGAACTTTATTATGTAAGAATTAAAGTTATTTTTCCATTAATTCATATTTGTTTACATTTTTGGCAAGTACACCGTTACCTACATAATGTTAAGAAGATATACAGCAGCGTCGTCCCATCTAAAATAACATTATATTTCGGTTTTGCAATCGCCAATCCGTCTGCAAAGCGTGAGTATTTGGTATTGGGCGGGCAAAATAGGTACCTACTGCTTACTCGATATTATAAGTTTTTTTTTAATTGTTATATCGTGTTTAGCTAACTACCAGTATAATCATCACATCTCTGAAGAGGGATCCTGTCATACCTATTGCCTGCATGAAACCTTTATAAATCGATAGATGACATCGATTTGTAAAGGCATCATGCGTGGCCGGCAATTTAAAAAAAAAAAGTGGTGGACAGGTCGGTATGCCACGGACCTTCAAAGCCCTTTCACTAGCCAATTTAATTTGACCCAGTAGTTACTGCCCTTGACACACGGATTGGTGTTTTTTATTACCAGCACTGCAGAAGTCTAGAGAGTTCCGTTGACCATTGTCTTGACGTAATCTAATTAGTCATCTTTCTCATGTATCGTGTCCGCTACCTTGGATTAGTAAAAGCATGCATTGTTTTCAGTTGAACTTATCTGACGATACGTTATTTTAGTCGTGTTAGCCTAGTTGTTAGAGGGACACAGTTCTCAAGCAGAGGGGATCCGGAGGGGTCGGGGGGTTGAAGGGATCCGACCGGAATAAATCGTTGATACCAATATGACACTTATTTAATTTGGACATCCCCGATTACCAGCCTATACAATATAGGTATAACATAATTAACGCAAGACCTCGTACCTACTACACCCGGCACCCCAATTAGAGTGTGGAGTTAAAAGTATAGTACAATGCCCTTTTTAAATTGAGTCTTTTTGCCTTGATATAAGATTTTCTGACTCAATCGGTACTCAGTATGACAATTTAAGTAATTTTTGAACAAAATACTTCTATTAAAAGTTACTGAAATCGATTCAGTAGTCAATTATGAACAAACTGCTTTCAGGACTTGCGTTTATTGTTACAACTTTATAGGTGATGAAGACGGTGCAAATCGCTTGCTTTGCTTCATGCAAATTTTACCATAACAACCAAACCAATGACTGTAAAACTTAACAATGAAATAAGATATTTGCCCAACAGTGGGACACTATTGGCTGTTAATATGATTTTATTATAATTTCCCTTCAAGTCAAAAACAGCGCGAGTATTTCAGGAAACCAAGGCTACAGATAATATCTATTAAAAATGGCCTCTGACCCCCATATTTATAAATGCTGCTTAAAGTTTAGAGAACTTTTAAACATCAAAAAAGGGGTCGCGAGACCTTAGACAGGAAAAATATCATAAAATTTGTACATTTTTCCAGTCGCCATCTTCGATTTTTATTTTAACCTCACTATCGGCTTCAGCGAAGGCCACGACGAAAATAAAAATAAAAATTGTAGCCGCTAGCTTGCATTTTCATTCTGACCTCACTATAGGCTTCAGCACCCTCGAACACCATGAAAACTATCTCTGTCTCTCTCTCTCTCTCTCTGTCTCTTTCCATTACAGCTAACGCTTTTTAGTTAAATGAGGATTTCTACCTGTTTACTCTTATCGCAAGCCGCGTTAAAGTACTTTTTTCCAAAAATGTATAGTTAAGCAGACGATAATCATTACTGAACTTCGAGCAACGTTTATAATTAAGGGGGTAAATCGCTCGCACCCAGGCATTCTTTCGTCGTTCGTTCTCTGTATTAGAAGACGCCTTTGTTCTGCAGTAAAACAATTAACTACAGGCTGTTATTATAATGACAGTCAGTTTAATTAAATCGTCTTGTTATGCTAGCTATCCTAATATGTACATCTGTGACTGATATGTTCTGACATCTGAATGATGCATCGCTACTTGAATTAGGTAGCGTCGTGTATTAGGCGTTTATGGGTGAGATATTGTTAGTTGGTTGTTTTATTGAATAGGAGTCTGGGTTAGATTTCAGAGGGTTTTAAATATTCTCTCACTCTATCCACCTTTTAATTTTTGACCCTTGAGTTGGCTTCGCCATCCATACTAATATACTTATATTATAAATTCGAAAGTAACTCTGTCTGTCTGTCTCTATGTTACCTTTTCACGCTTAAATTTGCTGAACCGATTTCGATGAAATATGGTATAGAGATAGTTTGAGTACCGGGAAAGGACATAGGATAGTTTTTATCGTGATATTTCCACGGGATCGATACTTATGCGGGTGAAACCGCGGGGCGCTGCTAGTCTTCTATATTTACAACGTGTCCCAAAATTCAACGATAAGTGGACACCACACGGTGGACCTGTTCGTGACTATTTGAGAAAAAAAAAAAACGATTTTTACCTAAGTAGCTCTGCTATATCCACCATTCCCCTTAAAAAATCCCAGAATGCCTGTAGTTTTTACACAAAAATCAATCAAAGTAATTTTTTCCTTAAAATTTTTAAAGTTTTTTTTTGTTTCAGTCCACTTTGCAATAGGTAATATATTTTGAAGTAATGCTTCCAGTCTCTTGGGTACATTACCAGTCTACCAGTCGACAGCGATGTGGATGAATTTTTCGACGCTATATTTTAGTTTCTGTAGGTAAAGTTTTACTTATGTTAGGATTTAAATTTGTTATTTTTATTAATTAGTTGGGTATTAGGTATTATTTACTTATTTTATAACATAGGTACTATAACTTTAATGTATCAAAAAAAAAAACTTTTTTTTTCATTATTTTTTCTCCTGTTGTATTCAGGTCCATTCTGGTGCCCGCTTATCGTTGAATTTTGGGACACGTTGTATTATAAATAAAACAAAGTCGGGTTAGTTCCACCATTTATAACTTCAGAATGGCTGGCCCGATATTTATGATCTTGGATTTGTTGGATATGTTCCCGCCCTGAATAGCAGAATAACTATTAAAACATGGAGATTTCCAAAAAAAAATTAAGATAATTCATTTTCTCATACATAGATTCTTATTGATTCTGACTGGGGCGGTACAAAGTTCCCCGGGTCAGCTAGTTTCTTCTAAAGGGTTGTCAGTTAAGAAGTTACACCATATATAACTCAAGAACAACTGGACCGATTTTTATGATCTTTCATTGGATTTATCTCCGCCCCGTTTATCAGAATAACTATTAAAACATGGAAAAATTCAAGAAAAAAAAATGTATATAATTTTCTCATAGATTTTTTATGGAAGGGCTTTTTTTATTATATAGAAAAAGAAACGAAAGAAAAATAGGTTTATTTGTCACAGAAACACGTGCATACAAAAAAATAATATTAATTCTAATAATAAGGATAAATAAATAAATAAAAACAATGTTTATACTATCTTTAATTACGAGCACAAAGCAGATGATATCTCGAGAGCGTATTGAATGATTTCGATACTGATTCTGAGGCGGTACGAAGTTCGCCGGGTCAGCTAATCAAATAGCTTTTTTTATTCTCTGAACATAATTAGAGATAAATAATTTATTATTCCTTTAATCAATAACAAAACGCGAAATGTCAACGCCTTTCGTAACCATACCTTTATTAAACGCATGAATAGGGACAACATCAAACCTAACCATTTCAGAGTCTTGTTTACCTTTGACATGTGAAAGGGTTGTCATTTGAATTATTACGAGTAATATTTGTCTCTGTATTCTTTAGTATATAGGAATTGTCTCCTTTCGTATTCTCTTTGTTACAAATAATGTATAGTCAACCTCGTAGTTATTTCATCACAAAGGTTGATAGGTTGAATGTCGCTTGCACTTCATAAAACGACAAGGTCTATTTGTCTATGTGACAGTTAGATACTTTCATCCTTAGTGAAGTTTCAATTGCATGGGAATTGTTGGCAGTCTTTGTTCAGTGCGTGTTGCCAGTGATGACCTAAGTCACTGAAACGTGGTTGCTCACAGTGGGACTAATTAGTTATATAGTACCCTATTGGTTTTAATTCCCTTGCAAGTGTCAAAATATGCGGCATAAACGGAACATATCCGTATCTTTTGATTGTGTTGACTTAGAAGTTTGATTTTTTCACTGTTTCAAGGGCTTGCAGCTCTGATTTTTGATATTAATTTCAATTTGATAACTCCACGCGTTCCTGAGAAAAAGGGTCTTGACAGACGGACAGACGGACGGACAACGAAGTGATCTTAAAAGGGTTCCGTTTTTCCTTTTGAGGTACCTACGGAACCCTATAAACGTTTCCATAAAAATATAATACAAAGATAAAACAGAAGAACTAAATCGATAAAGGTCAGACCTGTTTATGTCAGGCATTTTATAAAGACGTGGCCGGTCATGATACGGGTGCTTCTGATAATATAATCTACAGGGACAAAAGGGAGGGCCTGAAATAAATAAAAATGTTATTTATTGCTCGCCCTGGGCTTTTCTTAGCCTAGATCTACGATGCTTTAGATAGGACTGGAGCAGGTTATTTTTATTTAAGGATAAGGTGATATAAATCATGTACATAATTGTTACTTTACGTATTACCAAGTTGTCAGTTGTTGTTGTGGTTTTTAGAATTTATGGGTGTGTTTTTAAACATACTCTGTAGAAGGACATAATAATCGATATTTACCTACTATCACTACACCGCTGTTGAAAGTTTTTTATAAAAAAATTATATAAATAAGTATATATTTAATTTTTTATATAAAAATTTGCAATAGATAGAGACAGTGCTTATACAGCTTGCTGCTTTAATATACGGTTTTGCATTTTCGTTTTATGAACATATTTTAATTTCATTAAACGTTATTACTTATTTAATTTTTTTTTTAAATATCATCTTTCTAGGATCACGGATCGTAACATCATAATTATCTACTCACATGCCCGGGTTTCTCCGTGACGCGCTCTAGACTTATACACGACCCCTACACAAAAAAATCTGTGGACCGATACTATACTGTTGATTGTATCGTCAAGGGGACAAAACAGGCAACATTAAAAAGCTTGTTTCGTAACTTTAAATGAATTTGATTTTTGAAAGCAGCTCAATCCCAAGCCTTTTTGTCCTCAATATAATCTATAATGGTATTAAAGGCTTTCTGGCACAACCTACGTTTAATGAATGATTTGAATTTATTAATTCTTAGATCTTGAAACAACACTAGCCCGGGCTCCTATCCGGTGTTAAATTAAAGTCCCCATTGTAGTGGCACGTTGTACATTTGGTAATTAGTATCACTACATGTTAAACCTTCCAAAGTTAGTACTAGATAGTAAAATACTGAAATAAACACAAGACCCAAAAGTTTTTGCAAACCCAAGTGTCCTGTGTTTAGAGTCCAGTATTATTCTATCAGTTTTATATACCTACTAGCTGCGCCCCACGGTTTCACCCGCATAAGTGTCGATCCCGTGGGAATATCGGGATAAAAATAGCCTATATGTTAATGCAGGGTGTCAGCTACCTCCATACATAATTTTATTCAAAATTGGTCCAGCCGTTTGTGCGTGAAGAAGTAAGAAAGAAAGAAATAAAAAGTATCTGTTGCGACTCGTACAGGAGGATCACAAACTAAACTAAACACAGTAAAAAATAAAAACAAATTATACAAAAAAAAAGTAACAAAAAGAAAAAATTAAACAGAAAGTCCTTTAAGAGGCCAAAAGGCTCCTGTTTCATCATGATGATCATTTATTTTTTAAATGTCGCAGCGCTGGTATTCTGATAGGGCCCGCTGTGATGTCACGCTGTGAAGTAACAAACATATAAACACACACACACTCACAAACTTTTACCTTTATAATATTAGTGTGACAAGCCTGCCTAGACCAACTCGATATAATAATAATAATATTCTTGTCACGTTGAGAACTCCCACCAAACATACGAGTAACAGCAGGCGGTACCTGACACCCTGACACCATTTTCACAATAAAATATAACTGAAGTGTTGTTGACAAAAATGGCAGTCGTATTTGTTTGCCGAGGGGCATAATGGTTCCCTAAACACCATACGAGGGCTTTCAAGAGAGGTTTCAAGATGTTTTCTATGTAGGACTTTAACATAATGATATACATAATCTGCATATCGCTATTTATGTGCCAAAAATGTAAACAAATATGAGTTAATGGAAAAATAACTTTTAAAACCTACACAATAAAGTTCATTTTACGCTACAACTACAAACATTTTTATAACTTTTTCAATAGTGATAGTCACTCTGAAATTAACTTAATTTCCATAAAAATAAAGTTGATATTTGAATAATTTAATTTGAAACATAAGTTTGAATAGACTTTACATATTTAGTAGACCTTGTTCCCATGAGGGTAGGCAGAAACTACAGAACGCCACCTGTTACGATCCTTACATACTCCTTTTGATTCGTTTACGTTCGTACATCTGGACATACCTACACGCACACCGGTTGCGATAACTACGTCGCTGATCTTTCTGAAGAACGTCACTATGTCCCCCTCCTAGTGTTACCATATACGTAGTATCTCTATGTAGTCTGTGGTTACCACAAACATTATGCCTTGTAAATACACAATGTTGGTAAATAGTCATGAGGCAGAAAGCCAATTCTCGTAATTTAAAACGTTCAAAATCTAGTCGCAGTCTCATCTCAGCGACAAACAAATGTCAAAAACTAGTCAAAATGAAGGGAAATTAGAGGTATTTTTGACAGATTGAGACTGAGATCAGACTGTGAACGTTCTTAAAATTACGAGAATTGCCCCTCTGATTTCGTGCTGAAGTCCTAAACAAGTGCCAATCACTTTTAGAGCGTTTCGTATTTCTTCATCAACTTTCAACAGCTGGGGTTATTGCGTAACACACTGACAGAAGGAATGGCTTTCAATTTGACAGTTCAGCATCATTCATTCCGTTATTTTCGTTGTTGAGCGGACGGTGTAGCGGCACAAGTGGTAGTGGGCAGGGCACATTGCTCGCAGAACAGATGGCCGATGGGGCCGAAAGGTTCTGGACGTGCGACCGCGTACCGGAAGACGTAGCGTTGGAAGGCCTCCCACAAGGCGGACCGACGACCTTGTGAAGGCCGCAGAAACCCGAAACACTGAACCAGTCGAAGTGAGGTGGAGGGCCATGTTGGAATGGTCTTTTCAAGAAAGAGCCATTGCAGCTTTGATTTGACCTGTCCCCACAGTCGGCATGCCTGCATCAATCATCGTGTAGCTCAACCCTATTTTAGAGGTTGATTAAACGACCCATGGAGGAGTCCTTGTTCACTGCTGGACATACAAGCAATGGACAAGGTCATCTTTCGGTTGATGATGGTGAAAATGATGAAGCATTACTACCATACAGATAGCGCCATCCACGAAGACGCGCCACACTCTTCTTCCTAATCGCTTACGACAAAACTAAAACACTAGCGAAATGTTGCACAATATGAAACATCATCTGCTAATAATGGGAATTCGCATCCAAAAGCGTTGGACAAGTGACTAAACTTATCCAGACATGTCCAAACTTTCATAAACGCTGGCGTTTCTAAAGGGCACGTCTTTATGAAACTCAAACAACTGAAATAACCGAAATACTTCGGCGAGCACAAAGTTGGAGAACTATTTTACTTAATGCTACATAAGTAAGGTGGTTACACGGCGTTTACCAAGCTCTGACGTTCAGACTTAAATTAAGAAGTGGCAACTTAGAAATAACAGACGAAGAAAAATTGTAAGCGAAAGAAGGACGAAGATGACATGGCTTATTAGTCGATTCGCACGAATTTGATGGTCCGAACCGGGCAAATCGACACATAATTAATGTATTATTTTCTGTAGGCGATTCGCACGATGTAAATTTATTTGTGGGCGAATCGACAACTCTAGAAATACGTAGGTATTATTGGTACATGGATAAATAAATGGTTTGTTGCAGGTCACAATTTTTCTATCCAAAAATGTGTGTCTGTCTGTCTGTCTGTTACCTCTTCACACCTAAACCATTGAACCGGTTTAGATAAAATTTGGTATAGAGATAGTTTGAATCCCGGGAAAGGACATAGGATAGTTTTTATCCCAATATTCCCACGAAATTGAAATTTATGCGGATGAAACCACGGGGCGCTGCTAGTACTTTATAATCTCGCGTGATAGCTGCTTATAAACAAACAATGTTCATTTATTATACTTATGGTGATATACAAATTTCTCAATACCATTTGGTAAAATATCAATAATAAAAAACAATATTATACTCCACTTTTTGATGATGAGTAGGTATTCTAATAATTTTAATTAAACAAACATTAACTGATTGGATATAGGTACAGACGCCAGCACATCAAGCTACTACAATCTGTCAAATTTCTTTTATAGATTTTCAACTTTATCGCTAAAGCATAAGGTTCAAAGTTGATTGAGAAAAACTGACAGTTTCGGGTAGGTTGATGTGCTGGCGTCTGTACTATTGAATATTTTTTTGCTTATTTTTTCATATAAATGTACATATTAT
Source organism: Gortyna flavago (assembly GCA_963669345.1). Classification (NCBI taxonomy): domain Eukaryota; kingdom Metazoa; phylum Arthropoda; class Insecta; order Lepidoptera; family Noctuidae; genus Gortyna; species Gortyna flavago. The sequence goes on along the minus strand of OY770143.1, from coordinate 3,645,379 downwards.
TATTTTACATGTTAGCTTTTTTATGTAAATACTTACAAATAAAGGTTTTTCATCATAATATTATTTAAAAGTTTTTATTTATATTATTACGAGTATATAAAGAAGGGGATCGGATGAACCCGAGACAGTAATAAACATAGACTAAATGCGAAAATGTATGCAGGAAGATCATTTTACTGACGACTCTTAAATACTCCAAAAATAGAAAATCCCAATACCTTGTAGTTCTTTGGTTTTTTTATGATCCTCTTGTCATCTTCAAAATAATTACAGCTTATATCAGAAATGTGAGGCCATAACAGAAAGTTAGTTGTTCGGTTTGATGGTTTTATAGAGGCATGAGGAACAGGGTGTAAAGTTGACTCATCCTCTATAGAGAAGGGAGGTCCTCCAACCAGACGGGTGTTATGGCTGGCGGGCAACTGCCCGATGATTCATTTCGGACCGTTGTATCTATGCTAGTTGCGCGGTAAACTCTGCTTGCGAGATGCAGGATTTTGCGTGACGTCAGTATGACGCTTTGTTCGCATGTGGCGTTGTAGATACCGCTACAGTCTGTAAATATGAATACACATTTCTGATAGACGATAACTTCCTTCAAAAGCTAACCTATGATAAACGCGTCCACTATTTTATTACAGATAAGTTACTCTTGCCACCATTCGTTAGATTATGATTTATGGTGTTCAACATCCGACAACGTTATAGGAGCCTTTTCGTTTCTTGTCGTTTCACGGAGGGGCTCGAGGATAAATAATATCAGATGGAAGGTTTAATCGAAGGTAAGCTACGCTTGCCGGGGTTGGATGGGTGATCATTCAATACATATCGAGATCCCTCCGTGGCTCGGAAATCAGGTTACAACAGTTGGTCCTGGCTGTCATTCGTAGATCTATGACAGACATTACTTGTAGTCAGAAGCCCAAAAGTCTGACAAACAGTCTTAGTAGGTATCGGGTTGCTCAGTAACTGGGTTGAGGACATCAGATAGACAGTCTCTCCATCTAAAATACTGGTATTTGGCTGCATCCTGTTAGAGTGAAAGCTGACCCCGTCCCCAACATGAAGGCTAGGCAGGTTGATGTCGTTTATCACCGTGGTACATACCAATTTTCTAGCATGTGTGCATAGTTTCTGTCTGGCTTTTATTATTATGTTAAAGCTAGCTTTTACTTCCTACAAGATGCACCAGTACGGCATTAGAGCAGCTATATATGGCGCTGCTATAATAATTATTATTGTGACCTTTGCTTAACCCAGTTCTTGGGTAGCTGTTAGGTAAACTCTCAGGTTTCTGACTACACATAAATATTAGCAGGGTTACTCCGTTTCTTGAGGTCTCACATAATTTATGCAAACCCGTGATTAAAGATCTTTAAAGCCTACATTTTTACTTAATTTTAAATCATTTGCGATGAAGGGGTTACATAACCTATTACAGGTGCTTTTAAAAGTCTCCACGAGTGGGATATAAGTCATGCTTAGAAACTAAATCACTCCACGACACAGAACGAAATATTATACTCCGACTTTTAATTAGCTGCAGTCAAATATCGGACTGCGTTATAGAGATAGGCATGTCAAATAAGTTTCGTTTCTTACACTATTCTGTACTAGAAAAACAAGATTTGTTTGATGGCCGCGAAAAAGCAAAAGACGCCAATTTCAGTCATTTAAGTAACACATAAGCTGTCATTTTACTGCAGCTAAATAAAAGTCCGACTATAATTGAAAATTAAATTAAATATATAAAAACCCGATCCCAACAAAAAGTTCCAATAAAGATCATTTTACTTCAATCTCAGAATTGATTCTATATACAAAGATTCAATTAATACCCTGTCCTTGCCGTTGCGCAGTGGGGTACCAAATAGATACCTATTCGAATAAATACAAAGTCTTTGATCTAAACATTTCTACTCTGTAAGATGTTAGACTTTGAAAGGCTTGCTGTACATATAGGTAGTTACGATGTCACTTCAATTAACATCTACTCCACTTTAGGGACTTACTCGCTTTGGGGATTCGAGAATCGATTCTGTCGAGACGATTGTTATTTTCAGTTGGCAAAAGCGCTACTATTATGTCTTGGAGCATTTCAATATTGAAATTGGCAATTTCTTCTTTGATACAAAACTTATGCAAAATTATGTAATGAAATTCCCAGCAGTAAAAAACAAACAGTAATAAAATGTAGAATTGATTATGAATTCAAATGTTTTATTCATAACTCTGATGAGTCTGAACCAATCGAAGTTATCGAATTAAAAATAGAACAGTGCGGTGGAAATGGACCAAATTCCTCTGGGGAAGTGGACAGGATGTTCTACGACTATGAGCCTGTCCGTTCTCCAAGTATTGTGATTACATGACATATAACATCGTTCCTTGTTTCCCTGAAGGGAGTTGAGCTGTACCATGCACCCACATTTCGCCATTTATGTTAAAAAAAAGTTCATTTCTCACTACAGTACATTTTACAATTTATAGGAATATCATTTTGAAATACTTTTACAAAACCAAAGAATATTTGTATAAGTACCTATACAATAATATAACGTGGTGGCTCTGATGGTTGCCATGAAGGTTTGACCCTATCCCCTGAACTAGGTGGGAACCTGTATCTTAGGGGGTAGTGTTCACTGCAAGGATCGCCCAGAGGACACGGTGGAGCATACGGTGGAGGTCTGCCCCGCTTGGGCGTAGCACCACCGTGTCCTCGCAGAGGCGATCGGCAGCGGCGGCGACCTCTCGCGCCCAGCTCTGGTTCAAACCATGGTCCGGAGCAAGAGGGAGTGGGAGGCAGTCACCTCCTTCTGCGAAGCAGTCATACTAGCGAAGTAGGTGGCGGGATGGGCGAAGGAGAGAGCCTCGAGAGCCGCCCGTCCCAGCCGCCGCGGGAGACGCCCCGGCGTTGGGAGCCGCGTGACGACTCCCGGCCACCATAGGCGCGGGCCTGCGGACGGCGAGTAATGGGTAGCTCGCCGTCCGATCAGGACCAGGCCCGTGCTGGACGGCGCGTATGTGTTCCACGCGCGCCTCAAAGAAATGTCAGCATCGAAGGAGGGGCCGTCAGGGCCGAAGCCTGCCGGGGCAGCGGGATTGTCCAAAAGGGTTACCGCTACCCCGGAACATAAATGGCTAAGGAAGGAACACGGATGGGTTTTAGTCAGTAAGAGTCTGACACTCCCTTCCGCTCCACCCAGAGCGGGAGAGGTCATTTGATGAATTACCATCCATAAAAAAAGGGGGTAGTGTTCAGCCAAGTTTAAGTCCTATGTAATAAATGGCTAGCCTATTGCCATCAACCGAGCACAAATCCACACTCCGGCCTGCTACTGACAAATTCCAGAGAGAAAAGCAAAATCATTTGCCAAACGGTTGAGACGATTGCGTAATTAAAAAAAAGTTATTTGATTGGACCGTTTGTGTTGAAAATGAGCAGCCAGATGTGAAAATCAAAGAAAATATAAACGTATAATTATTTCCCTAGATTGGTCTAGTAAGATAGTTACATTACTAGATCGTGCTCGTGTCATAGTCTATGTGAACCGCTTTCTTATAAATATTTATGACGGCCTATAAAGCTATGCGACAGTTATACAGGGTGAAATTAAATTGACTAGCGAAACTCTGCAGATGTGATGAGAATCGATGTCTAAACATGATACCTAAACTAAAGAAAATAAATAATTTGATTATAATTTATTTTGGAGTCAACGACCACTGGTAGTGTTGCTACATGAAGTTTATTTGGGAAAATCTTTTTTTTTTAAATATCGATAGCCATTACGTCTGTAAACTGTACAGAAACAAAAACAGATTTTTAAAGTGATATTTCAATCAAATACACTACATACGGTCAATGACCTCAAATAAATTATCATCAACTATTTTATCATGTTAAGATATCTCACGTCTGTGTAGTTTCGCTAGCTAATTTATTTTGACCCTGTAGGTATAGATAGATTTATCACTATCTTGATCTTTTTTTTAAACCTCATTTCTACCTCATGGATCTGTGGGTATTCATTGGAACGTATTTTACAGTACATTAGCTTCCGTGTCGACCAATGACCCCAAAATATTACAGACCTTAAAAAATAGATGGAAAAAAAAGAAATGTGTTATATATTATTTACTTGTGTATTATTCAATTATTGTGTAGGTACCACGCTTTTTATATTGTTACATACCCATTGGCATGAATACCTTTTAATGATATTTTTTTAACCGGCTTCAAAAAAGGAGGAGGTTCTCAATTCGACTGTATGTTCTTTTTTTGTATGTTTGTTAGGTACGCGATATCTGCGGCAATTGTGAATCGATTTAAAAAAAAAAAACTAATAGATAGGGTATGCCTCAGGGGTGGTTCCATGGAAATGTTACTAACTTTGTTTGGGTAGTTTTTAAGTTAGCTCCAATAATACGTAATTTTGCCACTTAGTTTAAAATAATAATATTTTATAATTTTTTAAATATCAATTTAATAATTTATTTAAAATCAATTTATATTGATGATTTTATAATAACTTCCTGTCACTGATACTTAGCAAGTAGTGTTATACGAATTTGTGTGGAGTAAGTGCAACTTAAAAAGTGAAAAATAACTTTAATTTCGGAAGTCGGTGGCAAACAACGAAAAACCGAACCCAACGACACCGACTTCCGAAATCAAAGTTAATTTTCACTTTGTAGTGTCTTATTCGAAAGTCGTTTGTTTTTTTTAACCTACAAGACGTAATTCCAATTTTCAGCCGCCATCTTGGATTTTCATTTTGAACTTACCTACTTATCGGCTTCAGCACCCTCGAAAACCATGAAAACTATTTCTCTCTCTGACTCTCTCTATTAGATATAATAAAAAGTCGCATGGAGGGGGCATAGCATTTTTTCGGTACGCGACGATTTCTCCAAGTTTACTCATACCGCAAGCTCCGTTAAAGAACTTCGTTCCAAAAATGGTGCAAAATTCCATAGATTCTTCTAGACCTAGCGGTTTAGACTAGTCAGTGAATTCTAGAATTTAACTAAGTAGATGGTGCCTAAGTAGGTAATAATTTTAGCATCGCAAAACCACTGTTGCATAAAAACTTTATTTAATTCTTTAACAGCTCATGTATATACGAAACATGCCTATTCAATTAGCAGTTTATGTATTTATAGGCATCTAAACTGCTCGATCTTTGCCCTTGGTAACGAAAAATAAAATAAATTCAACTTTGATGTTTTTGGCTCCAATGACGTAATAACTGTCTGGTTTGGCTATGGCACTATGTGCCGTATGCGTGCCGTATGTGCGTAATGCTGTCGGGATTTACCGAATGGAAACGAAGGCACCCGAGCGCCGATCGAGCTTCAATACTTGCTGTGATTCAAAGTTGCCAGTCTGTGAAAACTCCCCCAACTGACGGGAAAACTCGTAAGGTTTCCAAATTTCGGGAAAAGTTTCGAATAGTTTTTTTTTTTTTAATTCATAAAAACAGATTTACTGAATAGACTGCTTATTAATTTAAGAAATATTAGTGACAAACGTTTTAGATAGTAGTAGATATTTTACCTAAAACAAGATATTAAAGTGAAGTTTAAGCATAAAAACGGTCAGAGATTAATCTTTTGAACATACTACATATCGTATTAGTTTTATCGCAAATCTAATTTAAAATGCAGTCAGCATTCGTATATATCAGTGGGAAATACGCCCCCATTTATGGGTATTTATAATTATAAACTAACGGTGGCAACACTTATTTTAAATTGTCAGTGCAGTCGTACTCAGTCACAACTAAAACATAAACATAGTGCTTTTTACCAAAAAGGTTATAATATTATCAATATTTACAGACATGAGTGAACAGAATGATAAATTATTGATCAAACCTAATTTGTATGTAGAAGTGTCAAATAGAAGTCAAATGAACAAGAAAAAAGAAAATTATGAACTGGAAGAAATAAGTAAACTTGTGCATAATAATGGTAAGTACCTACAAATTAGTTTACATAATAATTATTTTGATTGCCTTACGTGCTTGTAATAGTATAATATTAGGTGTATTCATTCAATCATATTATCCTTGGGTATGTAGACACATGGACTTAGTCCATGTGCTACATGACTCGTGACAGCTGACCGAAGCGAAGTAAACTAGTGACGCGAACCCGGTCATAAAGCGTTAAGCATAGACTAGGATAGCGATATAATACTTACCTATTTTGTAATAGAAAGAGATGGAAGAATATGTTTTGCTTTTTTTAGAACATGTTCAAAAAAAAAAAAGAAAGCATGTATGCTTTCTTTCTTTTTGCGAACATTAATAAATCGTGAGCGAGATTTATTGGGCAATTAAACTTTTTTTTTTTTTTCGTTTTAGTTGTAATATTTGTTATGAAAAAAGTTCCTGATATGTATTACCTATCATGTTAGATTTAATACTATAATTTTATACTATTATTTTTAAGCGTTCGATAAAGTCAAAAAGACGACCGACTAAAATATTCAAATCATTGCTGGCTACTTGATTTTTATCTCGATTGTAAAATGTATTTATCGAGTAGATACTTCCGAATCAATCGTTCATTAAGTACAATGTTGAGCACTTAGATACCTTTATTGTGCTAATATGTTGAGCACCTACGTAGGTATGGTATTACCTACATTTCTATGACAACCAAATAGATAGAGAACTATTATTTCGATTAAGAATCGTATATGATTTTATAAGTATTTGAAATTCAAGGCAATAATGTTATTACTATAACATTAATCAAGGCAATAATGTTAATAATAATAACATTTTCAAAACCATATTATGGTTTTGAAATATTGTCTAACTATGAAAAATAATTACGTCGAAGCATGAACGTCTTTACATTTTGCGTTCCATGGGTTCTCTATCTCTCTATCCTCTACACTACATGCACCAATTGGGCATGTAGTGTAGAGGATGGACTTATAATATAATACATGGTGTAGAGTGTGGTGGGATCTTTTGGCGCCTGAGTGACATTAACAGGGGGGCGTTGTTGGTAAACATTTTGTGTCACAAAAATTGTATAGACAAAACAAGATGGCGGCGCTAGTTCTACTTTTGACTACGCGCCAAAAATGTAACTTTTCAATGTCGTGGCCATAGACTTATAAAAAAAGATGAACTCCGCGCCACGCATATCGAAAGTGAAGCACAGTAAGTATGGCCGGACCGTTTGTACAAACACGCCTCACGCTCAAATTTACATCATAGTATGCCGACCGGCCGCCATTACGTGACACAACAACGTCAATCGTCAATCACGCACACATAGATCGGTACGGTGCTTCACTTTCGATATGCGTGGCGCGGAGACCATTTTTTTTCATAAGTCTATGATCATGGCATAATTTATCTTTACTGCCCTACCTAATGACGGTGAAAGACGGAAGAAATCTGAAGGCCAAATTCTCGTAATTAAATCGGCTTTTCTCAAGTTGCGCCAACCAGCACCTTAAGCGGTCTAAAATCACCAACATGTACATACCACGTGTGGACGTGAACTAGCAAATTTCCGCAGGAGAGATGCAATGGGTACACCCATCACGTCCGCGGAGTTTCGCTAACTAACTGAATTTGACCCTGTATCGCATACTCACTCGTTCTCCTTAATAACAAGAAACGTTTTCGCTGCATAGGGACAATTATAGGCAGAGAATTATAATCTTTAATTGCTGCATGAGTGCCTTTGCGCAATCATGTACCTACGTGTATTTTAATATGTGATTTTATTGCATGGTCAAGTGTTCTATTTACATTGCGCTTATTATGATTTCGCGATCGCATCTATAAGCCGACTGCTTAACTGTGACCTTACCTGAGGTAGCAGTGCGGTGTGGGAGGGGTGTGGTGACGTGATGCGAGAGCTCAGTGATTTGTCAACTTGTGACAACTTTCACCCCTCCCGTACAGCGCAGGAGGAAGGAAACTCCTAATCCATTGCTTCATAGGTTTGAGAAAATCGTATCTGCTCAGCAATGAAAATACGCAATTAACGCAATGAACATAGCTGAAATGTCAAAATGAAGAGAGTTGCGATCAAATGCTAGTTTGTGTGAGTTATGCAATTATCCAAGTTGCGCCGGATGTACAGTCAAGGAAATTAAGTTTTTATCGAACTGACTACCTACATAACTTTTTAAATATAAATTGTCCGTATTTTCAAATCACAACTGTCATCCTTTGACATCTCTGTATTCAATCGCTATAACATTTATCAAATTGGCATAGTGTGTCAATTTGATAAACAAAAAATTTTCCTGACCGTACATTTAAATATCGCCAAATGTCAAGACCACTTGACGTAGGTCCCTAAATTGCGATCAAAATAAGAATAGGCATGGCCTTTGGCACTGAGTGTGAACCACCATAGTCAAGGCCAGTCCAATCAACTTGACAATTTATTATGATTATAATTATGATGTGTCAGCGTTTTCTATACAAATACCAAGCGCGATTAAACCGACATGACTGGTAAACTGAGGTAAATCGTACGTATTTGAATTATTTTTCTTTACCAGGAAACTGAATGGTTACAGAGGTATTCAACGTCAAAATCTCTATTTATTCTTTTTTTTTAACATGTACGAGTACATAGATGTTATAAGCACAACTGTGCTGCTGGGGAGTTTGTTGCGCCACTTCTTCCCAGCGAAAACGCTAGGAACTGGTGAAGGGCGGGCGTTGTGGGGGACTGTCTTATATAATTTTGACCTTCGAAAAGTGCTGATTGTCAGCCTAATTTGAATAAATTACATTTAATTATGAACTAAGCTTTAAATTAAACCCACGTCCCGTCACTCTAAACACACGTAACTATAGGCTTTTGCATATCTATTATGTTTTGTATATAATAAAAATGAAAATATAATTTCAGAATAACTTCAGAACAGCTAGACCGATTTGGCAATTTTTTATTTTAAAATTGTTTTGAAGAATCAGTTTTATAATGACAGAAAAATTTTAAAAGTTGCCGGAAATATTGGAAAATCCGGAAAAGTGAAAGTGCATTTTCCATGGGCATTTAGAATATTCTTTATTATGTACACCATAAATATTACAGAATATAATAAATGTAGAAAGTTTACAAGGCGTGACACAATAGGCGGTATTATCGATAGAAGAGAAAAAATTATGAATGAAATGGGAATTATGTATGATTTATTGAAATTTGGACAAAACAACGTCTGTAAGGTCAGCTATTTCAAAATATAAATAATTAAACCAGTAATTATTTCTGCTAAATAGGTAATACTTAGTTAGATGATGATGACTTCGTAGATTTTGGCTTGGCGATGAGTGCTTTTTAACCGACTTCCAAAAAGGAGGAGGTTATATGTTCGACTTTATGTATGTTTTTTTTTTTTTGTATGTTCACCGATTTCTCCGTCATTTGTGAATCGATTTCGAAAATTATTTTTTTGTTTGAAAGGGTGTACTCCCAAGGTGGTCCCACTGTCAGCAAGTTGGAATCTGATGAGAGGATCCCATGGAAATCGAGGGAAACCCTCAACTTTTTTTGGCAAACCTATAGCGATTTGGATATTTTTTAGAGTAACTTGAAGGGTATACTCCCAAGGTGGTCCCATTGTCAGCAAGTTGGAATCTGATGAGAGGATCCCATGGAAATCAAGGGAAACCCTCAAATTTTATTGGCAAACCTATAGCGATTTGGATATTTTTTAGAGTAACTTGAGCATTTGCTCTCGGAAATCATCATTTGGTAAAGTGGAGCTGATGATGAAGACTACAGACGGCCATCGGAACTAATCAATGATAAATATTTCACGGGTTGCGATTCGATTACTTTAATATGGTTGCTAAGCAATTTATGCTCGTCACAATGCGTGTGGTGGTGGAGTGGAGTTCTTCAGGTTCTTACCAGGAGAACTCCTCAAAAATTAACGTCCCAGCATCGGGAAAAGCAATATTTTGTAAAAGGTGATGAGCAGTTGACGTTAGGCTATTGTAACTTAGATAAATTACAAACTCTCTCACTAAAAAGTGAAAAATAAAAACTTTTTTACAAAAAAAAAAACAACCGACTTCCAAAAAAAACTACAAAGTGATAAATAACTTTAATTTCGGAAGTCGGTGTCAATAAACGAAAATGCAGAACCAACGACACCGACTTCCGAAATAAAAGTTATTTATCACTTAGTAGTTTTTTTTGGAAGTCGGTTGTTTTTAACGCCTGTATTTGTTCTAGGCTAACAGTTGTCCGCGTTTTCTCTCACATCCTAGGAAGAATTATTCATGGACCCAGATTAAAAGTATCATAATATTAAAACAAGGTAAAGTTCAGGTGAAATTCACCCTTGGTACCTTATCGTATATGTATCGTGCCATACCTTATTCTGCTACAGAATTGAGTCCTGTATTTATTGCCTGTCAATTTCCATAGTAGGTATAATGCGAACAGAATAATCCAGATGTAGGTAGATACCCTGAAGGTTTAATTAATTGACTTATAATAATTATTATCTCCGCTCACCTAGGTTAACGTTTGTGGAATCATAATAATTTACGTGACTTTGGCAGTAATGAGAAACCGTTTAGTTCGGATTTAGGACATCTTATCTGCGTCTATCCTTATCATAAAATTGGGCGGAACGGTACCAAAAGTACAGGTTTTGGTTCCTGACAAGTACCGGTATGAAAGGATGATGGGCAAAAATGTATGGAACCTGGTACCCGCTCCAACAGTTTTTTTTTTATATGACTTTAAAGGTATTTTCATGTATAATAAAGAGTACTATTTCGCTTGTTTTGTTTTGTTGTCGGTTTCGAGTTATATTGAACCCCATTTCTTTTTTATTATTATCTATTAATGCCGAATTAACGGTTTTGCAAAGGACTGTCACCATCAAATATCAGGTTTTGATGAACATCATCATCGCCACCATCATCATCTGGGTCATACTACTTATTAAAGTATAAAGAAAACACATTTTACAACAATAAATGACATTTATTGTACCAGTATGTTATTCATCTATTATTACATCGTTCAAAAACATTCTGCTTCCTCTCTACGGCCGTTGTCGTGTGGTGAGCGTTTCCTTAGTTGGTCTAATAAAAATTAACTGAAGAAATACAAAATAATAAAAAATATAATTTTTATTGATACCGGGATAACTCTGAACGGACAACGAATTGATAAAAGTCGTCATAATAAATAATGTTCCTTTTGAAAAGACCTTTCCAATGATACTACAATTAGTGCTGTTGGGGGAGGGGGGGGGGTACCAAAACGCCCATCATCCTTTAGGACCCGGCACGCAGGCATGTACCACAGATCACAACATTATTGCAGCCATGAAGTTATTTTTCTAATGCCTATTAACAATCCTTTTTACTTAATATATCTATTTTCTTACTCTAGCTTACGGAAATATTTGTTTGGTACCGGTACAGTACCTATACTGATTAGAAATACCAATAGCACAGGTACTACGTCTGGAACCGATACCAATAGTAGAGGCACTAATGTCTGGTACCGGTATCACACCAAGGCCACCGGTATTCCAAGCCATGTATAGATACATCTACAGTGTGTGTAGTGGGATATTTAGATTACGTTTACAAGTTGTGAAGGTGAGAATCTTGTAGGCCTTGTAGACTGTAGATTTGTTGACCATTTTCTATTTTGTTATGTACCTGGTACTAGTTGACAGGCCTAAGCTGTCCTGGGAGAACATACCTATTATCACTGTTAGGTATTTGGAAATATCGTAAAAACTAATTATTTTTAAAATAGTAACCGTGGAGTTTCTAGCTGGCTCTTCTCCTTAGGAAACGACCAATTGGTGCACCTAGCCGTTTAAAAATATTTTATACTAGCCGTTGCCCGCGACTTCGTCTGCGATCCAGGACGAAAAGTAGCTTATGTCCTTCTCCAGGTCATGATCTACCTATGTGCCAAATTTAATGTGCGACAGTAAGCTTGTTTGTTCACGCTAAATCGGCTGAACGGATTTGGATGAAATCGCACATGGCTTGACCATTGATCTGGAGAAGGACAGAGGAAATTTTTTATCCTGGATCGCAGATGAAGTCGCGGGCGACAGCTAGTATATTAATATTATGAATGCGAAAGTAAGTTTGTTTGTTACCTTTTTACGCCTAAGCCACTGAACCCGATCATCCTGAAATTTTGCATATACGTTGTCAGGTGTTCAGAAACGGACATAGGGTACCTTTCATCCCGCAAAAAATTGCTGTTCCCGAGGAAAACAACAATACACGTGGCGCCATCTATTATCATAATAACGTTTTTTTTTTGTTTTTTTCGGGAACACCACCTTTTGAAAGTAAACGATAAATGATTTATTTTCTGTATGTAGTTTTGTACAAACACTTACACGTCAATCATATTTTTTTTTAACTAGATGAGGTCGGCCTTTCCTATCTGACTATTCTGAGATGAAAGACCGAAACAAACTCAGAGGTCAAAATTACATAAGACAGTCCCCAAACACGCCCGCCCTTCTAACGAGTTATATAATGTAGATGAACAACCATGTTTGTGTATGTTACTCGTCATGTTTTCGTCCATTAATGTAGTCTGCAAAGATAATAATTAAATCAATTATTATAACAAATCTGCTTACAAAATGATCAAATAGGATGTGTACCTATTATGTTATGTATAATTGTTCAATTAGGAGACCAATCTGTTGTGATATGGTTTAAATACATCGGAGTAAACATAATGCGTTTAGTTATAGTCAGTTAAAATGTTTCGCATTGATAATAATTTTGTTGGCCTTAGGCGTACTAGCTGACTAGGGTCTGTGGTTAAGGTCGTGCTTTGGTTCGATTCTCGACGAATAATTTGTTATATAAGGGTGCTATAAAAATATCTGCCACGGCTGCAATGAGAGACAGTATTCTGTATATAGATTACAATAGTAAAGATACATTATTGATCTTACGTCATAATTTTTTTCATAAATTAAAATGTGCGTATAAATTTGAATTGATTTAGTTGCATAAAACCGTCCCATAGAAGTCAGCTAAAAAAAATATAATTAATTTTAGTTAGAAAGAGATAGCAATTGTTTTCATAGACAAAGCGACACATCGCGCTTAGTTTGTGAACCACGTTATACAGAATAGAGTAAATGTTTATTTAATCCGGGTTACAAAATTTCTTCACTACTGTAATCTATATGCAAAATACTGTCTCCCATTGAAGCCGTGGCAGATATTTTTATAGCACCTTATATTAGGTATGTTATTTTCAAGATCTATGTGTTAATTACTAAGTCCTTAATTTACATAAAGGTGGGTCTCTCTCTCTCTCTTAGATCTATATTAATAAAACAAAGTCGGGTTTGTTACACCACGTTACACCATTTATAACTCAAGAACGGCTGGACCGATTTATATGATCTATGATTTGTTTGATTTATCTCCGTCCCGAATAGCAGAATAGCTATTAAAACATGGAAACAATTCACAAAAAAAAAAACATTTTCTCATACATTTTAGTATGGAACGGCTTTTTTATGACATCACGAGAGCGGATTGACTAATTTCGATAGCGGTACGAAGTTTTCCGGGGCAGAGTTGGTTTGTCACAAACCATGCTGACATTAATTTAATGACACTCGACGCGCATCATGGTTAATTGAGTAATAGGAAGATTGTCCCCTGTCCTACCGTGATAAAGTTTGTACTAGTACGGAGGACAATCTGAATCGAATGTTAAATTGTAAATAACAATATCAGTGCAAGTAATTTGTTGGTTAGTGATTAGTGCTTAAATTCGTGCTAAATGATTATCATGTGACGTAACAATTATAAAAACTGCCGGTCGATTCTGTTAGAATCTCACCGTGAGAATTTAGGTGAAGTGAGCTGTTATTCTATCTAATGCTGGGGATTTACACTAATGACAGCTCGCAAGCACTACAGCGAGTGAGCTTAAAGTCAGCTGTCATTAGTGTCAATCCCTATAGCATCAGATGGAATGACAGCTCACTTCACCTAACTTCTCACGCTGAGATTCTAACAGAATCGGCTGGCAGAAGTTGTTTTGACAAACAGAATTTATTTTGACAAATCTTATTTAAACATTGTACTATGCTAACAGTACATAAAATATTTTTTGTACACGTATATAAAAAAGGAAGAGCTCATTGGACATTAAAAAAATTTTCAGCATCGCTGTCAATGGGAATTAATGTGCCCAAAAGGCTGGCAGCATTGCCACGTTGGATGGAAATGCTGATTCTTTGGCCTAATAAAAATAGTTCAGAACAGTTTACTTAAAGAAAGAAATATATTGTTGAGTTGGCATCTTAAGAAATGTTTTGTTTTTTCCTTTTAGCAATTTTCCTATCAATTTATAACATGTCTAAAGGAAAAAATAAGAAAGTTACCTCGTCTGATCTCGACGTTTGACGATTGATAGGTGTGCCTTTTGTTTACGTGTTTTTTCCTATCGTAACATCACGCCTATGTTTTCCAAAGGGCTCGGCATTAGACTCACATTTCAGCAAAGTATTTAGGTCCACTACGGGACGAGCGTATTGCCATCAACCGCGCTGTGGGCTGCTACTGATAAATTCCTCCCCTTGTGATATGAAATCCATAGGTAGGTACTATTACAAACGGTTGGACCAATTTTGGTAAAATGTTGTACGGAGGTAGGATATTCCCACGGGATCGACACTTATGCGGGTGAAACCGTGGGGTGCAGTTAGTAATTTTATAAATAGCGGAGGTCTAAATCTTTTACCGAACTGCAGTAGTTCAGTTATAAATTGACCCCTCTATATGCCAGTCGTTTCACACACAAATCTGTTCCACAAACATCGGACTGCCAAACGAAGTACCTATCGGCAATAAAAATATACTGGTCGTATGGCAATTCCTATCGGGTTTGAGCACTTTGCGGGTTCTTCGTAGCTCGGCCATTTTCGGTTTCGGTATGGTCATAGATAGAGCAGTATTATGTAATAAGTATTTATTTATTTTCTCACCACAATAAACATTACAGACATTGTTACACATTATATATTATTAGGTTTAGTTTACTGTGGGAGACTGGTGCCTAAGCTAGGCTTTAAGGGCCTGTGTTTCAGGTCACCAGGTCTCCGCCGTCTAGCAGTTCGATAATAATAACATAAGTGATTTAACAATTTTGAATTAGGAGGTATGATATTATATGATTGAAATTCGTTCGAAATTGAAAATACTTACTTGGACTTTTTAATCAGAAGAGATAATAAAAAGTTTAGTCAACTTAAGTTTTATTATCTCGGGGCTAGGGCGAGTTTGAGACGGCAAAGTCAAAGTCAAAGTCGGCGCGGGATAAATGAAGCTCGAAGGACTTGGGGGAAGGCCTTTCGAATGGGACAGTAATGGCTAGTTAAAATTTTAACTTTTCCAAGTCGTATAAAATGGGCCGTAGGCATGTAGAACGAGTTGATGATTTTAATTTCTGATTATAACGGACTCTTTTAACGTGCATGTCTTTCTACATCGTTCTCACATGTATAATTTCAACATGAATTTTGTACAGATGCCAGCACATCAAACTAGATCTATTTATTTATTTATTTAAAAAAGCACAGCCACATCACGTACATTAAACTACATTACATACTATATTACTACAGTACATTAGACTAATGTAGTACATGACAATTACGGTGTATATAGCATTGATGATAAATCTTGCTGCCTTGAAACTAAAACTAATATACACTAAAACAGACTAAAGTAAGTAAGATGGGTAATAAACATGAACAAAACGTTAACAAAAAAAGCAATATACAAAAATTAAAAATATTAAGGCGACTACATGAACTAAAGCGCAGTCACTATCGGACTGCATAGAAAAGAAAGAGAAGTGCGATGACACAACGCTGGTAATTTATTGCAAAATATGAAACAATCATCTATTGTTGATTTATCAAACACCAAACAAATAAAAACCGTATACTAAAATTTGGGGAATTAAATTGTCTTTTATATGGTGAAAGTTTTATGAAAATACACCCGATAGTGTTTGAGTTATTATCGTTTTTATGTCCGCGGTAGACATTACTTTACCAATTAATTACACTATGTTAAAAAAATATAATTGCAAATATTCATATATCAAATTACGAAGCAAATGGTTTAGTATAACATTTATTTTTTTCAAAGAAATCAGTCTGGTCGATTAGACGTCATGTTGAATTTAAAATCATTAGAAGTCGTATATCTGCGCCTTAATATAAGAATTGAAATTAAAAGCCGGTCCGTGGATGGTTGATCATCTTTACACACCGAGACCCTTCCATGCCTGGAAAGCACGTTAAACTTTTGGGTGGTTGTCATTCGTGGATCTTTGACAGTCGTTATGGGTCGTCAGAAGCCCGAAAATCTGACAACCAGTCTTACCAAGTGGTATCATTGTATTACCCAGTAACTGGGTTGTGGAGGTCAGATAGGCAATCGCTCCATGTAAAATACTGGAACATAGTTGGGAAAAGGCGAGACAGGTGATGATGTCTCGTTAAAAGACAACTAAGATATTCTATTACATTTACTATCGTAAATTAGAAACTATTCTAACCGAGCTAATCAATCAACCTGAAAACAAAACAAAAAACTAATCCCCATATCGAAAACCAACTTTCACTGACATAACAACAAAAACTGACAGCGGCTTAACCCTTTAAATTCTCGCCATCAAGCTTGTCACCAAGCCATTAGCAAAACACGTTTATTCAAGCTCTAAATGGCAGTTACAGTGAAATAGTGTTGCAAGTATAAAGCTAGTGTTCTGTACGTAAATCGGAATAAATAACGTATCCCAGGCGCTACATCGTTTGGCCTAAATTCCTATCTGTTACACAACAGGCGAGGGCGTGTGGTTGCTGTTGCAGCGAAGGGTTAAAATAGAGGAGGTTTTAGCGATTTTAGTAAAGCTAGAGATTCCTAAAACTGCGGTCGCCGCTACAAAACGTCCGCAATTTACCGTCGAATGACCGTGTATTCCGTGTATGTAGGATAAATAAGTGTTTTTTCTCAAAATATTTAGTGAATCTGTAGCGGTATCTACAAAGCCACATGCGAACAATGCGTCATACTGACGTCACGCAAAATCCTTTACTCGCAAGCAGAGTTTACCGCGCAACTATCATAGATACAACGGCCCGACATGAATCATCGGGCAGTTGCCTGCCAGACACAACACCCGTCTGGTCGGAGGACTAATCCCGTTCGTCCCACAAACGAAATCAGTGGGATGAACGGGATATTATTTATTAAATTCCCGTTCTTCGACTGTGAACGTTCTTAAAATTACAGGAATTGCCTCTCAGATCGACTTGACATGTTTTGTCGGTGAGATTGTTACAGCACGTTTGACCGGCTGTTCGTTGCAACTAGCACCACACCCTAAGGTCTGGCACTCATTGTAGATCGAGTCGCCAATTTGCGGAGCTACATTAATTACGTGCAGCCTGTGTTTTAAATTCTTGTGGAGCACAGATGTTTTATTTTAGTTGTTCTCTCTAGTGTGGTTGTGGCTTTATGTCTAAGTAGTGTAAGATGTGGGTAGTAGGTAATTAGGGGGTACGTTTGTAGGTAGATGTCCTGGTTTTCGGTAATGTCTAGTAGTTTTAAGTGGACTGGTAATAGATTCATGAATTGGATGTTTCGATGCAAATTATGACCTTATTATGGCCACAGTCACACGGGTCGATCTTCAAGGTTAAGCAACGCTTGCCGAGATCGGTCCGAGGATGGGTCATGGGCCATCCATAACATTCCGAGACCCCTCCGTGCCTCGGAAAGCTCGTTAAGCAGTTGGTCCCGGCTGTCTTTCGTAGATCTTTGACAGTCTTTACAGTCAGAAGCCCGAAAGTCTGACAACCAGTCTTACCAAGGGGTACCGTATTATTCAGTAACTGGGTTGTGGAGGTCATATACACAGTCACTTTAAGTAAAATACTGGTATTCACCTGCATCCGGTTATACTGGAAGCCGACCCCAACATAGTTGGGAAAAGCTAAGCAGATTATGATTATGGTCTTAGAAAGTTTATGAGTTAATTTATCTTGTTATAATCATTACAATTATTTGCTCAACCTCTCAGAACAGCAGAAATAGGAACCTTCAACTCAAAACCCCTTATATAAAAATCATAGGAACAAAACGCTAGATAAATAATTGCTCACCTATTTCTCGCCAGCCTCAACACTAAGAGCGCTTCCTAACGCTGTCTGTGAATAACCTGAACGATGCTGCGACACTATCTAGCGACATCCTGACGTCACTCTCTTGAACAGGGGTTCCCAACCAGTGGGGTGTAAAGTGTCAAAAGGGGGGGGCGGGGCGGCTTTAAAAATAACCTGTATATAAAAAAAAAACGAATGTTCCTAGTATGAAATTAATAGATATTTTTTTATTAAGCTATCTTCGATTGGGGTTGAACCACTAGGACCATGGGGTCCGAGTGCCCACCCGTTTTTCGAGACATTTCCATGTGGTTCGTCAACTCTTCACGTGACCGAATTAGCATCGGCATCCGCTGTGGCAATGCTGCCAGTCTATTGGGCACTTTTCCTGTTAACAGCGATACGGATGAATTTTTTAAAAGTCAAAGTCAAAGTCAAAGTCAAATTTTTGATGTTGAAAAGTTTTGATGGGCTATGATTCGTTTCCCTCCTTTTTTTATAAACGTACATATTCTTTTTATTATTTAAAGCCTATTAGATATTATCGACGGGTCCTACGTATACTAGTGCAAGTGTAAATACATAAATTTTCGCGATTCAAAGGTTCCTAAAAGCTTGCAACTTTGACATAAGTAGACAGAAATATTTAAAATTTGGATGTGTTATACTGGAATATTTTTAGAAAAAGACTGCATATATATAATGTTTTATTGTATATACAAAATAGCGTCAGTTGTATTTATTATATGTAAATATCATCTTACTTGTGCAATAATAAAAGTCATAAAATAAAAATAAAAAGGTAAAAGATTGAAAATCACTGCTAGAAGCTTTTAAACTTACTCCCCATCTATTTGTTCGAACTCCTCACCGCGAATGATGAATACGGTGGAATTTTCAACACTTCGACATACTTATTGAGTGTTTGAATTTTAAATGAGGGTCGCTATTCGGCTTCAGGCAGTATGTACGTGTTACGTATTACGTGTGCTTACGTGGTTTGGATGATGTGTGCTTTGTCGAACGAGACGTAGCATTTCGAGGACTCTTTGTACCTACTTCTGGTGCCATGCTGGTGTAGAATGTGGGAACTGGTATAGTAAGTATTGTGTCTTTAACTGATGATAGAATTGATTTGCTGTATTTTTTTTAACTTCGTCAACGTCTTTTGTGACTTTATAAGTTCATCTTGAAAATCATTGACATACATAGGTGAAGGAAAACATATCTTGTCAAAACTTGGACTTGTTGGGGTCGGCTTCCAGTCTAACCGGATGCAGCTTAATACCAGTATTTTACATGGAGTGACTGCCTATCTGACCTCCACAACCCAGTTACTGGGTAATACGACACCCCTTGGTAAGACTGGTTGTCAGACTTTCGGGCTGCTGACTACCCGTAACGACTGTCAAAGATCCACGAATGACAGCCGGGACCAACGGCTTAACGTGCTTTCCGAGGCACGGATGGGACACGGTATGTAAAGATGGTCACCCATCCACAGACCAACCGCGGCAAGCGTAGCTTAACCTTATCGATCGACCTGTGCGGCTGTTATCATTTAGCCACAGGCCCCTCTTATAAGACTCTCTCTACCGATTTCACTACCCTCTTCGGTACGAGTGACTTCGTCATCATGGCGGGAGATCTCAATGCCAAACATCCCGCTTGGAATAGCAGCACGACCACTACCAGAGGTAGGATCGTGTACAAGCTAGGCGACTCCCTCAATTTCGATATCATCGCTCCGATGTATCCCACTCATTTCCTGGGCGACCCCGCCCAACGTCCTGATGTTTTCGATGTAGCGCTTCTCAAGAATGTAAACCTCCGTTTGCAGTCTATCGAGACGGTACAAGAGCTTGATTCTGACCACCGCCCGGTCATCTTGCACCTGGCCCCCTATTCGGGCCTCCCGCACGACCCCAACCAGCCCCCCCAGACCAAAATAGTCACCGACTGGAGGAAAGTAAGCGAAAGACTGAAATCCACCACGTCTCCCCACCTAGACTCCATCCCCGAGCAAATTATCTCAGTCGCAGACACGACTGGGGCGATCGACTCGTTCACAGAGCACGTTCAATCCGTATTGACGGATTGCTCACGGGAAGTTCCAGTGATGGAAGACCATCGCTGGAAACTGCCCGATGACGTACGTGAACTGGTGACCGAGAAGAACGCTGCCATTCGTGCCTACGACTCTTTTCCCTGCGACGCGAACAAATCCCACATGCGCCATTTACAGCGTGCTGTAAAGAAACGCATAGGGGAATGGCGCTCCGAGGGATGGGATAAGATGATCGGCGAACTCGAGCCCACCCACCACGCCTTCTGGCAACTCCAGAGGAAGCTCCGCTCCTCTGAAGAGGCCACAGTTCCTCCCCTCACACGCCCCGACAAAACGGTCGCTTTCGAAAACCTCGAAAAGGCCGAATGCCGAGTCGAGCACATTAGCGCTGCTTTTCAGCGAGGTGCTTCGACAGGCGTCCTGTTCTTCGATATAGCGAAGGCGTTCGACAAGGTCTGGCACAATGGCTTATTATATAAGCTGTACCTGCTAGGTGTGCCAGACCGTCTCGTGCTCATCTTACGAGATTTTCTATCGGACCGCACTTTCCGCTACCGTATCGAGGGCGCTCTCTCTCCCCCTCACTCCATCCGCGCCGGAGTCCCCCAGGGTTCCGTTTTATCTCCCCTCATTTTCACCCTGTTCACTAGTGACATCCCGAACAGTAAAAAGGCACAGTTGGCGCTCTTCACCGACGACACTGCCATTTACTGTTCGGGTGTCAACCAGTCATCCATAGCTCGAAACCTCCAAACCTCCGCAAGCGCCTTGAGCGATTGGTTCCGGAAATGGAGAATCGAGGTCAACCCC
Organism: Gortyna flavago; assembly: GCA_963669345.1. NCBI lineage: Eukaryota > Metazoa > Arthropoda > Insecta > Lepidoptera > Noctuidae > Gortyna > Gortyna flavago. The sequence goes on along the minus strand of OY770143.1, from coordinate 3,624,290 downwards.
GATAAAAGTCAGGCGGTCATCTTCTCGAAACCGCGCAAACTACCCCCCCCCCCCCCCTCCCGCGCCCGATCTGTATGTATGGCAAGCCGATCCCCTGGGGAAAGCGAGCCAAATACTTAGGTGTCATCCTAGACCACAACCTCACCTTCAACGAGCACATAAAGACGGCGCGTTCGCGCGCCTCTTTCGCTCTCGGTAGGCTCCACTCTATGATAACTGCCCGCAGCAAATTGTCACTCAAGTGCAAATTGCGCCTCTACACCGCGGTCATCCGTCCCATCATGACCTATGCTTGCGTAGTCTTCGCACACGCCAAGCCGCGATTTCTGCATAAAATGCAAACCCTCCAGAACCGTTTCCTCCGAAAGGTCACGGGAGCCCCCTTCTATGTCCGAAATGTGAATCTGCATCTAGATCTCAGAATCCCCACCATCCAGCAGTTCATGAAACGCCTCTCCAAGCGCTTCTTTGACTCTGCCATAAAGCACCCCAATCCCCTGATTGCGGCGGCCTCCCGATACACTCCCTCCCGCATAAGTAGGATTCGCCGACCAAGGCATACCCTCACTATCCCCGACGACGCCACTACCCTCCTCCAGGAGAGCAGTAAGGCCACTAGTACTCTCAGACGACATCACAAACACAAGCTCAGACATCCGTCCTTCCGTCCTCGCCGCCGAGGCCCGTCGCGACGTCCCGCACCATCACCGTGCCCGCCCCGACCCTTGCTCGAGCCAGCCCGCGCAGCTGAGCCTGTAGTTTTAAATTCGCCCCTAAACACTAATAATAATACCGATCCAGCCTGTCCCTTGCTGTCCTCTTCCAGCGACGCCCTGAGCCGAGGTCCGAACCCCGCAGGGGGTTACCCTTAGCGCTGTCGCTTAGTTTTTAAGTTATTGTTTGCCCTGGCTGGAGGCCTTAATTCGAGGCATCCACAGGAAAGTCCGGTTAAGCAGTAGCCATCCTCATAAAGGATGAACTGCGAGATGCCATTATTAAAAAAAAAAAAAAACCTCTTATAAGAACATATCTAATACTTTTGAAAGTGAAAGTGTTAAACCCGTTAAGAGCTAAGTTTATTTAGACACCAAAATGTAGGTACTTCCGCGAACCTGCCAAAGTACCTAACTATCCAGAATAATCCCGATAAGTACCCCTATAACCGTAACGAACGAGCTATCATAACATTTTATCCTGTTTCGTTCATAACATAATAATCCCTGTTAACACTAACATTAAAGGTTAATATAGTCCATTAATTAGTATTAGTAACAACGTTATTCTTTGTACTGCGGATTTTAACCTGTCAACTATAAGCTTCGTTTCTAGGGAATGATAATTTTATTAAAATAATTCATATCGTTTCATTCACAAATGTGTTGGTTGCTTATGAAGAAAGGTCACTTAGTAATGTCTGTGTAAATACCTACGGAGCGTTCTTGTAATATCAAATACTAGTGATAATAACAGATGGGCAATTCTGGTAATTTTAAGAATGTTCACAGTCAGAAGGCCAATTCACGTAATTTAAAACATTCAAAATCTTGTCGCAGTCTTTTTCTGATTGATAAGTGGATAGTTCTGATTGGTTGATCTATGTGCCAAAACTGTAGCAATCACATTGAATTGCATTGGTAATCAGTACATAACCAGCGGAGTAATTTCGTAACACACTAACACTATGAATGGTTTTCATTTTGACAGTTCAACAATATTCTTTGCGTTATTTACGTTGTCGAGCAGACAAATTTTCCGATCATATGAAGCAATGGATTAGCAATATCCTTCAAAATTATTCAGATTTTGATTGATAATGTGTTAGGCATTTAGGGGTGCTGGGGATAAATAAAGTAAAACTAGATTTTTTTTCTGAAGGCTTATAAAAACCGCGGCTAAAAATATCCAGCAGTATAAAATTTTTCGGCCTAAAATTTTTAAACCCCTTAAAATAGAAAGCCAGCGTGACATGCAAAAAGATAAACTAAAAGTAAAAGTGTCGCTGGCTTCGGTACAGTATATTTTGCAAAAAATTGGAGCCGCGCCGAGTACGTCCGTCACCTGTCATGGTTGACGATGAAGCGTGAAACTGACGAGCCTGGTTTTAGATTGTATCCAAAAACCTATGAAAGATAAGGCTTTTTTTCCTGATTGTTACGGCTTCGCTTGCGTGGACCAATGTATAGTCTGTTCCAGAAGCATCTGATGGAAATTTAAACAAATAGATCGAAAAACGTACTTGTGGGTGCCAATTTGTATTGCCACTTACAATTTGAGTGCTTTGATTTGATTATTTGAATACTTATACCCAAAATTTTAATTTCATGTCACATTACATGTATTTTTATTTGGCAATAAATAAAACTTAACTTAATTTTATAACCTCCATTATCGCCCATGACTTTTCAATTGCAATCTAATAATGTTATTCAAACAATAATTTTTGAAGAAAGTGGTGAGATATTAAGTTGAAACATGTAAATGAGTGGTGGCTTAAGAATTTAACCTGAACTGGGTTTGTTTATACTTTTGTCAAATATTTTAGGAACAGATTATACGAGGATTTGTCAAGAGAACATTATCGGAACAGAGAGCTTGGGCCGTTGCGTTTGTCATAATGTAGGGTTAAATATAATAGCAACTAATGAAGTCCTCACCATACCTACAAAACGACGTTTAGTAAGTACCAACTAGCTGCCCGCGACTTCGTCCGCGTGGAATTTCTTGCTCGGGGGAGCAAGAAATTTCATCTAACGAGAATAATACTAAGTACAAAAATTACCAATAATAATAACCGTTAGTAGGATACAACACACAGCAATAGTTTTGTTTTGTTACGTTTTATTTCTTTTGTTCTCATAGGTATATTTAGGTAAATAATTTAGCTCTGACTACATATACGCTTGAGTTCAGTTAGTAATGATCTAACTTGTAATCTGTGGAAAATGTAGTGGGTATATAATCTCGTTTATATATTATTTTTTCTCTTATTAAATTTTTTTTATAAAATATTTTAACAATATATTAAAAGAATTGTAGTCCGTCGTTATCAACAGGGTCCAAGCTACGGTGGCTAGGGCTTCAGAGACAGGAGCCTCCTCACGATGCGAGCCGTATCGAGGAGTACTATCTTCTGAATCAGGCATTTGATCCAACTTGTTATTTCCATTTATTAAACTACTGTTTCTTCCATACAAACAATTCCATTCCATTCTATCAAATTAGGCCACTAACCGTCTAAACTAAACGCCTGAACTACTGTGGCCCAGTAGTAGGTTCACCAAACCCTTGAAGATGTATTGGCTCGTCTCCAACATAATTGTTTCAATAGTGTCCGTATGTCTGTCCAGTGCTTACTCAACCATGCTACTCGACGCAGCCTTGATTGAGGGAACCAGGTTAAACCGACGCAGTTATTCAATATGGTGGGTTTACAGATGAATTGTATCATTTGTTCAAGTAACACTTGAACAAATGATACAATTCAGAGTTCTAGATCATTCTAATGTCATTGTATAGTCAAAGAAATTATTTGTTTATTAAATTGACACACTACGTCAATTTTCCGTACGATTGCCAGTTCACCGAACTTCACTAGAATTTGTGTTTAGATCAGATTACAGAGGGGCAATTCTCGTAATTTTAGGAACGTTCAAAATTTGATTTCGGTCTCAATCTGTCAAAAATACCTCTAATTTAATATGAACGTTTGAAAAAAATTATGAACGTTTTAAATTACGAGAATTGGCCTTCAGATTAAAACCACCTTGAACAAGATACATGAATAGGTAGAGCTTGCTCTGGTATAAATCTAGCCTTTTATTGCGAAGCATGACATTATTTGTCTAATCGATATAATTATGAAAGAGCCCTTTAACAAATTGATTGCGTAGTTATCTTTATAGGTAGGTACTGTTAGAGAATTGAATGAATTATCAAAATAACAGACTCCGTAAATTTGCCGTTTTACACAAGTCCTGTAAAAAAATGACAGGTGTTATTTGAAACGGATATTAAAAATTATAATAACTTTGATAAATAATTAAATTTCCTGACTTTACGTTATGAAATGGTTCCTTTATGGGTGAGGCCAGACGAGCGTATTTTTTTGAGTTGTGAGTCGCGTAATTTCAACAAAATATACAGCAACAATTCATTTTGCGTCGCCGTGTGAACGAAACAGGATTTTTGTATGAAACTGATTGTAGCAGAAATTACGCGACTCATAACTCAAAAAATTACGCTCGTCTGGCTTCATCCTAAGACTACACGAAACCAAGATGATAATATGCACGATTGGAAAACAAGGGTTTTTTGGAAGTCCATAGGTACTTTAAGCAAACCGGCAAAGAGTTATTTCTAAACGAAGGGAGTCAGCAACTTGCTACATCTCTCCTCGCGAGAAAACTAAGTGTCAACTTCTTTGTGTTGAGTTTTGTCGAGCTTGGCGTTCATTTGAGGCATTTGTATGACGTCAGAATTGTAAGACAAAGCTCGGCAAAATGTGAGAGTGAGAGCGTTATCGCGCTGTTCATGTTAGCCGACGAGGGTAATAACTATTCATAAGAATACACCTGCAACCCTAGTACACCAACAGGAACCCCTCACAACGCTTCGGTTACATCTATCAATTGAGACGGTCACCTTAAGTTATCTTATCCCAAAATTTATGTTCACATCCCTTGTTTGAAACTCGCGAAAAATACACATCCCTAGAGAAAAAAAGTGTGTGACATACAGTTAACAATTCGCCCTAAAACAACGTATAAACACAGCTTTGGTACCTTTTAAGGGAGTGCCCATAAATTAGAGACAGAAACTTTTACGAAAACATTTTAAATTGTTGAAAAACAGCGCGGCTTTTGCCCTCGGGCATCCGTTGTCAGTCAGGCCCTTTATCTTGCAGTTTTATATCTCAATTTCCCCTTTTTTTAGACGGGATTAGGGTTGTGTACCCATACATAAACGCTGCCACATACGGACGCCCGGAGCACTTTAAAATTCAATGGAATTGGTGAAAGAAATTTTATTAGCTACATTTTTCTTGTTCGGGGTAAACTGTTAACTAACGGGACGAAATAGTTTAGTCGAGGAATAAAAATTGTTGCTTTGTCTGTCTTTGTCGGATTTTATGGCTCCTCGTTTTTTTCTTCGTCGTGTTTAAATTGATGAAATTAAACTGGTCTAGTTTTCCGTTTAGTACACACGCAAGCACATCGTTTTTTCTGACTTTTTTCCTTTTATTAGGCTAGGGTCCTAGCATGATGCTGAATAGCTTAAATGGCCTTCCTCGAAAATTGCGCTATCAAATGCAAAAATAATTTTTCAAATACGACTGGTAGGTTTCAGGTATTAGCGTGTTCAAAAAAATAAACAAGTTCTTCAGCTTTATTATTAGATTAATTAAATTAATTTCTCCTACAAGATTTAATCTGTAACATACATAGCTCACTAGCTCCCAATTATCTCTTGAACATGAACATCCACTATAATCAGACATCTGCGTCATATATCTCCCTTTATATGCCAATCGACCACAATGAACCAATACACGACAAATCATTTCAAACTTAACACACAAGCAGTTGAGATTTCACATCTGACATTAAGTGGTCCAGGCATCACAATGGAGCATCATAGTAACTGGATTCTGTAGCTAAAGCTTACATTAGCAGAATTGCTTCTCTGAGCGCCGTACTACGTGAGCAGTGTGCGAGTACGAGATGCGGGATATTTAGCATAATATGTATATGTATGTATTATAGCAGCTTAGAGGAAGGTTGTTTTGAATGTTAAAACGTGATAGGTAACGCTATGTACCCAAAGCTGCAATGGCTTTTCTTCAAAATTGCTGTTCCATACACTTTGACCGCGGGCACTGCACTTTTTTTTTTGATAACGGAGGATACGTTTACGGTTTTATAATCATGTGCTGAGTTTATGGTTTCAGTTAGCGCGCCTGCCACCCTGTATATAAACCACAAAAAAAAAAAAATTAAGAGACCGCTGTCACAAGATGTAAAAGCATATTCAATCAACTCAGCCTATCGCAGTCCACTAGTGGACATAGGCCTCTCCTAGACTGCGCCACAACACCCTGTCCTCGCCTTCCGCATCCAGTCTACCCCAGCCACCTTCTTTAGGTCGTTCATCCATCTAGCTGGGGGGCGGCCCACACTACGGTTGCCGATATGCGGTCTCCACTCCAGGACTCGTCTGCTCCACCGGCCATAGTTCCTTCGACAGACATCGCCAGCCCGTTGCCACTTCAGTTTGTTTACTCTGTAAGCTATGTCGGTAACTCCGGTTCTTTTCCGAATAATTTCATTCCTAATTTCATCCTTCAAAGAGACTCCGAGCATACCTCACTCCATAGCGCATTGAGCGACCTTGAATTTGTGGGCCAGCCCGACCGACAGTGTCCACGTTCCGGTACCATATGACATGACGACCAGGATGCACTGGTTGAAGACCTTAGTCTTCGAACACTGCGGAATAGGTGACGAGAAGACTCGATGAAGTTTTCTAAATGCTGCCCAACCCAACTGGATCCTTCTGTCGGCCTCTTTCTCAAAGTTGTGTCTACCGAGCCGGATGACTTGCCCTAGGTAGACATAATCCTTCACAACTTCGAGAAGCGACCCTTCGATGTGGATTGGACTCAGCAAGACGTGCGTTGTTTGTTGACGTTCAAAAGTGCCTTTTATGTGCCTATTTGAAATAAATGCTTTGACTTTGACTTTTGAAAAGCATACTATTTCAGAACAATTGTTATATTGTATGTTACAATCTATTATCAAATTCCTAAACAAATCAGTGAGCCGCCACGAAATTATTTCAGAAGGAAACTTAAGAAATGGGAATTGAATTCTTAAATTATACACAAAGTTCCAAATTATTAATGTATAATACCTAATATATTTTACACTAATACACATGATCATAATAGTTGGGAGTATAATAATATAATGATATAATTTAATTCTAAAGTATATGCGTGATATTTTTAGTAGGGTACTCTATAATCCTCATAAAACAAGCTACTATTCTTATTCCTTCTCTGTACATGCTGTAAGATTGTGGAACTCACTTCCGCCTAGCATTCGTGATTTAAAAACTATTTCTCTATTCAAATGTCGATTAAAAGAGCATTACCTTTCCTCTATACTGTGAGTATAATTAATATATATATATATAAGTTTATATATTTTAGCATTATGTATTTATTTAAGTATAATTATGTTTATTTTTGCATTATATGTGTAGTGTTATTTAATATTTTAGTTTTGGACTTCACACATTCATATTGTTCTCTTCTTGTTCTCACACACTATTGTCTACATTTCTTTTTTACATCTCCTTTCGCAGGTCTGCTGGAAGAAATTTCTTAAGAAATAAGCAGTACCTTTGTACTCAAATTATAATTATGTTGTATCCCTATGTATTTTACTGTGTGTACATAAATAATTAAATAAAATAAAATAAAAATACTCTATTCAAACTAGCAGGCTCAGAATGTATTGTCCCTGCCACCATATGTTTAGCTCAGAGTACTTTTTAACAAATGTTTATACTTTAACCCCCTTACTAATAATCGTTGTACATAGCGTCTGTATAGTTACACAAAGCTTTGTCTTCTTCTTTCAAAAATCAAATTACTGACGACTGTAAGAGAGAAATCGGTTTGTAGCTATTCATCTGATATAATACGTTTATTAGTAAGGGGCTATATTTACGTCATACAAGCTACTTGTATATTTATGTGCAAGTGCATGACTGTGTATTCCTGGCTTTAAGCTACTGAATATGAAAAATTTTGCCAACCACTTGGCCTAAACAACTGCTGGCATAGCTTCAAGAAGCGCCGAGTGCGTTTGTGTCTCTTTTATCCAGACAAATGAATGGAGACATTTAACTTTATCACGCCCGAGAGGTTTATGTATGACTTTCGTCTTTGTATAGTAGTTAATTCGTTTAATGGAGCTTTGGCTCCAGTTTTTAAGTTAATTTATGATATGCTTCAACAGTGCAAACAATCTTTAAATTTATTCATAAAAGTACTAGCTTTTAAACGCGGCTACGCCCGCGTGGAGGTCGGGTGTTAGTAAAAAAAAGTATCCTATGTATAAACTATTTGTGTGCCTTTAATCCAAAGGTACACCTATTTTTGCGTGATTGACACAAAACAATGTGATTAACAAAACTCAAAGTCAAATCATTTATTTCTGGCTTAGTTACTGCGACCAATTCGGCTCGCGCGTGATTGGTTACAGACTTCCAGCTTAAACTGTAATTGAATATCATTCAGGCCGTTAGTTGAACGGCCGCCGTTTAGTTAAAAGGCTAGGCGGTTAACTGAACGGCTAATTTAACCAGTTGGCTGCGACAGGCACATAAAAATCACTTTTGAACGTCAAAATATCTTAAAAGATGGAATTTATTCTAGTCGCCCCTTCCAAAAGGTAGTTTCGTATGGAGAAGAATAGGCAAGAAACTCCACCGTTACTCTTTTAAAAATGTTTTAAAATATTTTGTGTACATTCATTATGTTATGTGAAAACGATGCACCTAGAATAAAATTACTAAATCACAATAGGTAATAAGAATTAAAAATAAAGCAATGACAGATAAATTATTTATGTGACAGATACTCGTATATGGTGCTCACATATTTACAAATAATATTATGTACTATGCAAATAGATGATTTTCCTAAAATTTTAACAGGTAGATATTAATTTAGTGTGTGAGTTATAGTAATCACAGAATGTAAAATCAATGTCCTACGAACTATAAAATTTAATTGTAGAATTAAATTAGCAACCAGTTTGATTTTGTCTAGAAAAACAAACATAAGTACCTACATACAATACACATCAATCATATTATTAATCTCATGCTGAAACATCAAACACAATACATTCAATTAACAAAATTGATTTCCAACTATACCCATACTCTATGAATCTACACGTATTTCCTCGTCAACCATAGACAATGGAATGCTCACGTCAATTGCAACTGACGTCTTACGACTAACCACCCGAGAATCCTCGTGTCTGACATAATCCTTATCACAGGCCGAATTGTCGGCCTGACATTAACTTTACCGGCAAACTATCCTGGAACAACGGAACTCCGGAACTCGACCAACTAATTCACAAAACTTGAATATTTTACCCCAATAGAACACTACATGCTGAGTATTTTACTTTTCAGAAAGTTATACTCAAACGGGAATATAAAAGTTTCCAGCAAATCTGTTGGTTTCTGTACTGTGAATACCAGATATTCTATTGATCCGAAAAGTTTTGCGAACTTTTTATATTTGGCAGCTGGGAACACTTTCGTACCGAGAAAACAAATTGTAGTGACGATTGCTCTGGGTAGTGAATGTAATAACTTTTTTGTGTACATTTATTTCGACAGTTTTTAGTTGAAAATGTAGTGTAAAATTGCCTGCCGTTCATTTTAGCCGCACTTAAACTCTCAGCGTGTGAATAGTTAAAAATAAAAAGGCAATTTATGGGTGTAATTTTGGAATGATGAGGTTTAGTAATCTAAACATTAATTTTTTAAATGTCGCAGCATCATGCTGAGATAAAGAGCCTTTTGGCCTCGTATCTATAGGACTTTCTGTTTGATTTCTTTTTTTGTTACTTACCTTGTTTTTATATAATTTGGTTTTTTATTTTTGACTGTGTTCAGTTTAGTTTGTGATCTACCTGTACGAGTCGCAATAAATACTTTTCTTTCTTTCTTTCTTGCTTGGCTTTTTGGACGTGATTATTACAAAACAGTGAACTATTAGGGAATTACTTTATCAGTATATTGAAGTCTATGTGAATTAATCTCGCGTGCTCTCGAGTATGAAAAACACACGAGTTTACGTAATAGATATCATCTGCTTAGCATTTTCCCAACTATGATGTAACCAACAGTATAACACATGGGTGACCGATTACGATACCCCTTGGTAAGACTAGTTGTCAGTTTTTTGGACTTTTGACTATCCGTAACGACTGACAAAGATGTAGGAATAACAGCCGGGACCAAAGAGCTTAACGTGCTTTCCGAGGCATGGAGGGGCCTCAATATACAATCACGGACCGACCTCGACAAGCATAGCTTAACCTTACGACCGACCCGTGCGGCGGATTAATTTCGCGCGCTAGGTTAAAAAAGGCCTCCCTTTTTTGTGTATGTTGTTATCATAAAATCAACACCTTTCGATCTCAATTGAAAGAAAACAACTGTGTCTACCCTGGCTAAACTTAGATTAGGCCGTCACCAACAGAAACAGATGGATCGTGTGTGTCGGTATCGCATTTCAGTAGGCTTATCTCTATTGAGATACTCTTGAAGGTAATTCAAACCGTATAGCATTTAAGGTGTTGTGTAACACCCGGCTCGACTGAGCTCAACAAAGGCGGGTTTGCGTTTCACATGGTAGGAGAGAACAAACGTTTAAACGGTAATGAGAAATACAAGAAAATTCTTATATTTTCTTAGTTATCAATAAGAAAAAAGAAAGAATAATAGGTTTATTTGTCACAGAAACAAAAAAACATGTCTATAATCACGAACACAGAACAGTAGGCCAATTCTCGTAAACTTTCAAAATCTAGTCTCATCTCGGCGACAAAGAAATGTCAAAAATTTAGGGAAATTAGAGGTATTTGTGACAGATTTAGACTGAAACTAGACTGTAAACGTTCATAAAATTACGAGAATTACCACTCAGAAATAGTCGGCAACCGCACTTAGCATGATGCTGTGCTATGGGGAACCCACAGCAGAGCACTGACGAACCCGCACAAGAAAATCAAGTACGGAAACCAAGTCAGGCCATAAGATTTCTACAAAAAAAAAAAAAAACAATACTTAGAATATAATGCAACTATACAACCAATAACACGAATAAATACTGATGATTATAACTGGTAGCAGTGGTGGCCCAGTGGTAACGGCCGCGACTTACGAGTTGTAGGTCGTAGGTTCGAACCTAGTAAAGCGCTTTACTTTGTGTAAATTATTTCATCACCATTGCTTTCCAAACGGTGAAGGAAAACATCGTGAGGAAATCGGCATATCCTAGAACCAAAAATTCGAAGACATGTGACATCTACCAAGCCCCACTAGGCCCGCGTGGTGGATTACGGCCCACTCCCTCTTACCGGTAGGAGGCCTATGTCCCAGCAGTGGGAACATTATAGGCAGATTTTGTTATGTTATAACTGGTAGATGTCGTGACTAGTTTTAATAGCCAGAAATAACGAATTGCCTATCCTAGATAGGCTGATAAAATATTAGTTTTTCCTTTAGTGATAGGATAGATTTATGACGACCATAAAAAGGTGTCTGGGACAGACTGGATGCGAAAGGCAGAGTACAGGCTCTTGAGGTGGAGCATGGTAGAGGCCCATGTCCAGCTCTGGGACAAGCTGAGTTGATAGCGATAGGATCAGTTTCCCCTTGTATGTAAATATGGCATTAATCGAGTTTCAGAAAAACTTCAGCAAATCAAATATTTATAATTAAACGGCTTCCTAGGTACATAACTAACAAAATTCGTGATTATAAATGTTTATGTTGTGAACGTTTGTTGTTATCATCCATTTATCATTCATGGGTGTCATAAAGCGTGGTGATTTACGAATTCTTTTTTCTCTGATTTTTAATGTGTTTTTGTTTTGTTTTTTTTTATGCTAGGTAGGCTTTTTCTGTTTTAAGCCAAACGCACATGAGAGCCGCAACAGGCCGCAGCGCAATTAATTTTCATACAAAAAGAGCGGAGCGGACCGCCTGCATGTGTAGCAAAACCACCACGGGTAGAAACAGGTTTCGTCGACGGAAAAATAGACAAAATGACAGATTTCTTAAAGAAATCTGTCTACAAATAAAACACTCGACAAAACCCGTTTCAATTGTGGCACTGCGCGTGCGGTAGTGTGCGTTGGTTCATAGAAAATATTTGATTATTTTCTGCGAAAATAGAAAATATAATATATATATAATAGATACATAAGTATCTATATACTTAAATCAAAAATATTATTATAATATTAATATATATAATAATATTAATATTATTCATAGAAAATATTCGTATATTTACACACCCACATACACACACACACACACACACCCACATACACACACCCACACACACCCATAAACACACACACACACACAAACACACACACACACACACAACGCACGCACGCACAACGCACGCACGCACACGCACGCACGCACACTACAGCACGCGTAGTACCACAATAGAAATGGGTTTTGTCGAGTTTGAAGTTTGTGTTAGGTGATGAAGGAGCATTTCTGCAATGTGTTGCGTTGCGGCGAGACTCGCCCCAATCTGCCCTAGCCCTTACAACGAAATACCATTCATGATTTATCTTAAACAGAACAGATGAGAATGACCTAATCTGTAACATAAACAGTGCTTAATTAGCTTGATATAATACCTTACAGATGATCATCTACATAACATATACCGTTACCAACCCAGGTGTTCTAACCCTGTGCAACGCGGAGGTCAATGAATCGTTAATTCTGAAGCTATCTTGATGTGCGGTCACAGTGTGAGCGATATAAGGATACTAGCATTTTGACATATCTTTAAAATATGAAAGAAATAGAAGTATAGGAATTTTAGTTACAGTGATACTTAGTGCTTTAGGAACAGACTGCCGCAGAGGTACCAGTGTGAGCGTTTATAATTTCTAACGTGACGAAAGTATCGTGTACGTTCACGACAGCACGATAACACAGGGAAGTAAAATGTATAGAGATACTTGCTGTGCCTCGCGGTTTTACCCGCATAAGTCTCGATCCCGTAAGAATTTCGGAATAAAAAGTATTCTATATGTTAATCCTGGTTATAAACTATTTGTGTGCCAAATTTCATTTCAATTCGTTCAGTAGTTTTTGCGTGAAAGAGTAACAAACATACCTCCATCTATCTTCGCAAACTTAGTAGTTTAGTAGAATGAAGACGCTTTTAAATTTCCGTCCACGATTATAACGTTGTAACGTGCACATTTTTCCACAATAATGTCGTCTCATTAGCAATTATAAACGCGCACATTTTTTTATTAGGAACGTCAAAGCTTTATGGCCGAGAAAAAAAATCTTATGACCTAATTCTGAATTTGGAGATATTTGATAATTTTAAGGTAAAAAACATAATTATGTGCTTGGATTACGTAGGTATTTGATAAATAGAGATAATGATTATTTTGTTGCAATAGCATAATCAGCCTATAATGTTCCCACAGCTGGGACACAGGCCTCCTTCGCGAGAGGGAGTAGGCCATAATCCACCACGCGGGTTCAGCGGGTTGGTAGATGTCACATGTCTTCGAACTTTTGGTTCTAGGGACATGTCGGTTTCCTCAAGATGTTTTCCTTCACCGTTTTAAGGGCAGTGGTGATGAAATAATTTACACAAAGTGAAGTGCCTGCTTGGTTTCGAAACCTCAACCTACATATAACTCGTAAGTCGCAGCCCTTTTCACTGGAACACCAATGTCCCTATAAAAATATTTAAGTAACTAGAATATATTATTATTAAATAATTTAAAATTACCTACATACTTGACACACATAATAAATACTGGCTCCTTATTTTTTCACATCCATTACCAACGCCAGTTTCTAAGTTTTATTTACTGTCATTGAAACGGAGCAAAGGTCTTATGCAAAATGTATTAAGCAATTTTAAAATGCTCTCCATAAGCTTAATAAACACTATCTACTAAATCCAATCTATTTATCTCCAGTAGGTGCATAATATGCTACAGTAACAGTTGCAGCAACCGTGGAGCGCAGGTGTTCCTAGTGAAACACGGACACCATTAACGAATGATTAATTCTGAAGCTATGTGCCATACATGGGTCAATGTGTGGTCACAGTTGTAGCGAGAGAACTTCTTGCGTATTCACAAAAACTATAAGTACTAATTAAAAGGCTGAAGAGTTTGTTTGTTTGAACGTGCTAATCTCTGGAATGACCAGTTGGATCTGGATTTTTTTTTTGCATTTGATTACCCAACTTTTGAGGAAGACTTTATGCTATTTTTTATTTAACATTAAGATAGGGCTCTCAGGAAAAACGCTAAGCAAAAAATAAATAAAAGCGCAGCCAGGCGATGCGATATGACAGGTTAGGTCGGGGTAATAAGAAATTTCACACAGACGAAGTCGCGGGCAGAAGCTAGAACTTAATAATTGGTGTAAAACGACGCTTAAGGGCGCATAATACTTATAATAATAA